>JAKGSA010000578.1:63954-171824 GCA_033558755.1 Philaethria dido
TGCCACCACTTTTCATCACAGGCCATCAACACCTAACTAAGCACGATTGGTTAATTGATTCCTATTGATTCCTTTGGGATGATTATATTTAGAATATTTTAACTTCTTTTCTCTGGTATCCCGTAGTTTATCCTGCATAAGAGGGTAGTGAAAGAAAACATAGTGTCAGGACACTCTGTTTACCGCTTTCCGGGCGAAGTTTATACTGCGTTATGTCTTACCATAGAGGCGAAATGAACATAATTGAAATACAATCAGTCCCCCGAGTAGAAATCGAATCCAAAACTAATCACTTTAACAATGAGACGAAGTCCCATTACGCCATGATGGTCTCTTTCATATATTTTATAGTATAACTAATCTTTGTTTCTTATTCTTCAATCGGAAATGCCCAGCAGGGTAAATAACTTTCGCCGCTGATTTTGTCATAGTTTTGCATCAACTATTCCATAAATTTATTTTTTATGTTAAAGGTAACTGAATAACTTTTAAAGTATAATTTTCTTATTTCTTATAATTTTGGTAATCTATGCAAATTATACTTACTAACAGAAAGCTACATACATAGCTTCACGCTGTATCCCGCATATAACAGGGTAGGCAGAGGAAACCTAGTGTTAAGACACTCCGTTCCCCACTTTCCGCCAAATTGAGGCAATGCGTGCTGAGTGGCGGAACTCAACGCCGCATTTCTTATACACTATGTTACACACAGGCACGACAGCTATGCAACAAAGAAAAGCATTAAAATTTATCCAGTAGTTCCAGAGAGGACCGCGTTACTATACTTATTACCTATGGAGGCTAAAATATAAGAAAAAATAAACATTTAACTTACCGTTATTAGTTCTTGTCTTCTCAGAGAACATATACCAAGTGGAGTAAAAATTGGCAAATCATGTAATAGTTGAACGGAGAAGGCAAATATGTTTAATCTATTGTATTTATTTGGCGCACAATTTAGATGGCTTGCCTGTACTTTTATGGTCTGGAGCTATAAATTGATATACATAACTATAATTATGCAAACACATGTGTAATCATTTATTTATAGATATACATGTATACTTTACCTCCATATCGGTTTGATTGCATGGTTCTATCAAGAGCACAAGAATAGCTACTTCGTAAATCACCCAAGCATTATCATTTAGAAAAGCAATGACTGTCTTCGTCGATAGGATTCTTTCTACAAACCAAGTAAGATCAGATATATTCTTTATTTAATAAAATTTTAACAAAAAAAAAGGAAAATCGACTTCAAATAAAATACAGTTAAAGGTAACATTATTACGAATAAGTTAACTATTAACTCGTGAGATCTTAACTAAATGTGTTGTTATTTGAAATGTGACCACTGAAGGAAGCACTGGCTATTATGTCATCAAAATTGGTTCACCTAGTGATGCAATAACACATATAAGAAAATACAGTCGAATTGAAAACCTCCTCCTTAAAAAGGCTGCGTAAATAAAATCTAGTGACAGTAAAATTGCGGTGTCCACATATTTATATAATAATGTCCAACAAACAATTTATATCACTGTGTAATTCAAAGATAACTTGAATCAAAATTTCATCAGCCAAGCCGACCCCGCTCATTCTGTGAAGAGATCGCATCTCTACAGCCTTCATCTTTCTTTTCTTCTTCTTTTGACATATCTACATTTCGTTGCTGTTTTTGGACCATTGGACCAGCACTGGATTATGTACAGCCATACGTGCAGCTATGCTGGCGTTCCGCCGTCCCATTGTTGCAGGCAGAGCACCGTTAATCCGTTAATCTTGTATCGGCAACAATACGCCTTTCCACATCCATATCATATCTTTCATCTCTGTTAAACATACTTCCCAGGTATACTACCTCATTAACATGTTCCAATATCTTTCGATTTACTATAAACTTGTATTTCGTTTTTTCTTTCAGGTTCAATAGGTAACGATAAAAAAGAACCCACTTACCTGCTATAATATGCTCAGCAGATGACTTTAAAAGCCACACCATATCTGTGATATCTACGAGTATATAGATCAAAAAGAACAAAATTAGTACACCCTCTTCTTTGCCTATTTTTTCAATCAGCTTACAAATGGAGACGTAAACTTGACAAAGCCGTTGAAAGGAAATATGCCTGTTATTAGATGTTGTAACATTTAATCCTGAAAGTAAAATATCTATGACTTTCGCGGTTCACCGGTGGTACGTGCCGGCGTGAACGTGTTAAGAACATGAGTATACACAAAATCCTAAAAGAATAAATAAAGGAGTAAATAAAAATTGTTAGTTATTTTATTTTGGAAAAAATTACATATTTCAGACTTAATAATATGAAATGTATTTGCAAAAGTCGACTTATGCCAAAAATAGATTTTTTTGTTGTAATTGAATGCAATTTTATTTAATAAAATTTGAATTTATAATAACGACAATATGTTACAAATGGTCTGTTCCTTATGTCATATTTCGAACTATATAGAAGAATCCACATAGCACATTAAATTTTGCTTTTTTTTTAACTTCACGCTGTATCCCGCGGGGTAGGCAGCGGGAACCAGAGAACCTAGTGTTAAGACACTCCGTTCTCTTACAACAATTCCGTTCCCCACTTTCCGCCGAATTGAGGCATTGCGTGCTGAGTGGCGGAACTGAACGCCGCGCTGTGCCTTGTTACCAAACCCAGGAAACGAAAATATTAACATTTCTTGGAGTGTGAATCCAACCCACAACCTGTCACGTTTACAGTTGTACGCTTGTGCCTCTGCGCCACGACAGGAGTTTCATTAATTTTAATTAATCAGTTAGCAATAGTTTTTGAGCGTTTCATTGAAAATAGTGTCTTACTTCTATAACGTCTTAGGTTTTAATACAGTTTCCATTTATTTTAAAATATACTTTTGCCTTTACTAATTTGTCCTTCAAAATTTATATCAATATTAATTTATTTCACGCCACTTATAAAATAATATGTTTGTACATTCCAATTATATCCCTTACCATATTCATATCTGGGGCTCCAAGATTGTAGGCGATCATTAAACACACGTATTGTCGCGTTCAATAAACACACGATGAAAGCAAATTGCAGCAGTACAAGTATTAGTATGCAGAACGACACAAAGTACACGAATAGAAATACGAAGATGTGTACTGAAAGATACTATTACTGTTAGTAATATATTTAGAGAAGGCTAATTTTTTTTCTTAGCTTCACGCAGTATTCGGCACATAGTATGTAGGCAGAGGGAACCTGAGAACAGTAGCGCCTTAACACTAGGCGCTACGTGCTCTTAAGATTTCCGTTCCCCACTTTCCACAGAATTGAGGTATTGCGTGTTGAGTGGCAGAACTCAACGCCGCGCTTTTCCTTGTTGTCAGAGCGAGGAAATGAAAGTACTAAATGTTAATTATTATAATTATAAATATTTAATATTTTCATTTCCTGAAGTGAGAATCGCACAACCTGTCACGTTTACAGTCACGGCACGCTTGTTCCTCTGCGTTGCGTAAATTTAATGAGTATAAAAAATCTAAGTCCACCAATATCTTAAAATCAAGAGGTCTAATCTCTTTATTATTTTTTTAACATTATTAATATTAAAAAAATTATAAAAATATACAAATATATTTAAACCTGGAAATACATTACCATAATTTTTACAAAAATACCCTCAATTTTATTTAGCCAAGAAATATCTAACTAATAAGTTCTCTTTAAAATATAAGATCTACTTTAAAATTTATTAGGACGAGTGTCCCCGTTGACGCGTTAAAAAAGCGTTGACTTTAGCAATGTATATGTCACTTTATGTAACCATGGATGTGTAACATTTATTTAGTTAATTTAATATACTTTTTATACAATATTTAAAAAAAAATATTAGCATTCTGCACTCTTTCTCTATATAACCTATAAGTGACCAAATTTTCTGCTCCTCCGTTCGCACAATTTTCGTAAAAAGGGATCCAAAGTTTTTGCTTCACGTATTTGTATATAGATATCACGCCTCCTCTTCATCTCTTTTATTAAATTAAAAAGAAATATACTTACGATTATCTTTACTTAGCGGGTCATTTAAATGCCTTAATGCTAAAGAAGTTGAAGCGATAATACATATAGACAAGAAGAAACCCCATGTAAGCATTTTATAATTTCTTATCTCAATATCAACGTGCCTGCTATGTAATGCTTCGTTTATCTGAAAAGTAAGAATGCAATTGTAACCAACTAATTTTGAATTTACTTACATATTTTAGTCAAATTTTTACTCTTTAGCTACTATTATGTAAGACCTGATTACATTTGTCATACTTCTTATTACAATCTAACTATATATCGTAGTTATCACTACAAATATGGGGTCTAGAGCGCCTTGAATTTTATCACGCAACAGGGTAAGTAGAGAGAACCTGGTGTTAATACACTGCGTTCTCCGCACACATTTCACACTACACCGCATTACACTTTTTGTAATAGAAAGGAAGCGATGGATTGTTTGATTGTTGTCACAGGGTCTTTTTCTATTTACATTCATACATACATACATAGCTTCACACTGTATCCCGCATATAGCAGGGTAGGCAGAGGGAACTTAGTGTTAAGACACTCCGTTCCCCACTTTCCTTTTCATATTCTATTTCTATAAAGAAAACTTACCTTTTGTATGTCATTTAAATAGACAATCATCCGTTTTACTCTATTCGATCCTCCAAAAGTGAACGTCAGCAGTAACAATTGATTCATAATCAAAAGACAGCCAAATATAATATTCGATAATACATTTTTGTTCTTTACGCTTTTCTCTTCAACTGCTGTATTATTTAAATTCATTTCGTATATAATATTTATAAATAACATAAACCCTAAAATAACATAGGAAAATTAAACTTAAAGTAGCATGTCTTTCGTTTCAACGTATGTACCATATATCACAGTTATTCATTCAATCATTTAGCAATTTAATAAATTCATATGTTCCTTAATATACAGTTGAAAAATAATGTTTACAGAATGTATTATTTTATTAAATAAAGTCCAATAACGCAATGTAACTTTCAATTTCCTCTCTTTACCTTTATATCTAATGGGGAAGTTATAGGCAACGAAGAGTCAAACGCTAATCCTCTTTCAGACTTTCTTCCTTTCACCATTTTTCTGCCATACCTATGTATTGTTGCTGTATGACAGCATCATTACTATCATAGCATTGTAACCGCCTTACGCAAATAATGGCGTTTTGTCATCCTATTACCGCCTGTCGTGGCGCAGAGGCACATGCGTGCGACTGTAAACGACAGGTTGTGGCTTCGATTCCCACTCCAGGAAATGTAAAATTTAGTATTTTCATTTCTTGGGTTTGGTAACAAGGCAAAACGCGGCGTTGAGTTCCGCCACTCAACACGCAATGCCTCAATTCGGCGAAAAGTGGGGAACGGAATTGTTGAAAGAGAATGGAGTGTCTTAACATTAGGTTCTCTGGTTCCCTCTGCCTACCGTGCTATATGCGGGTTACAGCGTGAAATTAGAAAAAAAATTAAAAAATAAAAATTAATGCAGACAGAACACCGTTAGCACTACAAAGGATAGCAAAACTCTCTTTCAAATTTATTTCATATCTAAACAGGCATACTACATTCACGTGTTTTATTATTTGTTCACTTACACGGATCTAGTATTGATCAAATATTTTCTACATCTCCCAAAAATATCAAAAATAAAGAATTTGAGCTTTTGAGAGAAAATTCGTGTCGAATCAATCGAAATCTGCATTTAGCTTCTAGCTGGTAAGTTTTGACGTCAAAAAGTAACAAAATAATAAATAAATATTTGCCTGTTTATAAAAACCCTGCTTTTGTATTTTAATGGATAAACCAATTAACATTATTTTATGTGACGAGCAAAGTAAAAATGTTAAATGATATTCTCCTAATAAACGTTTTTTTTTAACTTTTCTCATGTCTTATACATGTTGAAACTATACACATCACATATTAATTGGGTATTTCCGTATACATATAAGAAATATATACTTACACATAGTAAAAGTAAACATGAAACTTGAAATTTTGTATATCTTAGACAAGGAGACATGGTAACAGTTTATTGATGTAGTTCCATTAAATATTTTCACCGATGTCAAATGTACGGGCGCTACTCCAAAGACCCTGGACAAGTGAAGAATTGTCTCCATTCCTTCCGGTACGATACATTCTTCATAATCAGCCATAATTTATAGAATTACTATAGATTGTTTTGATGTTTTCAAAACATCACGTCACGATTTAGTAAAAATATAAATAAATACAAAAACCTGTAAATCTAAAATCATTGTCTTTTAACTGATTATCATGGAAACTGATGTCTTTATTTATTTAAGGAAATGCTTGAAAATAATATCACATTTATGTAGTGTGCTTATATTTTAACGGGTATAAAAACTTTTAATGAGGATTCTTCTAGCCCACACGTTTAAATATTTTTAATTGCTGTGAAGAAAACCTGTTTCCTGTAACTGAAAAAAATCGTCGAATTTAAACTGAAAATTAAAAACTCAGAACAAAAATATTAAAAGAAAAGAACAACAAAGGTCTACACGTGGTATTAAAATATAATAAGCATACCTACGTACTACGTACATTAACAATACAAATATCATAAATCAATGTATGTATGTTAAATCTACATTGTATATTATCAATATTGTCATCAAGATGTTAACGCAGATAAAAATAAACGCTAAATTACTAGAATAATATAGTATTTGTCTGTTTTTCTCAAGGCAAAAGAATATATGTCAAATATTATTTATTATTTTTTTTAATATAAATAATAATAATAATAAATAAATATGAATGTAAGTTTGTTTGTTTCGCTTTCATGCTAAAACTACTCAACTGAAACTTTGTACCCATATTCTTAGAGGTATTAAAGAGGATATAGAAAAATATAAAAAATATATTTTGGCAGACGTGATTATTTTTCAAAATTAAAAAAAAAATTGTCAAAATTAACGTATATACGAATTGTACACTACAGTATGTAGTGTGGACTGCCATTGAGACTGAGTATGTAGTATGGATTCGCGAGCGAAGCCGAGGGTAACAACATATAAAAATATAAAAGTGGCCACACCACATTTTTTCTCGTTTTATTATAGCTAAATTATACAAAACTTTTATAAACTTATATTATCCTGATGATGCTGAAGCTATTTATACCATAAAGTTTCATTTTAATCGGTTCAGTAGTATTTGCATGAAAAAATAACAAACATCTGGACATTTACCAGTAATTTTCTATGTAATTCTATGTAATTTAATATGGTAATAATAGTCGAAACTACTCGTTTACTAATAAATTGTAACAACAATGAAAACAAATATTTCGTTATATTATTAAGATTGCGTTTCGATTTATTTAACTTTACATATTTTTTTTAAATTTACGTACAATATTGATTTATTTTATTAATTCGTTGACTGATTTCCAATTTGGTCTTTAAGAGAGGAAACTGTGTGATGATAGCGATAAAGGTGAACAGCGCACTGATAAAGCAAATTCTGGACGACACCATAGTTGAGATGTGTTAAACTACCCTTGACGCGTTAACAACGCGTTGCCTAGCAACGTAATATGACACTTTATAGAATCATGGATGTCATACCATAGTAGTGTGCAACATTTATTTTATTAATTCAATATATGTTTTATGCTTTATTTTAAAAAGATATTATCGTTCTTCACTCGCAATCACTGGAAAATTGCGTTAAGTATGTGTCATTTTATGTTTTGCTATAAGATACCTGCCTGATTTGTCACAAATATAGCCTAACGAAATTATTCTTATTATTTTTTTAAATCTGCTTTTGTATTTCTAAAAGGTTCATCTTGATCATCAACCTAAATTTATGTACTTATTTTCGTAAAGGACAGAAATTACTAAGTACAAAGTAACATATATTCTCTACGTTTGTTTATTCTACAGATTTTACACCAAAAATGAGTAACTTCTAATCGATTTACTGATATTAGTGGTGACTTAACCAAGTTGTCAAAAGTCAAAAAATCAAAAAATCAGTCAAAAAATCAGTCAAAAAATGTACATTATTGTTTCAGAGATTTCAAGAAGATACGCACAATAATATGATATTTGGGTCATTTAACATACCGCATAAATTAAAAGATTCTCTAGAAATTGAATTTTCGCCTTAGGACATACTCGTAGATGTTAAAATACGTAAACATTATACTTTTACTGATCCGAAAATCTTTCGAATATAAACGATAACTTTTTAGCTGCATTATTCTTGGTGACCGAATATTTAACTACCACTAGGTAGTAGAGTACTAACTCTACTTACACAAGAACATAAAGAGAGTTAACCTTAAAATTGCAAATGTTTTTTTAGGGCTGACGATGTAAATTTTAGATATCGCATGATATGGTCACCGAAGCCATTCCACACATCCTCGATATGAACAACACTCGTGTCAACGTCTTTGTTGCTAAGCCTTTCACCTTTTTTGTTTCTGAGGACTGTAACTATAGCAAAATATAAATAAAAATCATGACATCCATGATTAATGCGCCATATTTTAAGAGATATTTTAACGTACATTCATTATGGCGCCACAACTTTTTTTATATATATATATATATAGCCTGGAAAAGACCTTTTGATATTTATTACTAAGCATTGTAGTGCATTCATGAAAAGACACATACCACATTGGTAACTATATCATCATATTTCTAATATCGAATTAAACATAATTTAGACACGTCTTGTTTACTGATCAAAGCAATGATAACAACTAATCCTTAATTTAGTATATAGATTCTGGTAGATAACTTATATTTCAATGTCAAAGGTTGATTCTTTTTTTAGAACTAGCGTTAAGCTTAAAAAAGAACCAAAAATAACCAAGGGAACTTAGCCTCATTCCGATCTCCAATTTTCGCTAGTTTAAAAATCTTGCTATTCCGTATTATATTACTCAAAAACATTACCGTCATAAATTAAGATATTCACACAATTATAGTATTCAGTAGGACATGTCCTCATTACGACATGACGGCGTTAAATATATATTAATTGTTAATTAATAAGCAATTATTGGAAAACCCTTCATTATCCTAGTTTTCTATATATCATATCGTCGTATCAACCATGCGACGCCCACTGCTGGACATAGGCCTCCTTCAAGGATTTCCAAAACCATCAAGTCTCGCGCTTCCCCCATCCAGCGGATTCCGGCGATCTAGAACATCGGTCCATGTGGTAGGGGGCCTGCCAACTGAGGGTCGTCAGGTCTTCGCTATTAGACCCGCCCACTGTCACTTCAGCTGATCAATTCTACAATGTCGATAATTTTTGTTCTTCTAAGAGAACCGCTCTTCATTTCTGATTCGATCACGTCATCATCATCAATGACATCAATCATCAATACATCATCAATTACATCAAATAATACATCAATACTTATATCACGTTTCATTATATTCAAAATACTGATGTGATGCAGCTACACTTATTATTACAGAATATATACATATAAAATACACCCAACAGTCACTTCTAGACTATAGAGAAGATAAAAAATTAAAAACATTTAATATGCGATGTTGGTATTTAAAATACGTTTTAAGAGGTACTAATGTTAAATTGTCATATATTTGAAAACAAGACAAAAATATCTAGATGAAAGTAATCAGCCAATTTTATGCTACATGTTATTTCTTAGTTTCCTATGGTTTCGATATGAAACTGTTTAATGGTAATTCGGATATTAAAGTTTTAAAATATTTTGAGAATTCAGAACAGGATAATTTACCACTCTTCTTCTCCATCCTTATGCAAGAGTAACGCGACGCTATAATATTTTTTGGTCATGATTTATCACATTCATAAACTCCATTGTTAAATTGTCTATAATATTTGCAAACTTCGCACGTTATTCTATTACGATATTTACTTTAATCTCTTCATTTCATATTGGATATTGATATATTTTTAGAATTATTACGTTATTATCTTCAGACCATCAATTGAAGGCAAGGCCGTGGCATGATAATTTATAAAAAAACACATTACTTTGGTAATTGTATGTCATATATAATGATAATGCAATGCGTGTAAAAATTATCAGCTTTTTGCACTTCTTCTCATAATTTCCATTCCAAAGATAAAAGATTTTTCCTCACATTATTAATATCGTTGCTTATTTTTTTTTGTATGATGACCAAGGTTTTTACTAAATATATACTTTTACGATTGCATGTACATTTGGGATTTTAAAATTTTGAAATAAAAATGCAACTCATAAATGAACAAAACAGTAATTCCCTTTGTAATGAAAATACTGATTTAACTTCATACTGTATATAAAGGTAAGCAGAAGGAACCTGAGAACCTAGTGTTACACTCCGTGCTCTTTTAACGTTTCCGTTCCCCACTTTCCGTCGAATTTAGGCAATGCTTGTTGAGTGGCGGAACTCAACACCGCGCTTAGCCTTGTTACCAGATCGAGAAAATAAAAATACTAAATATTATTTAATATTTTCGTATCCTGGGTAAAATGAGCACGGAACCTGTTGCGTTCACGGTCGCACACTTCTATCGTGAGAGAGGCAGCAGGATAGGCTGAAAATACTGATAATAATGAAAATCTTATAAGTAACGTGTATATTGGAGATAACGTTGACGATTTTTTTTTAACTTCATGCTGTATCCTGCATATAGCAGGGTAGGTAGAGGGAATCTGAGAATCTAGTGTTAAGACACTCCGTTCTCTTTCAAGAAATCCGTTCGCCATTTTGATGAATAATTATAGAAAATAGGATTTAGTAATAGATGCAATATTATAGTTACAAATATTATTTGTAAGCATTCACAATATAATAGAATTTTCAAAAGATCTAGATTAAAATCTTTGATCTAAATATTTTCATATATTTCGAAAAATATCAGAAATACCCACATTTGTCAAAACTTAAAAAATATACTTATAATGTAACATATATTATATAAAAATGTGATTTTTTACACAAAATATTACAATTTTGAAAAATGTTCGTAAAAAAGAGAGAGAGAGAAACACAATCATTTTGACTAGCAAAGCACATAAGTTTAAAAACTGGACCCTGAAATTAGGTTTAAATTGAAAACATTTTTTGAATTAAAATAAAACATTACATAATATCTTAAATAAATGGTAGACATTCAAATGATACATTTGAATACAATGTATCACACGTAACAATTATAGTGAAGATTAAACAAAGTTCTAATCATGGTCATTTCTGCGAAATAACCTTGAGTTTATCAACAAATATCGTAAAAACTTGATAACCTACTTTTTTGTTGTTATAACTGATAATAGATTGTTTTTTTGATAGCTTCCTTTATTGTGATTTTATTTTATTTTTACTTTTAAATAAGCTTAACACGAAACTAAAGATATATTTAAGAATTATTATAGATAATATTGTTACAACTAAAACTACTGATAAGATAACTAGTAATAGCTTAAGTTCGAAATATTCAGCACTTGAAATGTTGGCGCCGCGCGCTCTCAACTGTTTTGCTCCCTTGTTCCTCATAACGTACTCACACCACCACAAAGCGCGTTCAAGAGGCGATTCTGGTTGATCTCGTATTATTTTGCGAAATTTTATAACGTTTTCACGATAACTGGAATATCATATTTTAGTTAAAAATAAAAATAACGTATATATTTTGTGAAATAATTTACCAAAATGAAAGTAATGGTAAGATACCGTACCTTGTGTTGTTTATAACAGTTTCTATAGCATTTTTAAACTCATATTCAGTTAGAGAAGCTATTTCTACTTTAGTTCCAATGCCATGCTTTACATATTTTTCTGCATTGTACCACTGATCACCTAACATTGGTATTGCTACAAGAGGTACACCAGCTGTTATAGCTTCGTCTGTTGATTGAAGACCAGCTTGTGTAATAAATACTTTCACGTTTGGATGCCCTACAATTAAAATTTTAATTGTAATGAAATTAATTTAAATATGCTCCATTATGCTTAATTAACACATATCGTGAGGTGAGAGTAACAATAAAAAGTAAGATATTAAATAACAAAAACTTACTTAACAGATCTGGCTGTGGGTACCATTTAGAAATTTGAATATTGTCAGCTTTGCCAGGTAGCTCATCGTCGTTCCATTTCCACAAAACATCATAAGGAAGGTTGGAGAGAACTTTTACCATGATTTGTAATTTATCGGAAGGTAACATTTGCGGTAATATATTAGTTCCGAAACTTAAATATATGACGCCTCTTTTCGATGAATCTAAAAATTTTTTAATGTCCTGAAATTTAATATTTAGATCAAAACTTTAATTCTAATCACTTAAATCCCCTTAAAAGTATAACGTAAAATTCTTAATTCTTACGATCATAATTAGAACTGCTACTTCTATTTTACCTTTGGTAACTCCTTTTCTGGAAGCTGATGAATTCCTCCCATGTAAACAATACTTGGAGGCACTGGTTGGTTGTCGGCCCAAACAGAGTTAAGATTTATAAATAACATATGAACATTGTTGTATAATTCGCTTAATGTAGGAGTGTCTGGTCCAAAATATTTTTGTAAAAGCTTATTTTCATAATCCTCGTTTAAATAAACAACATATTTATAACAAAAATGATAATATAAACTATTTAATTTGTCCCAAAAGTCTAAATTATAAATTTTCCTTTGAATAAATGAAGGATACAGTATTGGATGTGTTGGTGATCCTAATATATCATGATTATTGAAGAAAGCTCCCATCGAGCTAACTAAAATCACTGGTGCATGAAAAGCATGAGAAAATGCTATAGCTGGATGCATAACAGCTTCAATTAAAATCAAATCAAAGGTATGTTTGTCTTGGGATATTAATTCTTGCACTTCCGCAGTCTGTAACTGAGCTTCTAAAAGAGCAGGCAGGATTAAAGATCCCTCTCGTAACTCTGAACAACTCTGTATCTCTTGGTCAACTTTATAATTTGCTTGAAAGTTCTTCTGTAAAGTTGTATAAGACACATTTCGCACATCGATTTCCCTATAATTTGAAGGTGCTTTTCCTATAGGATATGCTGGATCAGTTGTGATTACTGTTAAATCGTGACCTTTCTTTGCAAGCTCTTGGCTAAGTTTCCGGAACACCACTTGATGGCTAATTGAAGGCATTGAGAATACTCCTAATATTTTTCCAGATTGTACACTCAAAATATTAATTAAAGTCAATGTTAATATTATTTTTATAGCCATTTTCAATATTGCACCTATTGTTTAATCTAACGGATAAATAATAATGATAAAGAGGAAATGAAACCTTTATATATGCGTGAGAACTAATCGCCACTTACATGTACGCTTGCCTTGCTGATAAGAATTTATCAGTTTTACGCTAAACGTTGTAATATCGTAAAATCAAAATCTTATTGAATTAATTCAGCAATTTTCTTACATTTTACAAATTTATCACAGGAAGGTGTTTTTACTTAAAAAAAGTTACGTCTTAAAAAGGATAATCAAACTATATTTCTAGTCTGTTTTTGTTACGTTACTGTACAAAGACTACTGTATAATTAAATATTTTTCGTTAATAGTGGAACAACTAAAAATCTAAAGATATATGTGTCAAGCAAAACGCAGCGTCATTAATGAGATTATTAATTACCCTACTAACATTATGCATTGTACTAACTAATATTGTATATAAATCAAACACCTTCAATATTTAGATTTTTCATTTAGAGGCACAAGCGTGCGACTATAATTGCGACAGGTTGTGGGTTCGATTCTCACTCCAGGAAATTGAATTGTTCATTTCTTGGGTTTGGCAACAAGGCAAAACGCGTCGTCGAGTTCCCCCACTCAGCACGCAATGCCTCAAATCGGCGGAAAAATGGGAACGGAGTGTCTTAACACTAAGTTCCCTCTGCCTACCCTGCTATATGTATGTATGTATGTATAACCGACTTTAAATAAATAACACTAATAATTATTAAAAATAACTCAAAAAATACCCGTCAGACCTTAACTAAATATAAATGGAACCACATCACAGGCCCATTCCCATATAAAAAAGGAATGAGCTCACACAGTGAAACGTTATGCAATAACACATAAAAAATACAGTCGAATTAAGAACCTCCTTTTTTTGAAATCAGTTAAAATTGACTTTACCACGGAGATGGCAACTCACTGCATGTGTTTAGAATTTAAAATTCATACTCGCTTATTAGGAGATTACTTAAAGTGCATAATTGTAATGCATTCTCTTAGGTGGTAGGAGGTTCGTCCTCCGACTGGCTCGCGACCACTATCATGTCAAAGACGAACCGCCAAATATCTAATGATGTGTTCCGGTTCGATGGCATGTAAGCCAGATTTTCCCCTTTCCCACCCATCCTTTCCCCAAAATGTGGTGGTTCTGATAGTGGACTACTACATTGTCCCCCCTTCCATCAGTATCCTCTAGGTTGGCAACGCATCTACAACATCTCTGGTGTTGTAGATGTCTATGGGCGAAGGTAACCACTTACCATCAGGTGGTCCTTCTGCTCGTTTGCCGTCCGTTATCAAAAAAAAAAAAATTCATCATAACTTAATCATTATATACGTGAAGGAAAATTTTTGGTAGAGTTTTCATGAAAAATATGCAGACGGAGGAGTTTAAAAATCGGCATACATATAGTGTACATGAAATAGAAATGCAGATAACCAATATTTTTTATAATAATATATCAACAATACATATATTAAAATAATAATAATAATGTTACACACCTTGATCCACACTTCTTTCGTTTAAAATTACATGGACGTTGCAAAGACAACACGTTACGTGTAACGGGGCCAATAGAATTTAAAAAAATACTCCACTTATTATCTATATATTTAAACGTGAATTTAATGTGTATTTAAAGAAATATTTTTTTTTTTTTTTTTTAATTTATAAATTTGATTGATAATTATGGACCTAATATTTTTAATTTAACTCAATTTAATTACAATTTTTATTTTATTATGTCAGTTGCTATATAATTACTATTTATTATTATTATTTTTTTTGTTTTAATTATTATTATTGCATGTGGTGCTAACCTATAATTAATTGTACAATTGGGTGTTATTTTATGAATGTTGAATACAAATACAAATACAAATATTCTTTATTGCACAACAAATAAACAAACATAGAAGTAGTAATAGAAGGTACAATAAGGCGGCCTTATCGCTTAAAAGCGATCTCTCCAGGCAACCTTTGATATTATTGATTTGTATAAAGTAGTGGTAGGCGGTGCACTAATCAGGATATTTACATTAAAAAATTAAATATATGTTAATGTGTTAATTAAATATAAGTTAATCATTGTAAAATATTATAATGTATTAATTGTAACAATAATTGTTGGCTGGCCTTTAATAAATAATAAATAACAACAAATAATAAATAAATAAATAAATAAATAAATAAATAAATAAATAAATAAAACGCGAAATCAATAACTTTGTACCCCTTTATGAAAAATTATAGCCGACGGAGGAGCATGAAACCTTGGGGTAATACTTTAGTTTATAGTATATGAAGAAGTAAAAAGTAAGTAAAATGATGTAATATCGTTCAAAATAATGCACAAAAATATATTAAATTAATAAAATAACACACACTACCCTATTTTGACATCTATATTTATATAAAGTGACACAAGTATGTTACATTGCGTTAGGCAAGGTGTTGTTAACGCGTCAACGGAGTAGTACACCAACACGTACAATAACGTAAGGTTAAGTTATTTATATGATTGATTTATGCAGTCAAAAACTGAATTAAAATAATTGTATATGTAGTAACAATGGATATAATGGAAATGGGAAGTGAAATGTCGACTTCTATTGTACGCCAAACTGTATACTTCGGTGGACGAACCTCTATATACTTCAACGCGTCGACAATTTTGTTTTGCAGAGATTCACCTAAAAATTATAATAAAAGTTATTCAGATCGTCGTGGTGGAAGTTCAATTTCTGACTATTCTATATTAATAATTATAGTAGTTATAACAACAATATATTTTTCTCGGAGTTACGTTACACAAGACATAATTTCTCTAATTCAGGCAGAATGTCGCATTCTCGACGAGGGCACGAGGCTTACGAGGGCAGGATACAATCTTTTTTTTTTGCAGCATTGTACTTTTTCGCGCATAGCAGGGTCAACAGAGAACACTAGAGTTAAGGCACTTCGTTCTCCACTTTCCTTCTGAATTATATATTGCTTTTAGAGTGACGAAACTCAATGCCGCACTTTAAGAAATAAACATGGTTAAATATTACCGTTCTCCTGTCTAATAATCGAACCCAAAACCATTTAAAGTCAGACGATGGCTCTATGCGCTATGTTTGTCTCAAATCTTATTAAATAATAATTATTTTTATCATCTAAGGGTACAAATTATAGATGCTATGAATAGTAAATTATTGTTCTCACTTGAATATTCTAGTAGCTCAGTAGATAGTTTAAATTTTATCTTGTCTGCTTCCTTACTTGCCAGCTCTACCAATAACGCAGGAAGAAAAGGTAATGTTATACTCATTATACTATCAAATATGTAAAGGCTATCTGGCTGTAATAAGAAATTTTCAAATATACTAAATCATCTTTACGAATAGCAAGGTCGTCTGAGAGAACCTAGTGTTAGAACCCTCCGTTTAATACGTTCCGCCTGAAATAGAGATATTGCGGGTTTGAAATATGGCGGAACTCAACGCCGCACTTTATCGAAAACAATACAATGAATGTTTTTTTTATATATAAATCTTATTTATGAAAGAGCTTATACTAGGTTCTAGACGCTTAGGAGAAATGCAGTGTCGAGTTCTAATATCTAGTTACATAATATGGAGGGTAACCGTCAAACACACAAATTGCTTGTTCCAGAAAAAATATGTGGTTATTGAAACTAAATTTTTCGACTTAATTACTGTGGACGACGGGAAAGAAGTATGCAGGGACTATAGTGTTTGGCACTTCGTTCTCTGTGACTACGCCGCTAGGGGTGACACGTCAAGTTAAATTAATAATAAATTCAAAATCATAGTACGAGCATATTTACCTACTATCTTTTTGCAATATCTATTTGCACCTGTGCCTAGATATTAAGTACACAGTAGATGTATAATATCTAAAGTAAAAAAACTTAACCGCGGTATGCATCGAATTCGGGCGGAAAGTAGAAAACGAGGGTACATTTGATTCTCTGCCTATCCCGTTAGGGACTAAATAATGTAATTTTTATTATTAAACGACAACACTTACTCTGTGATTAGAATATTTTAAAATATCAATAACTATGGTGAATACACTCACAAACATCTGTGGTAGGCTAAGTATTATCTGAAAAAGAAAAGCAAAATAGAAAATACTTGCAGAACTCTTAATTACAATGTCTTCCCTTCAAATGATAGCTAAAAGTCTAAGTTCCTAATAATTCAAACTTAGTTTTAGTTTAGATATTTTTTTTTTAACTTCACGCTGTATTCCGTTCCCCCCTTTTCGCTAAATTGAGGCATTGCGTGTTGAATGGCGGAACTCAACGCCGCGCTTTGCCTTGTTACCAAACCCAAGATATTAACATACTAAATTTTACATTAGATTTTTTGGATTTTTGATTAGATATTTTTATTAAAATGATTGAAATATATTATCGTATTAATATTATAATTACAAATTAACCATATAAATAATTAATTGATCAGATTGATTGATATGATCAGTTTTTAACAAAAAATATGCGGTAACATACAAAAAAAATACAGTCGAATTTAAAAACCTCCTCTTTTTACTGAAGTCAACCTACCTAACTAACTAACTTCACGCTTTGTCCCTAGCGGGGTAGTCAGAGAGAACGGAGCGCCTAACGCTATGGTCTCTGCATACCTCTTTCGCCTCGTCCACACTCATTAGCCTCTTCATGCACTAGGTACTCATGCTTTTTACGTGACCTTGCTCCAGTATCATTGATACTGTGTTCTCGAAGGTCAACCGAGGTCTCCCATTTAGGGCTATTATTTATTATGATTACTAATACTAATTTACTATGATTACGTGACGCAGTCTGTCTATAAACGTGATCGGTAGTAGATGGGATTCCCATTCGAAAAAATGCGTATTTCAATTATTTTCATTTCACCGCTATGAAAAGACAAAGCGATGCGTTAATTTCACCACTCGACACGCAATGTCTGAAATTTGGGCAGTAAGTGAAGAACAGAGTGTCTATACATTAGGTTCTCTCTAAGTACCCTGCTGTGAGAAAGAAACAAGAAGCTAAAAATATTACCAATATTTTTGAAGCAGTTCCAACGTTGCTGAGATTTAATATAATTCTTCTGTAAATTAGTAAATACTGTTCAATTTTCATAATTTTCATTTTGACATCGTTTTTGGTATTTCTATTTAGGACCAAGTTACTTTCCATGGTTACTTTTAAACATTTCAAGCGACACCACATTAAATCGAACACCAGTATTCTGCTCATATGACTCGAATATATTCCCATTAGGGTAATTGATTCTATATAAACATCGTGCAAAGTAAAAAATGAACGAAAAAACAAAAGAAACCATATTCTGTAAACACCTAATGAAAGAATCATAATAAAAATTATCTTGGAAATAATTAGGTTAGTATTAGAATGAAGAAGAGTCAATGGATCAACATTTTCTAATTCCTTGAGGTATACGTCAAAGTGTTCGCCATCACTCGTCATAGACACTAAATCAATTGTTATATATATAAATAACTTTTGGGCAGCCAAAAGTATGTAATTCTTTTTAACCAAAAAATCCCATAGTTGCACATGTTTATGTATGACGATAACTATACAATAAATACAATACAATTTAGCTGTTACGTTAAATATGACGCTGTTATGAAGCCTAGAATATAATCCAACGAACAGACGGAAGGACATAACTACATATATAAAAACATATCTTCGTGCGCTAATCGATGGACTGCCTAATGATTTTAATGTCATAGCTCTTCGACAATCCATAACTTTCTAACAATATTCTATATTCTGTTGATTACAAAAAGTTGAGTGGTGACACCATTTGCACTTAACAAGGCACTTCAATTTTATTAAGGAAATGTAAATAAGAATCTTATCAAAAATATCTGTTTTAATTTCGAATTTAGGAATTTTTTAATTTCGATTTTATATTAAGAATATTCGTGGTTCGTCGATAAAATAATTAACATATAAATAGATGCAAAGTTCCATAGATAATTCTAATGGCACGATATTCACTCTTTCACTGACCGAAGATATCTGACCTCTTCCTTATAGGAAAAACAAGATAAACAAGAGGTCATCTGATGGTAGGTCACCCCGTGTAACGCCAGGAGGCGCCATAGCGAAGGAGCCATAAGTTTGTCCAGATAGAAAATTCAGGGGCAAGAATTATTTCAACTAGTTCCCCAGGTTAGACCCCATAATATATGCGGTAGAAAACGTACAGTGCTGAAATCTGATTTCGTCGTCATCCATCCACGTCATTACTTAGAACGATTGTCCGAAAATGTATATTTGTGACATTATTATATAAAAAACATAAATTGATTCTATTATGTATAGTAATATGTGGTTTTTAAAATATTGATGTGTTTCCTGCAATTTCAAAAATTATAATACCCACCAGCTACAGATTGAACAGCTACATGTATATAGAACTAACCGTGACCGCGACTCCGTTTGCGTTGAAATTGTTGTTTTGGTTACCTTTTTTACTGTCTTATATTCTTTTCGAAACTAAATTTTCACTTTGTAAGGTGTGCTTCCGAAAAACTATATTTTAAGCTTTTATCTACTAGATTGAAGCGTGCTGTTTTACAGTTATTAAGTATACAATAAGTATATGTATATATCGGTATATAAATGGTAATACACTACAGTACAGTAGTATAATAAATATCAGAGGTATATTTAAAATAAGGCCTGTCGTGGCGCAGAGGCACAAGCGTGCGACTGTAAACGCGACAGGTTGTGGGTTCGATTCTCCAGGAAATGTTGGTGAAAAATTTAGTATTTCCATTTCTAGGGTTTGGTAACTTGGCGTTGAGTTCCGCCACTCAACACGCAATGCCTCAATTCGGCGGAAAGTGGAGAACGGAATTATTGAAAGAGAATGAAGTGTTTTACCACTAGGTTCTCTGGTTCCCTCTGCCTACCCTGCTATATGCGGGTTACAACGTGAAGTTAAAAAAAAAAAGTTGAAATAATTAAATATATCTATAAAAAATCTTAATAAAAGTTTAATTATGTTTTCTGTGACCAATTCTTTTATTACGAACAATAATATATTTAATGACGATGTTCATAACAATAACAATTCAAAAAATTGGTCCCATTTAAATTAATGTGGCCAATTTTTAAAATTGTTTATTTATTTTTTGTTTATTTATCAGTCAAAATCTATACTTTGGCTGTACCACCGCTTTGCGATTTATATGAAAATGTTAAAAAATATATATTTGGCTTTATGTCTTGTTACTTTTAATTCATTTATTGTAGAATGTGCTAAACGGGTATGTTTTTTTTATCTTTATACGTTATCGGTATCACAAGATTTTGAGTACCAATGCATAGCGCGGCGTTGAGTTCTGTCACTCAGCACGGAAATCTTAAGAGAATAGAGTGTCTTAACTTATGTTCTCGGGTTGCCTACCCTGCTATGTGTGGGATTTAGTGAGTGTGTAAGCTTGTTATTATTACACTCGTGTTTATATCGATATTGAATCATAAAGCGTCAAAAAACGTGACCTTAAAGGCCGGCAACGCACCGGTAGCGCCTCTGATGTTACACGGGGTCGTGTCGACGATGATCACTTACCATGTGACCCGCAACCTTGTTTGTCTTGTCCTTCCCACAAAAATAAGCGATTGACTGTATGCTGTATGTTAATAGCATAAAGTGTACTAATTTCTACTAAAGCGGAATAATTTAGCTTCTCGCTGTATCCCGCATTTAGCAGGGTAGGTAGAGGAAACCTGAGAACCTGAGAACCTAGTGTTAAAACACTCCGTTCTCTTTCAACATTACTGTCCTCCACTTTCCGCCGGATTGAGAATAAATACCGGAATAATAGAAACTTCTATATATTATATAACGCCTGGATTACTGTTGACTGACAGACAGTCAACTTACAAGTAGAACTACTGTTCGTAGAACGCTTAAATTTGGCATGTAGGCATAATATAATCAAATTTAACACATAATCTAATATATTTTTACCTAAACACATTTTGTTTTATTTGGCGTTGGACTTCTACGTCCTAACCCGTCTCCGAAACCGCATCAAGTATTCAAGCGTTGTCGTTCATTGAGCTATAGCCATAGGTCATCGAGCTACGATTTTTTTTTTTTCGACTGTGTAGTATGCTGTAGGCCCTATTGGCCTCGACAGCGTCACCGGGTTTTGTGGGGGGACGAGCTTGAAGAGCTCTGACCCTGGCTTGGCCTCCTCGGGAGGAGGACCATCAACTTAGAACTGCAGTGTCACAGGGGCGCCTCCTGCGAAGAGCTACGTCGAAATTTCTATAGTCTAGTTACAACTAATTATTGTTGATATTTCTTTTCTCTGTATGAAAATTAATAAACATCTAATCATTTTTTTCTAATTACAGGAATATATGAGCCTTGAACATGCGAAAATTTTATATTACAATGAGAACTATGTAAATAACATCACAGTGAGTGCAAAACGAATTAGTCGCTCTGACCATTTACACTACCTTACTATTGTTTTCAAATTACTTAAAAAAATTGAGGGAAGAACCATGCAGGTTAATATCTAACCAGTAACTACTTATAGTTTTTCTTCCACTAATTGTTTATTTTTCATTATGTTGATTTGAATATTACCGTAACGCCTGTCGTGGCGCAGAGGCACTTTCCCTTGTTACCAAAATGAAAAATTCCATTTCCTGGAGTGGGAATCGAACTCCACAACCCGTCGCGTTTACAATCGCACGCCTGTGCCTCTGCGCCACGACAGGCGTTATATATATAATATGTTTTATATTAATTTAAACTGTAACATATTAATATTTTTCAGCACAATTTTTATGTCTATAAAATTTATTCTACAAACGTGTACACATATACACATTTGGAACTGCACATTCTAGTGTGTGATTTTCTAGAAAAAAACGTGCTATTTTCTCGGCCTCTCCAAGAAGCGTATGCTCGAGTACCGGAAAAAGAACGACCAATGCCGGTACTAAAGTGTCCAGTACTGCCTGTAAGACTTGCGTGAATTATTTATTGTGAACTTCCTGGCGCAGTGGGACAGTCTGCCACTCGATTCGTACTCGGATCTTTATTGCCTCATATAAAACAAAGTGCATTTTGTCTTGTCACAGCTGTTTTTGAAGTTTTAAAGTGTTAATCACTCACTTAGGAAACGGAAAACATATTTGGAAACCGTCCAAGCGCTCTTGAACGCATGCTTAGTGGTCAGAGCGCTTGGACGGTTTCCAAGAGGCGCGGGTTCAAATCCCGCTGTGTTCAAATTTTTATACGTTTTCTAAACATGTCGTCACAGCTGATTTCTATCATTCTACGCACTAATTATTGATTTCGACTGGAAAGTGGCGAACGGAGTGTGATGCTACAAATTCCGACTACACTGCTCCCAATGGGTATGGAACCGACAACCTTCGCCTCACGAGTTGAACAGACGCCGTCCCACTGCTTAAGTTTTAAGTTAGTAATTTTAAATTTAATAATAAAAATACAATTTCAGGGCCTATATCAATTTAAGAATTTAGCATTTTCACCAAAAGTTTTTACTACTAAGGAAACGCTACGAGAAGGACGTATTTACTTCAACACAACGGACAAAAATACGCTATTGATCTCTGCTTATATAGATTTTCAATTATAAAAAAAAAAAAATTGTTTATTATATTTAAGTAAAACATGTTAACCCAGTGAATGAGTATTTAATTAAGAAAAATAGACTAATGTACGAGATACAAAATTATTGGCGCACGTCACTAAACATAATTTTTACATAGTGTTAAGACACTACGTTCTCTTTCAACAATTCCGTTTCCCACTTTCCGCCGGATTGAGGCATTGCGTGCTGAGTGGCGGAACTCAACGCCGCGCTTTGCCTAGCCTATTAATTACAATTATTAATTAAGATTTTCTTGTAAATGTATAAAACTGATATTATTATACTATGAGGGGTTTTTAGTCACTGCGCGATGCCCTCGCCTTGCAAATGCGATCAAAAAATAGAACTAGGAACAATATCCACGGTATACAGGTGTTTTTTTTTTTTCAATAATCCTATTAATCGCCGCACGCAACGGTTTACATTACAGTACAAAAAAAAGTTTGTTTCAATATCAGCAAAATTAAATAGTACTAAATAGATTTCATTAGTTGTAGATATGCTAAATATATTCATTATACTCGTATTAATTTATTTACAACACATGCGTTATTTAAAGTAAATAAATAAATATTCACATTTTACGCCTGTCGTGCGACTGTAAACGCGACAGGTTGTGGGTTCGATTCCCACTCCAGGAAATGTAAAATTTAGTATTTTCATTTCTTGGGTTTGGTGACAAGACAAAGCGCGGCGTTGAGTCCCGCCACTCAGTACGCAATGCCTCAATTCGGCGGAAAGTGGGGAACGGAATTTTTGTAAGAGAACGGAGTGTCTTAATACTAGGATCTCATGTTTTTTTTTTTTTAATATTTATAACTCTTTATTGTACACACATAAAATAAATAAAATAGAAAATACACACAAGGATTAGATATACAATAGGCGACCTTATCGCTAAAATAGCGATCTCTTCCAGGCAACCTTAAGGCATAAGAAAGCGCAAATTGAGACGGATAGGGTGTGAAAAATAAAGAAATAATAATATTTGAATAATAACAATAGCATACTTATAGATTTATTATAGCAAATACATAACTTATATACTACACAAATACATACATACAAACATAAATACATAAATACATACATATATACAACATATATACAACATATATACATACATACATATATACATACATACCATTATACATATAATTACATAACTAAACAGAAGGAGTAAAATGTTCCCATGTTCCCTCTGCCTACCCTGCTATATGCGGTATACAGCGTGAAGTTAAAAAAAAAATTACATTTTAGCCACTCGAGGTACACAATTATCGTCGAAAAATACTGCATTTAAGTTGAGGAACGTTTTTTTATTTGTATTATTTTTTTAATGTGATATACAGTTATTAAAACTATCAGTGATTGTTTGATTTTAACGTTATTATCCTATTGTTGAAAGAACCCAAGTAAATTTTAAAAAGTTCAAACAATGAGTAACTTTAATATTCGGACGCTTCTTCGTTAAAATAATTATATATTAAATACTAGCTTTCCGCCCGCGGCTTCGCCCGCGTGAAATTCGGTTATATCGCGCGATATGTTAAGGAGTATCCTATAGTCTTTCCCAAGATCTAGACTATTTGTCAAAATTGGTTAAGTGGTTTATGTGTCAAAATTGTAAACAATTAAACAATCTTACATGATTTTATGTTTGACAATAAGGAACTTCCATACAAACTTTAATCCCCTATTTCAACCTCCTCCATCATTTTTTTCGCGATAAAAAGTATCCTACGTCCTTTCCCAAGTTCAGTTCTATCTCAATACCGAATTTCATCAAAATCGGTTCAGTGGATTAGGCGTGAAAGCGTAACAGACAGACAGACAGACAGACAGAGTTACTTTCGAATTTATAATATTAGTAAGGATTCGTAGGATTATTATAAGTTAAGCAAATAATTAAGCAAATAAGCAAATAATTGTATGTTTTTGTTATTCAGGCACATATGTTATTATAATACTGTATCCCGCATATAACAGGGTAGAGAGAGGGAACCTAGTGTTAAGACACTCCGTTCCCAACTTTCCGCTCAATTGAGGCTTTGCGTGCTGTGTGGCAAGAACTCAATGCTGCACTTTGCCTTGTTACCAAACCCAGGAAATGAAAAATTCCATTTCCTGGAGTGGGAATCGAACCCACAACCTGTCGCGTTTACAGTCGCACGCTTGTGCCTCTGCGCCATAACAGGCGTCATTGTATATAACTTTTTAAAATTTACTTGGGGTTTTTCAACAATTGGGAAATAAAGTTAGAATTAAACAATCACTGATATTTTTTATTTTATTGATAACGGACGGTAAACGAGCAGAAGGACCACCTGATGGTAAGTGGTTACCTTCGCCCATAGACATCTACAACACCAGAGATGTTGTAGATGCGTTGCCAACCTAGAGGATACTGATGGAAGGGGGGACAATGTAGTAGTCCACTATCAGAACCACCACATTTTGGGGAAAGGATGGGTGGGAAAGGGAAAAATCTGGCTTACATGCCATCGAACCGGAACACATCATAAGATATTTGGCGGTTCGTCTTTGACATGATAGTGGTCGCGAGCCAGCCGGAGGACGAACCACCTACCACCTAACATTGATAGTTTAATTTACGGCGAATATAATATAACTTGAATAGAACTTGTCTGGTTGGGTCGTTGAAGTGCTCTTGGGCATATATAGGTTAATCATACTTAACTTGGTATATTTAGGGGAAAGAAATCTTAGTGATTTCTTGCTACAATATTAAAAAGTAACTTGTCAGAAGTACGTTTTCTATACATTCGAGATTGATCTTTTGCGTCAAAATTTAAGACCACTGAAGGAAGCCGCATATGAAGAGTTGGAGTCCCAATTGGCCGATGGATACACCATCCGCTGGCCGATAGATGGTGGAAGTGATTAATCGTCACACTAGGTTCTCAAGTTCCCTTCGACAACCCAGCTTTATGCGGGATACAGCGTGAAGTTAAAAAAAGTAAACTGCGAAACCCTGTTTTTTTCATAATATTATACATATAAATATGACGCGCGAGAAATCTATAAATTATAGAAATAATATACCAGATAGTATCTTATCCACGCATCCGCTTAGCTAATCAAAGAATGTTACAATGGGGCTATTGTCCGATTTGGCTTTACTGTCCTTATTTTAACATTGAACGTGTATGGATACCACGTCGTCAAGACGAAAATCTATATATAGCACGTGAGCGTCCATTAACGCAATTTTTTTTTTTAACTTCACGCTGTATCCCGCATGTACCAGGGTAGGCAGAGGGAACCAGAGAACCTAGTGTTAAGAAACTCCATTCTCTTTCAACAATTCCGTTCCCCACTTTCCGCAAAAAAATTTTTTTTCTTTTCCATTAACGCAATGATTTTTTAATATCTGATTTTATGATTTTTCTCTGTGAGGAGACTGGGTAGCGTCTCGTAAGAGGTGGGTATCCCAGTAGTTAGGTGGTAGGTCGTCCTCCGTCTGGCCTTCCTGCGACTACTTAATGTCAAAGACGAACCGTCATCGAATGATGTTTTGTCTGGATGACATGTGCTTCTTGTGGTTTTTCTATTCACCCCTGGGTCCCCTTCCTCTTAAACCATGGGTGATTCCTGATGCAGGAGATTATCAGCGGCTTACTTTCTGGCCTCGTCCCTTCCATTTTGCAGGCCACTCTAGGTCGGCCACGCATTTACAAACTAGGGATGAGACCATTATATCAAAACGTAAATTCAAAAACTGCTTTCATTCTTATATCATATCGATATCTAAATGATCAAGGTCCGATATCAAATATCTACATACAAAACGTAACGACTACTCGACGAGGAGATATGAAAACTAAATCGTAACGAAAACTAAATCTCATAACGAAAAACTATCGAAATGCAAATGATATCTGAAAACGGATTTCTGATATTGATATGAAACTTCATATCCGATATGTAACCGTTACAGCTAAAGCCGATAACGCCTCCATGTCTATTTACAACTCCTTTGGTGTTTTAGATGTCTATGGGCGAAGATAACCTTATACCATTAGGTGGTCTTTCTGTCCTTGCGGGATAATCAGATCGAAGCGCCACACGCTATAGTCACTGCCTTATCACGGTTTATAAATAATATAAATTAGTCGCGGATTTATAGCAGGCTGAGTAGGCTGTATTGACTATTTTTGATAATTAAAAGTGTAGACGCTTGTCGTGGCGCAGAGAGGCACAAGCGTGCGACCGCAAACGCGACAGGTTAGGTCTGATTCTACCCAGGAAATCTTTTTTTTCTTTTTTTTTTTTTTTTTTATTGATAAGCACGATTTGCAAACGAGCAGAAGGGACTACCTGATGATAAGTGATTACTCTCGGCCGATAGACACTACAATACCAGAGATGTTGTAGATGCGTTGCCAACCTAGAGGATACTGATTGGAAGGGGGACAATGTAGTAGTCCACTCATCAGAACCACCACATTTTGGGAAAGGGGATGGAAAGGGGAAAATCTGGTTTAGTGCCATCGAACCGAACACATCATTAGATATTTGGCGGTTCGTCTTTGACATGATAGTGGTCGCGAGCCAGTCGGAGGACGAACCTCCTACCACCTAACAATCACCTAACAAATCTAAATAAAAGTTTAGTATGTATTTTCATTTCCTGGGTTTTTTTGGGTAACAAGGCAAAGCGCGGCGTTGAGTTTCGCCACTCTACATTTAATGTCTCCAATTTCGGCGGAGTAGGGTCCTGATAATACGTTATTTGATTAGAGCAAAAGAGTGTGAAAAGAAAATATAGAAAAAGTTAATATAAAAACTTCTTATAATAAAGTAGGAATTAATGAAAAGAACAAAATTAGATATTATTAAATAATTTATTGTAGTTTTTTTTTCTAAATTTATAAATAAATATCTTAAATTTTTTCTTAAGCAAGATGTAAGAACAACAATTTCTATTAATTTTACTTTCCAAACATACTGAGAGATTCAATACATACATTTCTTACATTTTTGAAAAAAAAATTATATTTGCAAACTAAATGTCATATATAATATTATTAATTACAGACATCACAAAAAAGGATATTCAATTCAACAGTATTTTTTTTGTGTCACCGCATAAACTTTTACTGGGTGAATTTCGATAATTCTTTTTATATAGTAAACAGTGTTTTTTAAGTTCTTAAGTTATTCGTAATAACTTTACTTTTCACTTCAATTTATTAGAAGTCAATTGTCTATATTTGAAAAAAAAATAATAATTTTGCTTCATCATATAAATATATAGAATAAAACAAACAAACAAAAAAGTAACACAACTTTTTCTTAAATAAGTATTTTTAATTACTAATTTCTTCACTTTGCCTTTCCTTGGGCAGCGACAGCGGCCATAGCTTTTTTCACAGTTTCCTCGTCTCCCAAGAAAACCATGGAATCCACAGGCTTCATATTTTCATCTAGTTCATACACAAATGGAATTCCAGTTGGCAGGTTTAGTTCCATTATGGCAGCATCGGAAAGTTCTAGAAATGTATAATGAATAATATATATATTATAATGTTCTTTTATTTATTTAAATATACTAGTCCCCGTAAATGCGTTAATACCGCATTGCTTAGTGACGTATATGTCACTTTATATAAACATGGATGTCAAACCATGGTAGTGTGTGTAACATTTGTTTTGTTAATTTAGTATACTTATTATGCATTATTTTTAAAAAATGGTAGCATTCTGTACTCCTTCTCTATGTACACTATAAGTGTGCCAAGTTTCACGCTCCTCCGTCCGCGTAATTTTCGTAAAAAGGGATCCAAAGTTTGTGCTTCACGTATTTATATATAGATAATATTTAGTTGAGTTCCGCCACTCAACACGCAATGCCTCAATTTGGCGGAAAGTGGGGAACGGAAATGCGACAGGTTGTGGGTTCGATTCTCACTCCAGGAAATGAAATTTTGGTAACAAGGTAAAGCGCGGCGTTGAGTTCCGCCACTCAGCATGCAATGCCTCAATTCGGCGGAAAGTGGGTAACGGAGTGTCCTAACACTAGGTCCCTCTGCCTATCCTGCTATATGCGAGATACAGCGTGAAGCTAAGAAAATATGTAATATATGTACTTATATATATTTATTTTTTGAATTTTCTGTGTTGTTTTTTTAATATATTTTTTAACTTAATTGCACTAAATTTCAATCTCGCTACATGTTATGCATCCACGTTCACAGGTTGACTGGAAGAGATCTCTTCCAAGTAAGTCCACCTTTGTCGACGAATAATTTAAATATTCTGTTTTTTGTATTTTTAAGTGCAATAAAGAATATATGTATGTATGTATTTTCATTTCCTCGCTCTGGTAAGAAGGTATATGAAGCAAAGGTGAGCGGCAAGAGAGGTAGGGGGAAAACTAGGTTGATCTTCGAGAACACACTACCAATGATACTGGAAGAAGGTCACGTAAAAAGCATGAGGACCCCCCCGGAGGGCATGCATGACGAGGCGAAAGAGGTATACAGGGACCGTAGCGTTTGGCGCTCCGTTCTCTCTGACTAACCCGCTAGGGATAAAGCGTGAAGTTAAGCCAGGTAACAAGGCAAAGCGCGGCGTTGAGTTCCGCCACTCAGCTCGCAATGCCTCAATTCGGCGGAAAGTGGTGAACAGAAATGTTAATAGAACGGAGTGTCTTACCACTAGGTTCTTAGATACTTACGTGCTATATGCGGGATACAGCGTGAAACTAAGAAAAAAAGGTATCGATAATATAAAACATACATACCATCTAAATGCTTGACAATGCCTCTAAGACTGTTTCCGTGTGCAGCGATAATAATTTTCTTACCCTCTTTAATCTATGGGCAAAATATAATAAAAAATATATATATTTCCTTTTTTTTAACTCCACTATATAACCTACATATAGCAGGGTAGACAGAGGGTACCTGAGAACCTAGTGTTAAGACACTCCGTTCTCTTGCAACAATTTTGTTCCCCACGCGACAGGTTGTGGGTTCGCTTCGCACTCCAGGAAATGTTAGGATTTTCATTTCCTGGGTTTGGTAACAAGGCAAAGCGCGGCGTTGAGTTCCACCACTCAGCACGCAATGCCTCAATTCGGCGGAAAGTGGGGTAACGGAATTGTTGAAAGAGAATGGAGTGTCTTAATACTAGGTTCTCAGGTTCCCTCTGCCTACCCTGCTATATGCGGGATACAGCGTGAAGTTAAAAAAAAAATAAATGGTTCACCCAGTGAAAAATTATATAGTAATACACATTAAAAAACTCTTGTAATTAATTGCTCCCCCGTTTTTGAAGATGGGTAGAAAAGTTATTCATCCCTGGTATAAGCTTTAAAGGATCATATAACATACCTGAGGCACAATAACATTGTTCCAATAAGGCAGAGTTCTTTCAATAGTGAGCTTCAAGCTTTCATACATTGGGAACTCTTCGGGTTTTGGGTCACCAGCATAACGGGGGTCTTTTACAATATTTTCATAGTAAGCATGGTCTTTTTCCATGGCAGGTGGAGGAATATCGAAGCTACGACGCCATATTTGTACCTATGTTAAAATAATTATTTAATTTGAGGCTGTCACATTAAACGTAACAGGTTGTAGCTTCAATTAAAAGGAAACTAACTACAAAATAAAAATAGTAAACAAAATATATAGTATTTTCATTTCATCGATCTGGTAATAAAGCAAAATTGGGGAATTCAAAAGTTATTAGTGAACATAGTGTCTTAACACTAGATTCTCTAATTCCCCCCGGCTATGTGCGGGATACAGCATGAAGCTAAAAATAATAATTTATCCATCACCTGATTTCATAAGTTTTGTATTAAGTGCAAAAACTTAACACTGCCACACTGTCTTACCAGAACAGAAAAACGATGATAATTACAAAATATAATAATTATCCTGGATAGGAATTGAACCCACAATCAATTGTGTTTACAGCCAGTCAACTCACTACATTTTTTTCTTTTTAAATATTAAAAAAATATAAATTATATTAGATGTGATATACATAGCGATAACAAATAGCGATAGCTATAATGTGTCATAAATGATGCAATGTATGACAATATCTTAATATTTATTAAATACAATTACATAATAAATTATGTGTCAATAAATAATATAGCTTGATATAGCTTATCAGTCACTCAGCAAACAACTTTAAATTTTCTAGATAAACTGATATATTCCTTAGCTTCACCCTATACATAGCAAGTTAGACAGAGAACCAAGTATTAATATAATCCATGTGATTAAGACCTTTTTGTTGCCCACTTTTTGCCAAATTAAGGCATTGAGTGTTAAGTTGCAGAACTAAATGTCATGCATTGCCTCATTACCATAGAGAGGAAATGAAAATATTAATTATTAAAAATATTTAGCTTTTCATTTCCTGGAATGGGATTCAAACCTACAGCCTGTTATGTTTACAGTCACACACTTGTACCTCTACACCACAACAGGCATCACCATTAAGAAAATCTTTTATATAAAAAAAAATATTATACCTGGGCTTCCCCATATTTAGCTGCTGTTTCAGCTTTGTTTAGACCTGTAAGTCCACCATAGTGCCTTTCGTTTAGCCTCCAGGTTTTATTTATTGGTATGTCGGTTTGACCTAATTCCTGAAGAATACTGTTTAAAGTTATTTGGGCACGTTTTAGGACTGATGTATGCGCTACGTCGAATTGGTAACCCTCAGCTTTTAGAGCTTTGCCAGCGGCGATGGCTTCTTCGCGACCTAAACCAAGAAATAAAATATTTTAATAAAAATGTTATATTTACATACATTATATAAGTATCAAGTACTTAAATAGTATATTATGTTATACATATAAAGAATATATCGTGTTGTTATAATAGAATTCATAAATTTATTTTTAAACAGTCCATTTAATGATTTTACCCTTGTCGCTAAGGTCAGCGTCGTACCACCCGCAGAAGAGATTTTTCTGGTTCCATTCACTCTCTCCATGGCGAATCATCACAATTTTGTATTTAGCAGGCATTTTGATGGTGTATTTTTTATACTAACTTGCCGGTGAAACGTTTCAAAGTGGATTCTACCTTACCCTTGCTTTGACATTAGTCACCTTCATGACCTTTTAGTAACGTAGTGCTACCATATAAATAAAAATGTTTATATATAGCCTTGTAATAAAAATATCTCTTCTTTTTTTTTATTTGAACATAAAATTTTATTTACAGAAATTGTTTTTTTACCAATTTGTAAAGAAGGAAATTATTACTAAAAGCAATGATTACATTCGCTTTTAATAAAAGTGTTTAATGAAAATAATATTAAATTGAAATCATGATATATTTTGTATTAAAATATACTTTTTTCTTTAATAAAAGTGTTTGTCAACACAAAAATTGTCAGTTTTGTTTGGTGTACAGAAACATTTAGTTCACAAAACATTCTATATGTATGCATTTTTAAGTCACAGGCTTAATTTAAGATGCGAAAGCAATTTTAATAATGGCAACATAAATGTCATCCTACCAAAAGTATTTATATGTAAACACTTTCTGGGTTATTTTGAAGGTGTAAAAGTATATTTTTATTATAAAGATGGCAAGATACAGCGATATAAATGTCATCCGAAATAATTCTCGTTGACGGTATCCTTGTGTGATTTCTCTGTACCTATAATTTTGTTTTTATTGTGTAAACTAGCTAAATAAGCTAAATCTGGTGTTATATGCAGTTTAATTTGACTCTAACTAAACTTTGACTTTAAATTTACATATATTTTTATTATATGTTGAAATTTAAGAACGTACGTACGAACATTGTGTTCAAAATAACTTTAGAATGCCTTACTTTCGACTTTTAGCCGAGTAAATAAAATTCTTTCGGAATGCCTCCTAAAAGATTAGACAGAACGCCAATAACTTCTGGTAAACCGAAAGGTTTACGAAGTCGTACAAAAAAGAACATCGAAAAAATTGCCCCGGAAATTAAAGTTACTATTCCTGTCGAAAAGGTTTCCAGTAAGTAGTTTATTTAACTCATTTTTAATTTAATACGTAAAATAATTGTAAAAATAAAACCTTTTTAATTGACAGACGTTTTAGGAAATCACCTTAAAGATGAAACACCTATGCCTGGCAAGAATGATATCAAAATTATGTTAGCTAATGAAGGTAGTAATAATTACCATTTTAATTACTATTCATAAGTGATATTTAGACTAATAAATTAATGAAAAAAAAAAGTTTTGTTTGCTTCAAATTATATATAGTTTTTTATATTATCTTCATACACAATTAACAAAAAGCTATAACTAGAATTTATAATAAATTCATTACTTCTCGAGATCTTATTTATATTCAAGTTTTAAGTTGAAGCTAGCCTTTTGACCAAAATATGCTATTATAAGTGTATATTATATATTATAGGTACTTTTGTATTATTTATCTTTATCTTTTAGGGCTCTGCTTCCATCTTTTCTGTCCTATATCTATGATGTTGTCCCCTGTAGTCACATATCCCCTTAATATTCAGAATTTGTGCTTAGTCCTCTATGTGCATTTTAATGTAAATGCTATCTGGTACCTGCGGCTTTTTTTCTTTATCCTATGTGACATTTATGAAATAAATTGTGCTCAGCTTAAACTTGGAACACACAAAAATCATTAAATAATATTCAACCAAATTTAGGTATTTTGTTAAAATAAAAATATTTTAATTGTATACTAATTATATTAACATATTCATTTATAGTTGTAAGAAGACAGTTCCCTAAGAAAAAAATATTTATTGAAGAACCACTTGGAATAAATAAGCAGACTAATAAAATAATAAAAAATCCTATATAGTCAATTTGAATTTTTTTCTTTTTTAATTATGTTTTGCTCGTTGAAAAGTGGGGAACAGAAGGGTCTTAATGGAAAGGAGTGTCTTAATACTACCTTTTCAGGTTCCTTCTGTCTACTCTGATATGTGCAGGAAACAGTGTGAAGCTAAAATAAAAGTAAAAAAAATATTCTATTGTTAATATAATACCAAAGAAAAATTAATTATTTAATATTTAGACAAAATATGTCTTGGTAACATTTGCTTTTGCATAAGATAACTATTTTAAAGAAGCCCTTGAGTGCAAAGGGTTAGTTTTAATTTATTGTAAGTTTGTGGATAGATATGCATATATTTGTTTTTATTTACATATGTATGTTATATATGTCATGTCTTAATATTGAATTTTTTATTTTTGTTTTCTCTTTCCTGTTTATTTTTAATATTATCTCTGATTAAATTGTCTATTCTGCTGTTCGGCACTCATCTACTTCCATGAATTGACTAGAAGAGATCTCTTCTTGATATAATAATAATATCTCTTTATGGTGCAGACTAATACAAAAATAATAATCGAGGCCTGTCGTGGTGCAGAGTACTTTAACTTTTTCTCATCATTTTTTCTGATGACAATAAAGAATATGATTATTATTTGTTTTTAGGTCATATTTATTTTTAATGCATGTGTATTTTGCTAATTTTGCGATTTGTCATATATATAACATGTCCATACTATACTTACTTTATATGTACTTATGTAATTACAATAACTTGTGTCTTATGCGAATTTCTATGAGTTATTTGATATATACTTATAATTTAACTGTGAAAGAACAATAATAGTTTCTAGTTAATAGTAATTATGAATTAGTTATAGAATTGTTAAAGTATATTGTTTTACACTGTTAAGGTAAGAAAGAGTGTTTTTTTTTTTATTTTTATGCTACGCTGCTATATGAGAGAATTGAGGAGGACACTGGGTACCATATTTTTGTCAATAAAAACCTACAAAGTGGTTCTGAGTTCGATTCCTACTTGGGGAAATGATTATATTTAAATTATTTTCATTTCCCCGCTGTGCATATAATACAATTATATTAACAGAAACTAAAGGAGACAAAATACAGAAAGAAGCTAAAAAACTAGTCAAGCTCAAAAGAAATAGGACTCTTCAAAATTCAGCAGCCGGTAAGTTTTGTACTTAAATTAAAATATCTAGTAAACATGGTTTTTTTTATAATATTTTTATCAATTGCCATACGATAATGCCGTATAATACAAAAAATGCCTTGGTGATGAATATTTTGATAAATTCTTTTAGTTTCTTAGTCTCTATAACCTTTGTTGACCACTGTGTTGGATTTTGCACAACTAGACGTTATTTATGTCGCTTTATGATATACTTATTGTAACACAAAAATTCAATCTATTATGATTTTTTTTTTCCATAGTTGAAAGTTTAATATAACTTAACTTTTCTTTATATCTAATGTGTTTGATTCTTTATATTTCAAGAAGAAAAATTTTCCCGCTGCCTACAATCCCATACTTTCGGCCGCCTGATTCAAAAAAATTCTATCTACTTAGCCAATTTTTGTTATAAGTTACAGGTAACAAACAAAACGAAGTAAATATCGAACAAAATAGTCCAAATTCTGTAATGACGACCAAACGCCAGACAAATAGTCGCAAAGTTGCAATAATAGCAAAACCTGGTTCAAGAACAAGAAAAAAAGCAAACAACGAAGCAAAAGTATCCAAAGACAAAGATATTGAAACGAATGAATCTAAAAGTGTCAAAATTAAAACAGAAGACCTAAAATCAAGAAGGTCGTCTATGGTCGATTCTGAATTATCATGGACCAAGGATATATCTAGTTCGAGCACATCCACTTGTATAACTGTTTCATCAAATGACTTCTTTCGTATCGATAATAAAATTCCAGTTATTAAATTAACTAATATTATTGAACGGTCGAAAAGCAATGAAAATGTTAATAATATAAATGATGAACACGAAAATATGGATGAAGAAGTTTATGGCGTATATACTGATGTCCAATTGTCAAGCTCGTCATCATCCAGCAGTAGCTCCGATCAAGAAACTCACCAAAATGTTCAAAATACACAAGTTTTAAGCACTTTAGATAAACTGGCTTTGAAACTAAAGAACTTTGATCTAGAAATTATGAACTGGATAGGTTATTCTGAAAAAGATACAAGTAGTGACATAATGAAAATAGAAGATAAACTTTTTAAGGACAATTTATTGCGCGAGGAAAGAGATGTTATTTTACATTGTCAAAATATCAATCGAATATTATCAGAAAATAGCCTCATAGACGAAAATAAAACAGTGAATTGTGATAACCATAATGAAATTAACGTCGAAACTAATAATAACGTAACTGAAAATATTAAAGAAACTACAAATGAAAGACCAGAACAAAATATAAGTGACACTGATATAAAACCAAGTCATTTGGAAGATAAAGTATCACACAACAGCACTTTTAATGACGAAGACGATGCACTATCATTGTACGCAGAAAGTATAACTGATATGGAATCACCAAGGAACTGGAGTCACAGACCGCGTGAAAATATTGAAGAATATGTTCCTAAACCGACCATATGTGATGTGTTTAAGAGACCCGAAAAAGTTATTTACAAGCCAACGAAAATTAAGAAAATAGTGCCAAAAGAAACCGAAAAGGCAATAGAAACTAGAATATGTGAGAAATCCAACGCTGACTCAACGTCTATGCACAAAGAGAACAACGAAAGTGCTTCCGATGAAAATATTGTGATTTACGAAGACAAATTAGGAGAAGAAGAAAGATCCTCACAATATTCCCTTCAAAGTGAGTCGATTATAATGGGAGCCAATCAGAAACCCAAACCGGGAATTCACAGTGTAATTTTTAAAGGCATATGTTTCTTCAACCTCATGTCCAATTGCAAGAATATCATGTGTAAATTTCCTCATAAATTTTACGACAAAGATGACGTTAGGCTAAAGTTGAGAAATTTAGACGACCAATTGTTTCAAGAAGAATACGTTTTTCTCAGAAGGTGGCCTCTAATTCGACGATTATACGGCATATGCTTCGTCGAAGATTGCATTCGTCGTAAACTAACAAGAGTTCTTATAGAGATTACCTTAGATCTTGTCAAGAAATCTTATAATAAGGAAGAAAGTGTATTTGGAGTAGTTGCCATAGAAACCGCATTAGTTTATCTAAATGATATAGAATTACAAGCGTACGGTGATTTACTTCAACACAAAGTTAAAAACAACAGACAATTATGTGATGTATTCATGAACACAATCGCTAAATCACAAAATTTCTCACGTTTTAAGACAATTTTTATTAATTTGACGAACTTTATGTATGAAATAGGAAGTACATTTGAAAGTGATATGGCTAGTAATGTTTTAGAAAGAGTATGTATACTACCCTTTAATTTTAATTTAGCTCAAGCGTTGATTAAAGTCATAAGGAATACAGATTTTACCATATTTTCTAATTCCATGATGAAAACGTTTGAGCAACGGTTGGTGTTTTCTAGTACGGAATTATTTGAAGAATTCCATGCTCTAAAAGAGGAGAGTTCAAAAAGTCTCCGCAGCAATTGTTACAATTCTCCGGAAGGTGATTCGGAGAGAATGAACAATCAGAGTTATTTAGAAAAAAATATAAGATATTCACCAGATACAACTAATTTGGACAATTTCGTAAGTGTTTTTCTATTAGTTTTTTTTAAATTGTATTTATTGCTTTGCAAAATTGATTTTAAAGCCTGTCGTGGCGCAGAGGCACAAGCGTGCGACTGTAAGCGCGACAGGTTGTGAGTTCGATTCTCACTCCAGGAAATATAAAATCCTAGTATTTTCGGCCTTGGTTTGGTAACAAGGCAAAGGGCGTTGGAGCCCCGCCACTCATCACGCAATGCCTCAATACCCGGCGGGAAAGTGGGGAAACGGGAATTGTTGAAAGAGAATGAGTGTCTTTAACTCAAGCAGGCGTGCGTGTTACAGCGTGAAGTTAAAAAAAAATGATACAGTAGAATAAGTATGAGTGGGAGAACGAGTTGCCGGCATTGATTTTTGACTATCCAAGGGCGCGAACTGAAAAATCTGTGAAACAAAAAATTACTAGAAATTTGTGAATTTTTTTGACAAAAATGTAAGAATTGCTTATGAGTATTTGAAAATGACAACATTTTGCTTCAATTTCAAGACTAATCAAAACAAAACTGAAATTATTTTGGCGTCAGTCAGTTGTGGGTTCAGATTTCCACCAGGCTCTTCTTTTATATCAAAGTCAAAGTCAAATACCTTATTCCCAAAAATAAGAAGTTGGCAAGCTTCATTTTCGTCGCTCGTTATTCGAACGTCAACACTCAATGCGTTCGGTTCACAAATTTAACGCCCCAGACCTTGAGAAGAACCGGCGCAAAAGAAACTCGAAGTGGGACTTATTTTTTTTTTTTTTTTTTTATATTCGACAATGAAGTTCATACCTTGGCTATTAAGAATGATACCTCTGAAACAGACCGAGCGCGAGCATTTCATTCCTTCCTAAGGTGTTATCATTTATAAAATCACAATTAGGTGGCCAAATCCTTTGACACACAAACGTCTTTTACAATTTTTTAAATTGTAAAATGGAAAGTTTCCTGGACGTTTTCGGGATCCTATTGTAATCATTGTATCATTAAATTATTTCTTTACTCCGGTAAAACAAACTGCATTACCGCTAATGCAAAGTTTTTTTTATATGAGTGTAGGTATTCTCAATGGACCCATTTAAATTTAGTCGAGTATTAACTATAGTTTTTGAATTATCTGATTGGCGTTACTATATTATTAAAAATGATTTGGCTTTAGAGACAGAACAAAACTGCAATCGAGCCAAAATTCAAACGTGCGGGCCAATTAATTATGATTTGCAAAAAATTGTCTGTTTTGAATGACTACCTATCTGAGAGCTCGCTGAAAGTGACGTGATAAATATGCACATAGACATTTACAATATGTGGAAAAAAATAGGCAGAATAATCATAGGCAGCATAATTTTAGGCAGAATAATAATAAGCAACTGTCAAGTAGAAATGTAAAAGGAAGTAGTATAACTATGAGGCCGCCATTACAAATGGCTTTCAAGAGAAGATCTGATCAGATGTATGGCTCCAGTCCTAATGTAAGTGGCTTTTATTAACTTTTTAACCGATTTTAAAAAAGGAAGTTAAAGGAGGTTGTGGGTTCGATTCCCACTCTAGGAAATGTTTGTTTTTTTATTTCCTGGGTTTGGTAACAAGGCAAAGTGTGGCGTTGAGTTCCGCCTCTCAGCACGCAATGCCTTAATTCGGCGGTAAGTGGGAAACAGAATTGTTGTAAGAGAACGGAGAGTCTTAACACTAAAATCTCAGGTTCCCTCTGTCTATCCTGCTATATGCGGGATACAGCGTGAAGTTAAAAAAAAAAGAGGTTACTGTGAAACAATTTTGATGTATTTTTTTGATATGATAGCTAGTGGTTGTGATGTGATCCTATTTAATTAGTGATGGTTTTTGGAGTTATTCGTAATATTTTTACGTTTTAATGTATTATCATTGAAGTCGATTTTCTTTATTTTTGTTAATATCTTTTAGTATTATATTCAATTTTAAAGAAAAATATCACTTTTATATTAAAAGTCACTTTTATGATTTTTTTTTATATGTCTGATGGTAAACGCAATGATTGTGAGTTCAATCAGCTCAGAGGAATGATTTTTTTTTTTTCATTTTCCCGTTAGATAAAGACATGTTTTCCAACACTTTCGTTTCGGCATTAGGTTTTCTTTACAATCCCATATGGGAAAAAGCGTGAAGCTGAAAATAAGTTAAATATAAACTTTTCTAAGTGGGAATCGAACCCACAACTATAGCGTTATGGACTTCTTAAAAATTAGTAAGTTTTGAACATTATATCCCTGTGTTATATATTATTACATAACACAGTTATAGCTAGTATATGCAATACTAGCTGCTACCCGCGGTTTCTCGCGGGGTCAATGTCATTCCACACTACATACTTGAGTGTAAAGTGCGTATATGCGTTAATTTGAAAGTTTTAAAGTAGCTAGATTTTCTAATATTTTGACAAAAAATAACGTCTTCCAATATATTTCTTTTTAATAAAAAAATGACGCGCAAAAAATAAGGGAAAAGCGTGCGACTGTCAACGCGACATATTGTAGGTACAATTCTCACTAGGAGACGAGAATGTTAGAATAAAATTTAGTATTTTTAAAGCAAAGCGCAGCGTTGACTTCCACAACACAACACGCAATGCCTCAATTCGGCGTAAAGTGGGGAACGGAAATGTTAAAAGAGAACAGAGTGTCTTAATTAGGTTTTCTGGTTTCCTCTGCCTACCCTTTTTTTTTTTTTTTTTTTTAACGTGAGGAAATCCTTTACGGATACCCGCCCGATCGGGGACTCGGGACGGGTTATGTGGGACTCCGGACGGGTGTAAAAAAAGCCGTCCGCATACCCACTAAAACCTCACGGTGCTCCTCCTCTACCGCCACTGGCCGAGGCACACGGGAACTCCCGAATCGTCCGTGAGAACCTCGGCGGCGGAAGTCCTCTGCCTACCCTGCTATGTGCGGGAAACAGCGTAAAGCTAAAAAGACATGTATCCTTTTTATTATATCTAAGAATATGTATACGAAGTTTCATGATAATTGGTTAGGTAGTTTTGGCGTGAAAGCGTAACAAACAGACTTACATTTGTAAATGTAAGTTTATTAATATTAGTATGTTTTTTTTTTTTCAGAAATTCCCACGAAGATCTGGACCCACGTATTTTTAGCGTTTAAGGACAAGTTAATAGTGTACAGTTTAAGTGCTAAAAACAATTTATAATAACTGTTGATCGGTGAAAGAAAGTTTCATATTATCGACTTTATAAAAAACGGCCTAACTCGATTTTTCTTATAAAAAAAATATTACTTTTTTTTCTTACAAAAATATAACTTCAAGTCAAATGGTGGTGGCAAAGTCCATCTTTTACTAACAAACGCGACAGTCCATCACATTTTTTAAGATTCCAGGTTTACCGACATAGTTTAGGATTAAAATAAACTATTAAATGAAACTATTTTAACCGGATTAATCGCGTATATTTTAGTATTCGAAATTACATTTTTGGAAACCCGATGTTACAAACACTTTACAGTAGTCCGTGGTAACACTACCTGTTACAGTCTACCTGTGACATTTTTCGAATAATAAAATATTTTTTTTTTTATTGATAACGGACGGCAAACGAGCAGAAGGACCACCTGATGGTAAGTGGTTACCTTCGCCCATAGACATCTACAACACCAGAGATGTTGTAGATGCGTTGCCAACCTAGGGGATGCTGATGGAAGGGGGGACAATGTAGTAGTCCACTATCAGAACCACCACATTTTGAAGAAAGGATGGGTGGGAAAGGGGAAAATCTGGCTTACATGCCATCGAACCGGAACACATCATTAGATATTTGGCGGTTCGTCTTTGACATGATAGTGGTCGCGAGCCAGTCGGAGGACGAACCTCCTACCACCTAACAAAATATATACGCGATTAATCCGGTTAAAATAGTTTCATTATATGTAATAATCGCGAAAATCAAAGCTTTCATTAAAATAAACTATATCGAAATTATACTTAGCGAAAGAGAAGAAATAGCTTAGCGCACCATGGATTCACCGTGCGGGTGCCCATCGGGTTGCAGAGAGAGGAGTTTGGAGAGTATCTGGGACTCTAGACACCATGCGTAGGTTTAAGGGGCCCCTTTAAACACACTTTCACAAACACTGTCCGCGCTCCGACCTCCACCTAACCATATTTTAAAAGATTTTTTTTTTCATTAGAATAATGAAATACAACAACAATTAAAAAATATAGTATACTTGCATTGTTATTCATTTTTTGTAAATTGCATTAGCTGGACTTTGCCACCTTTGTTGTTATACCTCTGAATTGTTACATACAATTTTTTTTTTGTTTTATATAACTCTTGTAATTGGTCCTTATTTCCGCCATTTAACACGAAATTCGGGTAAAAAAGGGTAAAGGGTGAAATAGTATAGAAAGCCTATTTAATTGCTAATAATTTTTATTCTGATATGACTTTTGTTATATAGGTATTTACGTTGCCAAACGCCTGTCGTGGCGCAGAGGCACAAGCGTGCGACTGTAAACGCGACAAGTTGTGGGTTCGATTCCCACTCCAGGAAATGTAAAATTTAGTATTTTCATTTCTTAAGGTTTGGTCAACATAAATAAAAAGCGTGGGGCGCTGGAGTTCCGCCATCAACACGCAATGCCCTCACCCGGCGGAAAGTGGGGGGAACATAATTGTTGTAAAGAGAACGGAGCAAGTCTTTATACCACCAGGGTTCCTCTTGTCCCTCCGCCTACCCTGCTATATGGTTACAGCGTGAAGTAAACCATAAGTGTGCCAAGCTCTCGCTCTTTCCGTCCGGCGCACTTTCATAAAAAGGGTTCAAATTTTGCTTCCTCTGTGTTATCGTTAAGTCTATAGATTTAATGCGTGAATTTGGGTTGCCATAAAGTAAAATGGGCCATACAAAACACAGGATCTTATAATTCTTATGTGCTCTCGGTGTGTGTGTATTTATTTTATTAATTTTACGTATTATTAGAGAAATATTGGTTTTCTACAACGCCCACTGCACACTGATGGGATACAACATCCATAAAGCCGCAGTCAGTATATTATCTATAGGGCGCGAAACCTCCTAAACTGTATCAAATTTTATATATATCATATTTATAGCAGATGTGCATAAGTTGATAAGTCCTTTCTTCCTGTCTTTGGATTCCTTTATTCATAGATTAAATAATTAACTAAATAGAAAAAATCATGCAAATTGCACAATTTTAGATACAAAATATTTTTTAAAAATTACAGATTACACCTAAACTTATGTCTTCCCTAAAAGTATGCATGTACGACTTATTTACTTATTCACGCTAACAAATAGGATTGTAGTGATTTTGCTATATATATACTTTTATTGTTAATTTTTAGAGAATATGTTAGTAATTAAATAGGCTTTTGGATACAAGTACAATTAAATATTATAAAATGTTTTACGAATTATGATGATAGGGATGGGCATCAAATATCGATATTTTTTGGTAAATTATCGATAACGTCATCAGAAATTAGATTTGTTTTTTATATCTTTAATTATTGTTTTTTTCCTTGGACGTAATATCGATAGTTTCTACCTTACATATATCGATGTCGTTTAAAAATATCGATGTCTTTTTTAATTTGCTCATCTCTATGACTATACTGGAAAATTGTTTAATTAGTTAGGTCGTATTTTTTTTTGCAAATTCTAAATTTTGTAATAAAATATTTAAAGTCACAAAAAAAGTGTATTGGTATTTTTTTTTCATTCTTTTTTTAAATTTGACAGAAGTGTTTATTTTTTTACCGTCTCACTTTCAACAGCTGTTGCCTACTTGTTGATATTTTAGATTTATAAGAAATAAAAATATTCCTTTTTCATAATATTGTTTTTGTTTTGTGCTTAATTTTTTAGAAGAAAACTAAGTAATAGAAAATGAAAATATTAAACAATATTTAGCATTTTCATTTCCTCGTTCTGATAACAAGGCAAAGCGCGGCGTTGAGTTCCGCCACTCAGCACGCAATGCCTCAATACGGCAGAAAGTGGGGAACGGAAATGTTAAAAGAGGACGGAGTGTCTCAACACTAGGTTCTCAGGTTCCCTCTGCCTAACCTGCCATGTGCGGGATACAGCGTGAAGCTGAAATCGTTAGATAACAAACAGTCCAAATTTCGCTTTATTATTTGTTTAATACGTGTAAATAAATAAATAAGTATTATATTTTAATCGCTGAGTGAGTGAACGCCTGTCGTGGCGCAGAGGCACAAGCGTGCGACTGTAAACACGACAGCTTGTGGGTTCGATTCCCACTCCAGGAAATCTTAGTATTTTCATTTCCTGGGTTTGGTAACAAGGCAAAGCGTGGCGTTGAGTTCCGCTACAGCGTCTGCGCCACATACGCAATGCCACAATTTGGCGGAAAGTGAGGAACGGAATTGTTGTAAGAGAACGGAGTGTCTTAACTCTAGGTTCTCAGGTTCCCTCTGCCTATCCTGCTATATGTGGGATACAGCGTGAAGCTAAAAAAAATGAATCTGTGATTGCAGAAACAACGTAAGTCACAAAAAATGCAAAAATTCGTAATCGATTTAAACTAGCTTAGAAAGGTAAGATGCGTGTTGTTTTTCACCCTCCTACAAAATTTGAAAATCCGGACTTACGTTGTTTCTGCACTCACCAATTCATTTCTTACAAACCTATATACCTACTAGCGAACCATATTTTTAAATAAGATAGTGCTAAATAGTATGTTGTTTTCTTTATATTTATTTTGTATATTCAGTCTGTATGACATAATATTAATATTTATTTTTCTATTTCAATAAAAAGAAGAAAATAAACCACGAGTTTCAGTTTCTTCACCCAGGTAATAATATTCCTAAAACAAGCTCAAATGGAAGTATTTCGAAAATTGTATGATTTCATTTTACAAAACTTGTTTCGACATTACCCTTACATACTGTCATTTACCAAAAAAATACTCGTCCGATCTTAACTAAATTTGAATCAAAAGCATTAGCTATTGTAACGCCAGCCGCCATAAACTAAGCCCGCCATGTGCTAAGCCTGCCATGCCGAGCCAAGCCAAGCCATATGAGCCTTCGTATCGTGTTGATTATTTATTAAAATAATTAGTGTAATTTATTAATTAGAAATATGTATAATTGTTATTTAATTCAATATTAAAATAGATCGTCAATTGACTCGGGAACGTGTCACGCCATTGTTTTGAAGTGGGGAAAATGCTTTATAAAGGTTTGCAAATCATTTTGAAAGGCATTCTCACTTGTGCGCTAAGTTAAGTGGAAACTCTGTTCGCTAAAGAAATAAAATACGTATAACTGAAACGTCTTTATATTTACTCGCCGTTTTACTATCATAAGAATAAGTTTGTTCGACGGGATATTTACCATGTATTGTTTTTATTTTGAACTCCCGATATTTCGATGCTGTTGCAAGCTCTGCTCTTAACTACCGTCGGCTTCGCAGTATCTCCAGTTTAGCCGTGATCATGGTGCTTGCAAACTAATTCTTATGTATGTGACCATGAGAGTTTAAATTCTTATATTACCTATAACATAAAAAAAGAACCATCAAACATGGTTCACTCAATAAAAAATAGAGTCGAATTGAGAACCTCCGTGTTTTGGAATCTGTTAAAAATAAAACATTTTGCTTTAGATTGTATAAAAGTTTATTAAATATAAACAGCCATTATACACGATACACTAAGCATAGCCTGAAAATACAGATAAAATTATATATTTATAAATATTTAATTTAAAGGTAGAAGAATTGATAAAATTTGAAATAATTATGAATATGAAATGAAACTATTTTAACCGGATTAATCGCTTATATTTTAGTATTCGAAAATACATTTTTAGTAACCCGACGTTACTAACACTACAGTAGTCCGTGGTCACAGGTAGTTTTTTTTAACTTCACGCTGTAACACGCATATAGCAGGGTAGACAGAGGCAACCTAGTGTTAAGACACTCCGTTCCCCACTTTCCGCCGAATTTGCCGAATTGCGTGCTAAGTGGCGGATCTCAACGCCGCGCTTTACCTTGTCACCAAACCCAGGAAATGAAAAATTCTATTTCCTGGAGTGGGAATCGAACTCACGACCTATTGCGTTTACAGTCGCACGCTTCTGCCTCTGCGCCACGACAGGCGTTCCAAAAATGTATTTTCGAATACTAAAATATACGCGATTACTCCAGTTAAAATAGTTTCATTTAATAGCGAAAATCAAAGAGCTCATTATAATTATGAATGTTGCTTAAAAACACATATAATACACAGAAGGACGGAAATATTTAAATAAAGATATTATAACATTTATGTATAAAATATTTTCATTATTATCATTTTTTTTGTTATTTTAAATCTAATTTTTATTGTTAAAAAAAAATAGATTTTCAATTTTCTACCAATAAATTAAATGACAGTTTCAAAATTGTTACAGATAAAAAATTATTCTATAGAGATTAATACTTCATAAAATACCTAAGGTAAATAGACATTCAGTCTTATTTATGATATTTTAAACATATATTAAAAAAAAAACTACATTAAAAGTACATTTGTGCGGCTATTATTAAAAACTCAGGAACATTTTTATTTTTAAAATTTATAAATATTTTTTTAAATAAGGTAAAAAAATCTTATTAGCATGTCTTTTTATTACCTTTAAAGTGATAATCACATACTTAGGTAAAGAAAGTTTTAAAAAATGTATAAAATTTTGACCATACAGACTCGAACCTGCGCCTTTGGCAGCCAGTCCAAGCTGTCCTAACCATATTAAGCCACACGTGAAAAAATTTTACACGCTTGTTACTCTGTAGTAATTGCATTTGAAAAGTTTAAATTTTCTTAAAAATGTTTAGGATTATTTTTTTAATAATCTTAATGACTTCCAATTAAAATATCTTCCAGACAATAATTAAAATAAGTTAAAAATACAGAATATAAATAATTACTTAAAAAAATAAAAATAATAATCATAATAATTATCATATACATAACTACTAACCAAATGAGACCATTGTTTACCAAAAAAATATTTTGCTTCATCAATGCCTTTGAATTTCTTCTTATTCAAACATTGCGTACTGAGAGGCGGAACTCAACGCCGCGCTTTGCCTTATTACCAGAGCGAGGAAATGAAAATACTAAATATTATTTAATATTTACATTTCCTGACGTGGGAAATGAACCCACAACCTGGGTTTACAGTGACAAGCTAGTATCTCTGCCCATTTAAGCAAAAATCAGTTATGTCAGTCATGTAAGAGTCAATGAAGTACTCGTTAATCAGATGTCAGTCATACGATCAAAATATACTTTGAAATAGTTATAAAAAGACTGCCTATAAAATATTGTCACAAGAAGCTTATACATATAGTAAAAAGCAATATATTTTGGCGTATTTAATACTGGATATGCACTAACTATTCATACTTACTCGTATATATTTAATTAATACTATGAAAGTTTGCAGTTTGAGCAGAAAATTAGGGGTGGGCAAAAAATATCGATATATTAAAATGTCGATTTATTTTAAAATAAACATCGATCCATTATCATTTTTTTTTCTTTTTAAAGACAACCCGTCAAGCAGCTTTAGGACCAATATTGTTACTGTTTTTAGTTTCAAGTATTTTGTCTTTTCGCTTTGAAGGAAAATATTGATAATTTTTACTCTATATTGTCTAAAGAATATCGATACGATAACTATATAACAATCTGACAGAAAAGCTTTCTGAAAAAATCGATATTTTAGCCAATATATGATCCGATTTATCGATATATGGATACAATATAATTATTAAAAAAACGATAATTTTCACTTACAACAAGTCGCTAGCATCCGAGAACGTAAAAGATAGGAACGAAAAAGTATTTTGTCTATGGCTATTGGCTAGTGTACTTATTTCCGATGTATGTGTGTCTCAGTCTTCTATTACTGTCATTCAAGATTTTTTCTACTAAAAAACTTAAATCCCGGTTCTTTCACCTCCCTCTCAGTGTTCCCCTACACTCCCCAAGAAGAGTTTTTTTTTTTTTTTTTTTTATTGATAACGGACGGCAAACGAGCAGAAGGACCACCTGATGGTAAGTGGTTACCTTCGCCCATAGACATCTACAACACCAGAGATGTTGTAGATGCGTTGCCAACCTAGAGGATACTGATGGAAGGAGGGACAATGTAGTAGTCCACTATCAGAACCACCACATTTTGGGGAAAGGATGGGTGGGAAAGGGGAAAATCTGGCTTACATGCCATCGAACCGGAACACATCATAAGATATTTGGCGGTTCGTCTTTGACATGATAGTGGTCGCGAGCCAGTCGGAGGACGAACCTCCTACCCCCTAACAGTTCTTTTTTGTTTTTTAACTTCACGCTGTAACCCGCATATAGCAGGGTAGGCAGAGGGAACCAGAGAACCTAGTGTTAAGACACTCCATTTCCAAGGAGTGTACAAACCAAATTTCGGATTTTAATAAACTACAGTAATATAGCTTACACATCGGAATAACATAAAATGTACTATTTCATAAATATTTTAAAAACCGGTTAGCAAATGCTACTATCATATAGAAGTTATTAATAATTAGAAAACATACTAAACAATTAGACAGTCTGAGAATGAGAATACTTGAAGAAAGTACGGCTTCAAATCCAAACGATATTTTAACCTATTTTCTTAGTTATAAGACATTTATGATATTTATATATGTTTATAAATATACCGCGCGTGAATATGTTGATAAATCGACATGCTCATACATATTTTTAAAATATTATTAGGCATTACTTCTTTAATTTTTTTTTAGCTTCACGCTGTTATCCCGTACATAGCCAGAGGAACCAGAGAACTTAATGTTAAGACACTCCATTCTCTTTCAACATTACCGTTCCCCATTTTCCGCCGAATTGAGACATTGCGTACTGAGTGGCGGAACTCAACGCCGCGCTTTACCATGTTACTAGAACAAGGAAGTGAAAATATTATATTATGTATTTAAAATGTTGATTTAGCTTTATTTAAAATGTGAATAAACAACTAAATAAACAAAAATCAAGCAAATTAAACTTTCATTAAAAAAGAAATACTGACAAAATTTTAGCTGAAAAATGCCTGTACTGAATGTAAGACATGAAAAACATGTAGTTTCGATTTATCAATATATTCACGCTAACGTCCATATAAGTTTATAGATAAGCGCTCAAATAACTCCTTAGCACCATACAAAATAATACTATAGTAACAATTTATTTTGTTTCCATGCCAGATATTAATAAAATATTATTACGAATATCTCAAAAACTACTCATCCGATCTTAATGAATGGGACCATATCTGAAGCACAGCTATTACATAAAGATCAAATCAAATCAAAATTGGTTCATCCAGTGAAAAATTATACAGTAACAAATAAAAAAAATACAATAGAATGAGAACCTTCCTTTGTTTGAAAGGCGTGAACAAATTGACAACAATTGTGAACAAATTGAATTGTTTTCAGAATAGCCATTTTAAAATTTAACTTTTTAAAATTTGTAAATTCAGTTATTGTTATTCATATAATATTTTTACTTAAATTTGAAATTCTTGTATTTAATAATTTATTCAATCAACAAATAAAGAAATAATATTTGAAAAAAAAACAAAGTAGACTTATCAACTTATTCACGCCAATTTAAATAATATATAAATCTTTACATAGATAGAAAAAAAAAATCTCATTTCAATAAAAAACAAATGAACATGGCAGCATTGATTTTTTTTTAAACCTGGCATGAATACAAAGTAATTGAATAGAAAAAGCTAATTATTACTTATAAATAAGCGGTGGGATATATTGATATAGACATACAATATCATATATATATATATATATATATAGTTAGGGGAAAAGTGCTCTCGGTCGTTTTTTCGCTAAAATATGCCAAGAATGAGTGACACCTTTACGACGTTTCGGTGATATTCTGAAATAAAAAAAAAAAACAAAATTAATAAAACCTCAAAGTAGTTAATAATCTATATTTTCATTTTCTGAGTTTGGTAACAAGGCAAAGCGCGGCGTTGAGTTCCGCCACTCAGCACGCAATGCCTCAATTCAGCGAGGAGATGAAAATACTAAATATTAATTATAATTAACTCCGCGGAAAGTGGGGAACGGAATTGTTGTACGAGAACGAAGTGTCTTAACACTAGGTTGTCGGGTTCCCTCTGTCTACCCTGCTTCATACTATGCGGGATACAGCGTGAAGTCAAAAAAAAAGTCTCCTCGCTTGGTAACAAAGCAAAGCGCGGCGTTAAATTCCACCACCCTGCAAGTAATGCCTGAATCAAACTTATACAAGAATAATCACTTTTTGATCAAATCGGATTAAAAAACATTGAACTAATGAAGAAATAATTTTGGTTCCCTTTTTATAAGATTGTGTTTTCTTTAGCAATGTGTATGTCAAAGACATAGGTATTATGTGTAATATTTATATTACCAATATTTTTAATACTTAATATTTCGTTTCAAATCCATCGTGGCATAGTGAGTGTGTGACTAAATATAATTAGTTGTTGGTTCGATTCCCACTTGGGAGAGTTATGTATAAATGTACTAGTATCCCCGATAACGCGTTAACAACGCGTCCTAGCAAAACGTTATATAAATGTGGATGTCAAACCATTGTAGTGTATGTAACATTTATTTAATTTATTTTATATACCTTTTATATATTATTTTAAAAAGATACTATTATTCTGCACTCCTTCGCTATATAAACTATAAGTGTACCAAGTTTCATGCTCCTCCATCCGCGTAGTTTTTGTAAAAAGGGGTCCAAAGTTTTAGCTTCACATATATAATTAGATATAATCAAAAAAATCAAAATTATTTTGGGGCTAATCGTGGCGCAAAAGCACAAACTTGCAACTGTAAACGGGACAGATTGAGGGTTCGATTCCCACTCGACAAAATAAATATTTTAAATAATATTTAGTATTTTCATTTTCTCGCTCTGGTAACAAGGCAAAGCGCGGCGTTAAGTTCCGCCACTCAGAACGCAATGCCTCAGTTCAGCGGAAAGTGGGGAACGGATATGTTAAAAGAGAATGGAGTGTCTTAATACTAACTTCTCAGGTTCCCTCTGCCTACCCTATTATATATAAATATATTTTATATATAAAAACTACTTTTTCTAATAAAAAATACTTACCCGTGCTCAGGAGTATCAGGCATATAAGGAGACATTCTAAAATCACGGCTTTGTGGTGTTTCTATACCAAATGGACTATAAAGCTTAGCGGGACTCCTGCCGAGTAGCTGAAAAAAATGATTAATACTATTAATTCATTAGACAAAGTTATTTTAATATTAGAATATATGAATAAGTAAAAACCAAAGCAATCTTTCCAATGTAAATGTGAGAGTTTTTGAGGATAATTGTTGGTTACTCTTTCATCTAAAAATTACTGAACATATTTAAGTTAAACTTTACTAGAATTGCTTATATATCAGAATAACATCTACAGTTTATAAAGATTTTAGTTTTTATCAAAACAAGTTAAAGAGAGATTATGAGCAGAAGCTAATAAAAAATTATTTAAAAATAAGAAAAATAATAATGATTAAATAATTCTTCCTAGAAATTAAGTAATGTAGTGTTTTTTTTTTATTTTATAAAAGAAAAGGTTTCAGAACCAAGCTGGTTTTGTACTAAGAATCAAGTGTTTTTTCACTTTTTCCAAAATATACCAAATTTGATTGGAATATTTTTTTAAATTATTAAAATTATAATAAGTACTTCCTTTTTTTCTATTTTTTAAAGTCTATAAGAAGATTATGTAAATACTAAATAGTTAATATATTACAGGCTTTTTCTTAGTCACAGGTGTAGCTGGAACAACCCTGCATGGTGAGCTCGCTTCTGTTAGCCGATGTCTGCGTCTACCACCGAGTCTGAAATGCTGTATTTAAAATTATATATTATTATTTTATTAAAATATAAATAATAATTAAAATATAAATATAAATTAATGATTACACATGATTAAATATGTTCCAAAGTATTAATTTATTTAGGAAATTGATAATTCTTAGAGCAATACATATATAAATTTCAAATTAAGTTAAGAAATACATAATAATACAATAAGAAAACAATTAAATACAAAAAAAAAATCACCTGCGACAAATTGCCGAACGTGTTTCTAACGCTTTTAAACGTTCGCGATATTTTCTCAGCCCCCGATTGTAAGGCACGGCGTGAATTAGCAAATGATTTGCCTTTAAAAATATTCCTGTTATAACACCCTTCGATATTTTTGAAACTTTCTCGCGTCGGTGAATCGATACCGGAGTCCGTCACAAAGGGATCCTTCATTTTCAATGTATATTATTAACGCACTTAAAAAGTATTCACGTTTACTAATACTATATAAAATATTTAACTATATTAAAAAGATAAAATACACGTATTAATACATTTTAATACAAATATAGTGTAAAAATCAATCGTACGCTCAACGTTTGCACTTCACGCTTTTTTCGTTTTCGGTCGTTATTTTTTTTTTGTTGTGTTCGCTGGTGTTGCTAGTGTTGAAAAAAGGATGTTTATGTTTTAAGTGCATAAACTTTTTATTAATATTGTTTTGAATTATTATAAAAAATAATTTATTATTTAAAGTAATATTCATTACTATATTCAAAAAGAAACAAAATGCTGCCCCTTTATTTAAATGATAGTCATTATAGACAGCCTTTAGATATTTTATACGTTATATTTATTTATCATGTTTTAAATAATTATACAAAGTTTAAACCCTATATGTTGCAATAACTTCATTTACGAGAAGAATAAAGTACAAAATATATATATAAAAACATTAATTAGACTTGCAACTTCAAAAATCAAGTAATTTTATTTTAATTATTGTGCTGGAGAAAACATTTCACAACAATTCTGTTATATTCATACTTAACTATTAGCTACAGAAATATCATATTTTACAAATTTCTTTTGATACTAGCTGTCCCCGTGGCTTCATGCGTGTATAATCTTACTATTACTATGAACGGGAACATTCCTTCAGCTTCGACTGACATTTCTACCCCTTGTTAAATATTTTAATTTTGCTCTTAAGCTATATCGTCAAACTATATATTTTAAAACGCAATGATTATCATAAAATTACTTTTGAACGTAGATATAACATGGCCCTTTAACAATAATAATAATCATGTCTTTAAAAAAAAAAAAGATATTAAGATATTTTTTATTTTTATTATCTAACAATAACATAATATTTAAAATAAATTACAATAAAGTTAACCACGCTGATGCATGTAATAGTCAATTACTGTGGAGAAGGCAGCAAAACCAGCAGCTCCAAACACACCAGCTCTTAAGCCACCTAAAAAAAAATATTATTATTAAAAAAAATATAAAAAGAAAACAGTTATAGACCATATATTTATAATCATTACATGTTTAAATTAAAAAATATATATAATTAAATTTATCTGCAAGCATTCTTGAACCTATTTTATTTTCTTAAATTATAATCCAATATGTTGCAAATACAACAAATTTATTTTTATTAATTTACAGAATTATTATTATTAAGCCATTTATTCAAATTCCAACTTATGTATATACATTTACTAACCACATTTGAATTGTATTTACAATATTATTACTATATTAATAAATTTAAATTTTTAAATTTCAAACTTTGCATTCACCAAATAATATATATGTATTATGTTATATTTATTATATATAAATGTCACTGGGGTTGTTTATTTATCAACTGTTGCCAGCGGAGGGTTGGAATGGCTTAGCTCCCTGTTAATAAATAAATATATATATATGTTGCCAGAATATAAAACAATTTTATTAGCATACCTCTTAAACCAATCAATCCACCAGTAACACCTCCTGCATATGTCCCATTTTTCCAATCAGATTTACCTCTTGCAGTTTCTATACAACATTCTACACCAGAAAAAACAGCACCAAGCATTGCAAAATTTTTTGCATAACTTAACATTGAATTTTTCATTTCTCTCAATATCTCTCTTGCAGTTTGATTTTGTTGTGCCATAGGATCTGTCATGTTTGGCATTAATGATGATGTAAACAGACCAACAGCAGCTCCAAGACCATATCCTAAAGGTCAAATAATACATTAGAGTTAGATTAGAATCAAAAACACAGCTTTCTTGCTTTATCCTCATAGCAAGACACTCCATGATTCAGCCTAAATTCAAGAGGTTGCGTGTCAAGTGACAGAACTCAGTGGCACATTTTGTCTACCAGAGCAGATACGTGAAGAAATTCTAATGAATGAAATGAAATTCTAGTACTTAAAAAAAGACATCATGCCAAAGTAAGACAGCATCTGATTATAAACTCATTTGGTTATGGATTCAATTTTCACTTAGAGGAATGATAATCAAATGATAGTCTTGAATTTGTGAGTGAAAGTGAAGAACGGAGTGTCTTGACAAAAAATTATATATATATATATATATACTCTGTTATACGGGAAAAAGCGTAAACGAAAAAAAGAATTCAATTGCAAGTCCAAAACACTGACCTATAATACAACTGGTCAGGGATTTGAATGGACAGCTCTCTACTGTTGCTTCAATCATTTTTTCTTCGTTCGTCTTAATAATTACAGGTCCTAGTATCCTTGGTATGATAATATTTTCACGATATCTATTCATATTTCCGACCAAATATTTCGCGAGAGAATCATAGTCATTTTTTTCTGTAAACTTCACTAAGTCTGGATCAATGGGTGGTTTAGCATATTCAGACATGTTGCTCTATTTCTTTAAATTCTAAATAATATTGTAACTATTATAGATTAATTGATAAATGGGTTATTTCATTAATTTTAATATCATAACCCTAAAATCTTAGTAGTAAAATGTTCAGCTGATATTGACATTGACATTTCTTCTAACGTTTAAAAATTGGTTTTCTGACAAAATAATAATCGATTATTAAAAAAAAGAAAGAAATAAGGTACAGTAACAAATATCAGCTTTATTTATTTCTCGTAATATATAGCGGTTCCGTATTTGATAAAATTTCTATATAAAAGCAGAAATTATATTTAATTAATAAAAATGAGATAATTTTGGATTTGCAAACAACTGGCGGTAGTATCGAAATATTAAAATTATGTAACATACTTTTCAACTAATAACTATATATTCTTTTAAACGAGACGACGTTATATGACCTGTAAATTTATGTATAAATATTTCTTTAAATAAAAATCAGCATTCAAGCCAGCAGTAACTTAAATACTTGATGTAAAATTTTGGTTGTAAATTAATATAAATTCTACAAATCGACACATAAAATGTTAACTTAATGTAATTTTTGTCCAAGACTGTATAACATACCTCCTGGTGATACAAAGCTTGGCGTTGAGTGCAATTTCGCAAACTCGGAAAATTGGAAAGCGGCGTACGGACACTAGGTTAATTATCACAACACTTTTTTTAACGTAAGGAAATCCTTATGTTAATATTAGCATACGAAACTGAAGGCCTTTAGTTTGCAATGTATTTGTAAGTCAAATCGGACAAATAGTAGCGAACAAAGAGAATATTATTACGTGAACACACGTACGTGTTCACACGTACTGGGATTGGCGGCCCGAGTATAGGTTTAAGAGATCTCTTTAAAATGTATACACGCTCAAGTAAAGAGAGAGAGAACCACTAACTAATTATTTATTACTCATCTTCATGCTTTATCCCTAGCGGATACATAATAATTAGAGATGATGTTCTGCCAGATGTTACAATCTCGCAATATTTATTCAGAGTCATTATAGATGTGCTCAAGGACCTTTTTGCTATATTATTTACAATCTCTTCTCAAATATCAACCGAAACACCCCACTACTTCTTTTATCCACTTTCTTGCTCGCCATTCTTTTACTTATTCTTACATCATTTTTTAGGATAAATATCTTAAAAAAGCGAATATGTCATGTAAATATTTTCGATGCATATATACATAAATTCATGTTTATTATATTTCTATTCAAATTAAACTTTTTATTTAATATATTTTGTTTAAATAATTAAATAAGTGAAGAAACAGTTGTATTTGCCTTATTCAAAAAAGCTGTTCAGTTTAATTAAAATATATAGATATGTTACATATTGTTAAATGTTCAACTGTGAAATTCCTTAATAAGGAATACAAATGATATATTTATGTCATAAATTAATCATTACAATATATGTTTATAATACATTTAAATTTTTATTTTACGCAGATATACTTCATAACAATATCTTTTCTTTAAAAATATATAATTATTTCTCAACAAGCCAATAATATGAGCTTTTCTATCTCACAAAACTACCCACAAGCTGTCATTAGTACTAGAATTGAAAAAAAAAAGAAAATCAAATAAGTTCAATTTCTAAACGTTAATTAAATATGTCAAAAGCACGTGTATTTTGTCAAATGTCATGTTTAATTAAAATTATGTAAACAAATATTTAATAAATAAAATAATATTAAAGATACCCTTTTAATTATAAAATATGTCTGATTCATCTGAAGAAGAAGATCTTTCTCGTTTCAAAGAAGCAGTTGATACTACGTTTGTTAAATTAATTAATGAGTCCAGGGACGGGAAGCCGGTCAGCAGTGATAATAATAGTACATATTTATTTCATATATATTAGTGTAATAAATAATTATATAAGATACTCATAGAGAGGGACAGCGTCTGTCTGTAAATATATTTGGTTAGGGGTTTGATTTACTGGAATGGTTATATTTAAATGATTTTCATTTTCTTCGCTCAGGTAAAATTGCTTAGCGTTGAGTATCGCAACCTAGCCTCCAATCTGATATTTGTATTGAAAAATAAAAACGGAATATCTTGACACTAGGTTCTCTTTCACTACCCTGCTATCCAAGAAAAAGTATGAAGTAAAATGATAATAATTTTTGATTTTTCCTTGTGAGGGGACGGGGTTAGAATACAATTCCTCTCCTCCGCTGGGTAGCGTCCCGTAAGAGTCGGGTATCCCAGGTTATCCCAGTTTGGTGGCAGGAGGTTCGTTCTCCGTCTGGCTTGTGACTACTATCATGTCAAAGAAAAACCGCCAAATATCTTATGATGTGTTTCAGTTCGATGGCATGTTAGCCAGGTTTTCCCCTTTCCCACCCATCCTTTCCCCAAAATGTGATTGTTCTGATAGTGGACCACTACATTGTCTTCCCCTTCCATCTGTATTCTGTAGGTTGGCAACGCATTTACAAAATCTCTGGTATTATAGATGTTCATAGGCGAAGGTTACCACTTACCATCAGGTGGTCTTTCTGCTCGTTTGCCATCCATCAAAAAAAAAAGGTTTATCAATATATTATTTTTCTGTAGAGAAACATCATTCTGAAAGACATATAGAAGAATCTACACACTATAATGATATAAAAGTGTCTGAAGAATTACAAAAAAGGATAGGAGCCAAAGTTTCAGCAATAATAAATAAAAATATTGAATTTGTACATATTGAAGAAAACTGTGTCAAGTAAGTGAAGCTTGTTAAATCCACGATTAAGTCAATTATATATTTTTTATTTATTATATGTAGATGTCTTTTTCTAAATATTATTTAATATTAATTTTATTTAATAGTATTTGACTGTAAATGCAAATGATTGCCGATTCTATTTACACTCTGGGGAGTGATGATATTTAAATTATTTCCATTTCACCCTTCTATAATAAAAACCACTTTTTACTTCTGTCATTTAAAACTGAATGTCTTGAATTTGAATGGGACAAAAAGGAGTTAGACAAAAAAAATATATTAAAATTACATTATTAATCAACTTTGAAAAAGGATGACCTGGTGTATTATTTTTATAAGCATAGCATAGCATGCATAGCATAGCATGCATAGCATAGCATGCATAGCATAGCATGCATAGCATAGCATGCATAGCATAGCATGCATAGCATAGCATGCATAGCATTGCTTTTTACTGGGTAAATAAATTTTGCTTCTGATGTGGTCCCATTTAAATTATTTATTATGAAACAGTTTTTTAGTGTATTTTAGTTGGTTTTAATTTATATCAAATAAATATTTTAGAAAAAGAAAAATAAAAGGTGGAGTGAAGTTATTCAAAGATTCTGAAAATTATCTTTCATGTGAAGAGATAAAAGATACAAGCACAGCAATACATAATATTGAAAGTAAAAAATTAAAGAATAACAAAAAGACTAAAATCTATGATAATATTGAAGAGCCAACAGAGATGGGTAGGGTGTTTTTATTAAAACTTTTTTTTTACTACACTTTGTATCCCGTACAAAGCAGGATAGGCAGAGCCGCTTTGCTTTCTTACCAGCGTGATAAAATGAAAATACTAAATGTTGTTAAATATTTTCATTTCCTGGAGTGGGAATAATATAATATAGTAACGCTTGTCGTGGCGCATAGGCACAAGCGTGCGACTGTAAACGCGACAGGTTGTGGGTTCGATTTCCACTCCAGGAAATGGAATTTTTCATTTCCTGGGTTTGGTAACAAGACAAAGCGCGGCGTTGAGTTCCGCCACACAGCACGCAATGCCTCAATTTGGTGGATAGTGGGGAATGGAGTGACTTAACACTAAGTTCCCTCTGCTGTATGCAGGATACAGTGTGAAACTATGTATGTATGTATGGAATAATATAATGATATAGGTTCTTTTTTTTAATTAATGTGTTTTTTTAATTCATAGATAAAATAAATGCAGTTGTTGTGACCAGTAAACTAGTCCTGTCAAAAGAGGATACAGTACATTGGAAGTCTCGGAGAAAAGAAAAGATCTTTAAATATAAGTCAAATGGAAAAAGTAAAGTTTTGACTGCATTGGAATAATTCGTTATAAATTTCTAATTTTTTTTAGCTTCACGCTGTGTCCCGCACATAGCAGGCTAGACAGAAGGAACCTAATGTTAAGACACTATATCCTCTCAAGACTTCCGTTTCCTGTTGATATTTTGAGTGCCTCATTTTATAAATATATGCATTTTTTTTGTTGAAAATTATATAACATGTATATTGTTATACATTGTTAGGATAGGTTGTTAATTATACAAATGTTAGGTGGTAGAAGGTTCGTCCTCCGACTGGCTCTGCGACCACTATCATACAAAGACGAACCGCCAAATATCTAATGATGTGTTCCGGTTCGATGGCATGTAAGCCAGATTTTCCCTTTCCCACCCATCCTTTCCCCAAAATGTGGTAGGTTCTGATAGTGACTACTACATTGTCTCCCTTCCATCAGTACTCTCTAGGTTATGTCGCATCTCCAACATCTCTGGTGTTGTAGATGTCTATGGGCGAAGGTAACCACTTACCATCAGGTGGTCCTTCTGCTCGTTTGCCGTCCGTTATCAATAAAAAAAAAAATAATAATATTAAAAAATTAAAGTAATTGTTTTTTTTCAATTATTTATTTAGAATTTTGAATAAGTAAAAATGTCAGGAAAAGCCAAACACATTCAGGTAACAGAATTTTTGTAGGTTTGAAGTGATTCAACGATATGTTGATTGAGGATTCTCAGTGGCAGATATATCTCTTCTATTATTACTAGCCACTCCTAATCTTCGCTCACGTGGTCAATGGCAGTCAATGTATACTATATTGTACAGAGCACATATACATACATTTGAAGGTTCTATATAAAAATCTAGCTAGATTTTTATTTTTTTTGACAAACTATTATGTTTACTATATTATTTTTTATAATAAAAAGTATTCTGTGTCCTTTTTACTTCTAAATATATGTGTACAAAGTTTCATGATAATTGATTGGTAGGAATAATAATGGATAGAGTTTTCCTTCATCCAAAGCAATTGACAGAATTGATGAAAATCACACATTAATTGAATATTCTCGTAGCCGTTTAATTATATTTTTGGATCATTATGAGCGGGGATTAGCGAGCTTAAAGCGAACGCAAGGAAGTCCTCAGTTCATTATAAGATAATTACGTGAAACAGGTTGTAACTTTCTTTATTATTTTACAAAACTATATAAGCTTTGCTTTTATCTTTCCTTGAATTCGACACACTTGTAATTCACTGTCTAGACATTAACTAACTTTTTAATCAAAACAAGCAAGTCAATAGTATCAAATATACCAATTACATAATAAAATCTAAATTATTTTATACTTAAAATGAATCATTTCTATAATTTTATTCTTTTCATATTCTAATTAATTGTTAATGTAAATATTTTTTAGGTAATAGTTAGCAGTAAACAATAGTATACATTGTTAGTAGTACGTTTGTATAGGTGTAGTACTAAAATTGACTATGACGTAAACATGTTGGACTAGCTGTTGCTCGCGGCTTCGCTTCTTGCGTGGTCAATGGCAGTCCAAACTACATTATAGGTACATTAATATAAATGGAGACGTGTATTTGTTTGTTTGTCCTTCTTTAACGTCGCAAGGAAGCGATAATTTGTTTTTAATATTTGAGAAGACAAAGGTGGCTGGAGAGTGACATAACAACTTTTTACATTGCTAAAGCAGTGAGTAACAGCTAGGTATTTAGCTAGTTATTGAGTTAACGAACATGAACGATTTGTATCTAGTGCTTTTATTAACGCGTCATTGCCGGTTTTCTTTTTTAAATAACAACTGTCCTATGTCCATTTTAATATCCCTAAGAATGTGTATAAAGTTTAATAATAACCTGCTTTTACGTGAAAGCGCAACAAACAAACTTACATTCATATTTCATCATATATATATATTCATCCATACAAATATTATATATAGAGAATATAATATAACTTATATAATATAGTTAATATAACTAATACTACTTTCAATTTTCCTTTGTTTTACATTGTTTTGTTTATATGTAGATGCAAAGTACAGAAAGTTACGTAATTCATGATCATGTAAGTATGTGTTATTTAATGATGGCTGATTTTTTTTAAAACACCTGTTGAGTTCTAGAAAAATTGTTATTGAACATAAAATATCAAATAGTCGGCTTAGAAAATAAACCTGCTAACTGTATTTAGTAAAATAGCAAGATATAAAAAACGTTCTTGAAAAAAATGAATATATATTAGGAAGTGACTTGACGTAAGCTTTATATAGTTTAGTCGTAAACTTTTGAAAACATGGATTTGACAGTTTTACTTTTTTTAAAATTTCTAACCAAAAATGGTAGTTGTTATTTTTTTCGACTGTGTATTTTTTTCACACTTGAATGGTACAAAAAAGACAGCAAAAATTAATTTAGCAGGTTCATACTCGTACGCGTTGAAATATTATTATATTTCTTAGAAATATAAAAAATAAAAAAAATAAACAAAATAAATATACAATGATAATAAACTTAAACTTAAAGAAAATTTTTAAATGTAGCAGCACGCGAAGCACGCCTCTTGGACACCATCTAAGTTCTCTGACCGCTAAGCCACGTGTTATCATCCGTCGGTTTCGAAATTCTTACACGCTTGTTACAAATTATTTTTGTTTTTCTTCTTCAACTATTAAATGTACCTTTGCATTTAACGAAATATAAATTAAACATGAAATTTAAATAAAATATACTATAAATTTATAAAACAAACGTACGTATTTAATATGTGCATATTAATAATACGTAATCAATTTCAATAAATGAAAATGAATGAATATGTCACTTTGTATTGAAATGTCACATGATGACATTTAAGTCTTAAAAATGGTTGTCGTTCATGTAATGACGTACTAAATGTAGTAAGAACTTAGGGGTACCCCCTCCCGAATGTCATAACAGTTGTGGTGATGCAGCGGTGTCGAGTCAACCTTCCTATATACTGATATACTCACTTATATAGTGCTCTGTAAGACTGGAATCGCATACGAAATATAAATATAATATTAAAGAGGAAATGGCATGATTCTTATATGAAAGTTTAATAATATTTATGGGCGACATATGTAATGGATCTGAGTGATCGACCTTAAGAGAGATAAACTAATGTTACTTAGCGTCACTGAGGCTGAAACGTCTGGCTTAAGTGATCAATGGTGATGTTTGGTGTGTCGCATTAGTGATGACATGTATGGCAGAGTTACCGATTTCGGTGAAGCAACCCAATTTTACTTATTGCCACTGAGGCCAATCTAAACGGCCGTCTGGTGGCTATGCGTCCGTAATGATATGCGAACCAGTGACTTATATGGATCTCACAAATTAATAAGTTACGCATTGTAGTGTGAGTAATATTTATTGTATTAATTTAATAAAAAGATAGTTTAGGAAATTAACGCGATTAAACAAACAACAGTTTCCACTTTATAATATGAGTGTAGATATGCTAATAATAAAAACAATCTCACGTGTCATCACGTGTGAGTGGACTCTTACCTAATTCGCTATATTTAATTTGGTCCGGCTGCACACACGATGATTGTGATGCAAATGAAAACCTGGCCGCTAATTTATTTAGCTGTTGAAGTAATGACGTTAATTATAAATAAAATAATTAGCAAAAATACAACCAAGATTTTTTTTTTTTATCTTCACGCTGTATCCCGCATTTAGCGGGGTAGGCAGAGGGAACCTGAGAACCTAGTGTTAAGACACTCCGTTCTCTTACAACAATACAGGTGGAAGGTTCTCTTACAACAGTACAGGTTGACATTGCGGGCTAAGTGGCGGAACTCAACGCCGCGCATTGCATTGTTACCAAACCCAAGAAATGAAAATAATAACATTTCCTGAAGTGGGAATCGAACCCACAACCTGTCGCGTTTACAGTCGCACGCTTGTGCCTCTGCGCCACGACAGGCGTTACAAGATTTATTTCACTTATTTATTTTTTTATTTTTAGATTTAAAAAAAAACAAAAGATTCTCATTCAACTGTTTTTTTATGTATGTTACCGCATAACGTTTTGCTGGGTGAACCATTCATATGATAGCTTGTGTACGATGGTGGTGATTTTTGAGTTATTCGTAATAATTATACTCTTCAATACTGTTTTTTTGAAGTCAGTTTTCTTTTTTTAAATTTTATTTTGAACTTTACGCTTTATATTATATATAGCAGGGTAGGCATAATTAACCCAATGTCAACACACCGCGGTCTTCACTTCCTGGAAATTGTTGAATGGAAAATTTTAACGCCGTGTTTTATCTTACCAAAGCGAAGAACTAAAAATAATGTTAAGTATAAACATTGAATAAACAGAAAAAGGACAACAAAAGAATAAATAACAAAAATTTAACAGATAAATAGAAAGGAAAATGGAACTAAAATCAGTCGATGTCCACTGCGCCACGATGGCCTCATACATTATATGATATGTATAGATATTAGAGCAATATCTATATCAGTAAAGGTATATATTATTTAGCTTTTTTTTTTGCAATCTATAATGTTTGTCGACCTTTGTTTATTTTTAGTGTTCCTTAAATCGCAGATCGCCAGTTCAGCCTACTCTGCCTGCTAGTAAATTTGCCACTATTCTATATATTAAGTACTAGGTAAAGCAAAAACTTTATACCTCTCTTGCATATGTATATGTTGCCAAAATTATTTGTTTTCTTTTGTATTCGCTTTTAATATTTTATGCCCTACCATGCTGTCCTATAGGGTATATTATATATGCCCCTATATTGAATGCTTATGTCAAAGGTTATCAGGAATAGATCACTTGTAGTGATAAGATCGCCTTTGCATACTACCTCCTTTAGAAGTAGTTATTTCGTACATGTTATTTTTTATTATTTGTGGTTTTTTTTCTGTTGTTGATATCTATGTAAAATGTTATTTTCTTTAATGTATGCAATAAAGAGCTTATCTAGATAGAGGCACAAGCGTGCGACTGTAAACGCGACAGGTTGTGGGTTCGATTCCCACTTCACGAAATGTTATTATTTTCATTTCCTGGGTTTGGTAACAATGCAATGCGCGGCGTTGAGTTCCGCCACTTAGCACGCAATGCTAACCTGTACTGATGTAAGAGAACCTTCCACCTGTATTGTTGTAAGAGAACGGAGTGTCTTAACACTAGGTTCTCAGGTTCCCTCTGCCTACCCCGCTAAATGCGGGATACAGCGTGAAGATAAAAAAAAATAAATAAATCTTGGTTGTATTTTGAGATAGATATCTCTTATGATGAAAATTACGCGGACGGGGGATCATGAATTTTGGCACATTTACAGCTTACAAGTATATAGCGGAGGCGCAATGATGATATCTTTTAAAATAATACATAAAATATATACTATATTAATAAAATAAATGTTACACATACTGCTATGGTCTGACATTCATATTTATATAAAGTGACACATACGTTGCTGAAAATAAGATATACTTACAAGTGTTCAAGTTGTGAAATGTTTTATCGGACGCTATGTATGGAATCAATCTCTTATTGGGCAAACATTTATAAATAAAATAAAAGCGGTTATAATCCCTACAACACCCAACATGCAATAATTATATTTGTAAAATGTGGACAACTCGTGTCTGTCGAGGCGTTGTGGGTTCGATTCTTAGTCCAGGAAAGGAAAATATTAAATATTTATAATAATTAATATTATTTCCTTGCTGTGGTAACCAGGTGCGGCGTTGAGTTCTGCCTCAGCATATAATGCCCCAATTCGGTGGACAGTGGGCAATGAAACCTAAAAGAACTGAGTGTCTTAACACTAGGTTCTCTCTGCCTACCCTACCACGTGCGGGATACAGCGTGAAGCTAAATAAAAAAGTTGAGAGGTGTCAAGGGCCACCCGGATGGAACGAAGTTCTATTCGACTAATTAGTGAAGGAGTTGTAATAAAATCTAGTTCCTTTTAGGTACATTTTTTATTTATATTATTTTTTTTATTATTATTAAGTATAATGTAATACAAACTTACTTAGTAGGCTCAATTTGAGAAACAATTGGCTTGGGGTAACTGAAAGTAGGCAACATATGTTTGGAATTCTATTTGTTATAAATCAATATTTATAACAATTGAATCGGTGAGTGTGTTATATAATAATGTAATATTTAATTATAATATATAATTTTATTGTCTTTAAAATCATCATCATCGCCCGGGTGGCATATGGCTCTTTCCCCTCCCTCCCCCTTACGACTTCCTTCCTCGGTTCCCTAACTGGAACCGAAATTGTAGACAGAACCCCTACAGAGGCTCTATGGGCCAACCCGATGACCCGCCCATGTTCATGGACGGAGAAGACTCCCATGGCCATAGGCCTAAGAGCCTGAAGCCATCACCCCTCCTCCCCAGGGAGGAGAGTGAAGACCCCTCATAAAATCATCAAGATATTTTGTTGATATTTTTAAAATCTTGTTTTTAATTTTAAAGAAATATAAAAGAGAATATTGTAAAATAATTATATTTATCTAAATAATAAATTTAGAAATATGGTAACATTTAATATTTAAGTCATAGATTATTTTGTTGAATATTAAGATATAGATTTGACTAAATATTATTATCATTTTGGATTGTAAAAGAAATATGAAAGTTTATATTAGTTATAAAATAATTGTACATATATGTAATTAAAATATATAGATTTCTATAATATATGTATATTTAGATTTTTATTGATAACTTGGATGGCAAACAGAGCAGGACCACCTGATGGTAGTGGTTACCTTCATGAACATCTACAACACCAGAGTTGTTGTTGTAGATGGGTTACATCAACCCTAGAGGATACTGATGGAAGGGGGACAATGTAGTAGTCCACTGTCAGAACCCCACATTTTGGGGAAAGGATGGAGTGGGAAAGGGAAATCTGGCTTACGGCGCCATCAGGCCGGAACACATCATTAGATATTTGACGGTTCGTCTTTGTACGTGTCAGTGGTCGCGAGCCAGTCGGAGGACAGACCTCCTACCACCTAATTATATATTTCTAATTATATATTTGTATTATTAATAATTTAATAGGAAATTAATTAGAAGTTTACTTTGAAGAAATACTGTTTTGACTCGTTGAGAATAAGTATAAAAGGCTGAAAATATAGTGTAGCCGGGGTTTGGTTCCTGAGATTCTACTGGTTCGTACGTTATCGTTGATATATTTTTACTAATTATTTATTCTTTATAATATTGTTTTTAAATAGAGACCTTTCTGTAATATTGTAACGTACTTGTCTTTGTATTGCCAATTATAGCAATAATTTGTGTTGTTGTGCCGAATTACTATGTGATAATATAAACATGCCTTAATGTAAACTATATTTGAAAGCGCAACTGTTGAGTTTCTAGCCGGCTCTTTTTCAGCAGAACTGCCTTCCGAGCTGGTGGTAGGTTCCGGACAGACAATACAGACATTTACCTTGATTTGACGATACAAAGTAATACCCTAATTGAGTTAAGAATATTTTGATATTGAAGGTAGTTTAATACTACTATATTTTTCTTGAATAAAAACAGTATTGATTTATCTTTTTTGTTATTATTTAACTATCCTAATATTCTATTATCATAATATATACATAATATACATAAATATTTGTTATTTAATAAAATATATAAGAAAAATCTAACAAGTGCAGAAACAACGTAAGTTACAAAAAATCCAAATCGATTTAAACTAGCTTAGAAAGGCAAGATGCATGTTGTTTTTCTCCCTCACTGCAAAATTAGAAAATTTGGACTTACTTATTTGTTTCTGCACTCACCGATTCACTTCTGTTTGTCATAATTTGATTAATTTCTGTAATATAAAAACACTTGCTAAGTTTATTAAAGATATTTAAATGTATTTTTTTTTTTTTTATGGATACCGGATGGCAAAGCAGGCAGAAGGACCGCCTGATGGTAGAGTGGTTACCTTCGCCATGAACATCTACAACACAAGAGATGTACTAGAAGCGTTGCCAACCTGAAACAGATGGAAAGGGAGGGATAATGCATAGTAGTCCGCTATCAGGACACACATTTTTGGGGAAAGGATGGGTGGGAAAGGGAAAGGTATGACTCTTTAATAATATTATAGTAATGTTTATGCTATTTCTACAATACGCTTTGTAATTAATTAGCAACTCAGAGTCAACACGTGAACAGGGACAGTAGTATATTGTACATTAACAAAGGTAAGCCGACAAGAATCGGTAATCGCCAATCACGACAAAACTACTATAATAAAAGTTTCGTGACACGACTTTGCCCATTCGATACGGAATAGTTGAAAAGAATAGATATTTGTACCAATGCCTTTTGTGTCTTAGCAGATTATCTATCTATACTATAGTGAAATAGTAAAAATGTTTGTCTGTAATATATTTACGAAAAAAATATCAAAATGATAATAACGCTTGTTGTGGCGCAGAGGCACAAGCGTGCGACTGTAAACACGACAGGTTGTGGGTTCGATTCCCACTTCAGGAAATGTTAGTATTTTCATTTCCTGGGTTTAGTAACAAGTTCCGCCACTCAACACGCAATGCCTCAATTTGGCGGAAAGTGGGGAACGGAATTGTCGTAAGAGAACGGAGTGTCTTAACACTAAGTTCTCAGGTTCCCTCTGCCTACTCTGCTATATGCGGGATGCAGCGTGAAGTTAAAAAAAAAGTCATAATAAGTATAAGAATTTTAAACGCAACACAGCTGCGGGGATCGGGTTATTTATAATGATACAGCAAGTAGGTAATTATGTAAATAGTTTATTATTAAATATAATAATTAGTAACAAAAAATGTCATGAAAGGACAACAGAAAAAGTGTATCGTTTTTATTAGCGTTACGTTATGATTGTAAATTTGTACACGTGTTTTGTCAGATGATTCATGTTTTCTTAATAGAATTTTTTTTTCAACTTCACGCTGTATCCCACATAGCAGGGTAGGCAGAGGCAACCAGAGAACCTAGTGTTAAGACACTCCATTCTCTTTCAACAATTCCGTCCCCCACTTTCCGCCGAATTGAGGCATTGCGTGTTGAGTGGCGGAACTCAACGCCGCGCTTTGCCTTGTTACCAAACCCAAGAAATGAAAATACTAAATTTTACATTTCCTGGGGTGGGAATCGAACCCACAACCTGTCGCGTCCACAGTCGCACGTTTGTGCCTCTGCGCCACGACAGACTTAATAGAATTCTTGCCAGTATTTTAAAATATGTCAGTTTTTGTTAAGTTGTTACCTAATTAGTGATTTTATAAATGATAACACGCCTTGGGAATGAAATGCTCGCTCCAGTCTGTTTCAAAGGTACCATTGTCACTAATAAATATCTGTCAAGAATTGACAAATGAAAAAAAAAACCGCTGAGTTTCCAGAATGCCCCAGGGCATTCGATTTAGTGAACTGGGTGGTAAATTATTTGTTATTTTTTTGCGTGAAATTGTAATTTATTTCACTAATGATATTTATCGAGTGTTTTCATTAAAAATTAAGATTTAAATAAGGGTAACGCCTGTCGTGGCGCAGAGGCACAAGCGTGTGACTGTAAGCGCGACAAGTTGTGGGTTCGATTCCCACTCCAGGATATGTAAAAGTGTAGTATTTTCATTTCCTGGGTTTGGTAACAAGGCAAAACGCGCGAGTTCCGCTGCTCAACACGCAATTCCTCAATACGGGGGAAAGTAGGGAACGTAGTGCCTTAACACTCCCCCTCTGCCTAACCTGCTTTATGCGGGATACAGCGTGTAGCTAAAAAAATAAGGGAGTTTATCGATAATTCGTAACCAACGTGTTTACAGTCAAACACTTAACAGAAAATGTTCATTACGCTGAACTACTTTAGCAAAGATATTTCATTCATTAACATTTTCATTTTCATTATTCGTAATTTAAATGATTTTAAATTAGGGTCATGGTGGCACAGTGAGACAGCATTTGGTTGTAAACGCAATGGTCTTAGATTCGACGCCCCTTCGAAGACTAAACGAAAATATGTGGACAAAAGCACTGGTACAATTTTTATCTATCTGCCTCTCTGTTAATTTGTGCGTCAATCAAAATCCATATCAGAACATACTTTACTTAAATAGGCTATTATAAGAACTTTCGTATCTTTAATTAATACAAAGATGTCAGTATTGTCAGTCTTACAGCCCTACTGAGAAGAGAAGACGAGAGACTCAACAGTTGCTCTTTTTAAGTATGATTAGCCTCTCAAGTGACCAAAAATAGCATTTAATTCCACATATTAACATCAGTATAGTATTGGACAGAAAAATAGACTTTTTTCAATAATATTTTTAATCTTGACTTTAAGTTATTGTTCAAGCTGTAGATCTGTAATTATTTGTAAAATTTTGACACGCATTAAGATTTTAGCAAAAAACAACCAAAATTAACATAAAATGCAGTAAAAAGAAACATTACGAATTACTCAAAAACTCCTATTCAGATCTTAACTAAATATAAATGGGACTATATCAGAAATAGTAGCTATAATATAAAATAGAAACATCAAAATTGGTTCACTCAGTAAAAAGTGACTCATAAGGGTAAAGGCCTGGTATACAGGGTGTTCAATTCAGGGTCCAACTTAATTTATTTACTGACATTAAAAAGTAATTAAATTCATTTCGTACTCATTAAATAAAGTAGATAAAAACGTACTAGAAAAAACTAAGCAAAAACATAATACACATTTGAAAAAGCAATTAATGTATTTTAGATACATAAATTTCGTTAATCCTTATATATAAAAACTATTTTATTTTTAATTTCCTTTTTTTTTAATTGGTATTGTACTGTGTTTTCTTGTTATTTTTCTTTAAATATGTAGTATGTTGTATAAGCTGAATAAGTGAGGTATGTAATTACTGACATAAAAGTATATGAGTACGCAATGTCTCAATCTGGCGAAAAGTGGGGAACGGATTTGTTGAAAGAAAACAGACTGTCTTAACACTAGGTTCTCAGGTTCCCTCTGCCTATCCTGCTATATGCGGGATACAGCGTGAAGTTAAAAAAAAAGAAAGTATATTAAAATTAAAATAAAATCAATTAACAAGGCAAAGCGCGGTGTTAAGTTCCGCCGCTCAGCAAGCAATGCTATTCGGCAGAAAGTGGGTAACGGAAATGTTAAAAGAGATCGGATTGTCTTAACACTGGGTTTTCTGGTTCCCTCTGCCTACCCTGCTATGTACGGGACAGCGTGAAGCTATAAAAAAAATAGAACTATGTGTCATATGAAATATAATGAAGTGTAAGTTAGTTAGTAGTTAGTATAATAACTATTTTATTATATATAACATTATAAGCCATATGTAGCGCAGTGAGAGTGTTTGACTGTAAACGACATTGGTTATAAGTTCGATTTCCATTTTGGGGAATGATTATATTTACTTTATTTTCATTTTCCAGTAAGTTAAGGCACAGTGTTAAGTTCCGCCACTTACTACAATATCTCGATTTCAAATTTTGTCTGTCTGTTTGTCTGCTTGTACACGCACCTCATTGTGACTACTGAACTGATTTGAATGAAACTTTTTTGTTATATAGCTATTATACGTGGACATTACATAGGAAAACTACATTTTGAAAACTGACATAAATAATGTAGAAGCATAAAGACCAGCTAAACTTTAAGAAATAAGGAAAAGCCGCCTTAACAAAACTTTTTGACATATAAATATCAAAGATCTGGTACATCTGATGAAGAACAATCATAGCCCAAATATACTATTACATATATCGCCTTAGCATAAGTTGCTTAGTATAATGGGTATTTTCCACCGAAAATCATCTGTTGTGGCACAGTATTAACTGTAAAAATGATACTCGATGGTTTCAATTACTTTCTAGAAGATGACAAGTCAATGAAATATTTTGGAAAGTTTTAAAGTACTAATCACAGACTTACAAAACAAAAGAGGAGACCTCGGTTGACCTTTAAAAACACAGTATCAATGAAACTGGAGGAAGGTCACCTAAAAAGCATGAGGACCCCCCGGGGAGGGCATGCATGAAGTGGGTAATGACTGTGGACGAGGCGAAAGAGGTATGCAGGGACCGTAGCGTTTGGCGCTCCGTTCTCTCTGACTACCCCGCTAGGGATAAAGCGTGAAGTTAGGTAAGTTAAGGTAAGGTATAAAAATTTAATTTCCTATGTGTGTGATTAACACTTTAAAACGATCAAAAATATTTAATAAATAGCATTCTCTCTTGCCAAACGATTGCTTTTTAGAAATAGTGTTTGGATAACAGAAATTTGTAAAAATTGTAAAAATCTCTCTACATAAATGCTAACAACATAAATAAGCTGTTACAAGTGTATAAGATATAGAACGCATGGCTTAGCGGCAGAGCGCTTGGACGGTTTCCTAGGAGCACAGGTTCGAGTCCCGCTGCGTTCAAACTTTTGTACGTTTTCTAAAAACGTTTTTAAGTCACTGAAGTAATATAGACCATAGTGGTGCAGTTACAGTGACCGACTCTAAAAGCGATTGGTACTATGTTTTATTCCTACAATGCCAGGGAAAGCGCGGCGTTAAGTTCCACCACTTAATACGTAATGTCTCAAATTCAGGCTGAAAGCGGGAAACAGGGAATCTTGACACTAGTTTCAATCTGTAGTTCAACCACGAAAACTTGCGACAAAATATTCATATCGAAAGAGTTTGTATGGGAATTGCAAAGCGCCTCTACCGTGCGTTTGGGGAACTAAAACGTTGAAAGAGAATGGAGTATCTTAACACTAGATTCTCTGGTTCCCTCTGCCTACCCCGCTATACACGGGATACAGCGTGAAGTTAAAAAAAAAAATGTTTTCCCATACAAAATTCTTTCGATAACGATACGAATACTATGTCGCAAGTTTTCGTGGTTGCCCTACTGACTATCCTGCTTTACGGTATAAAGTGACAAGAGAAGTAGCGGGCTTCAACTAGTATACAAAAAACTAACTCGTAATTAAATGAAAGTAATATATGTAAAGATAATTCTTCAAATATTTCATTATGGCTTTGTTTAGTTATGTTTCGGTTTATTTAAATAATAAACGCAGCCGTTCAAACAATAACGCATTATAAATATATAAGTGTTACTATAACGTTCTACGCACTGTAGATATAAAGCAACTTCTGTGACAGTAATCTGTTTTTTTTTTAATCTGTTATTTTAGTTTTTTTTTTAATTTAAGCAAGAATGTACGTTATTAGGCTTAAATTGATCTTCCTAATATGGATTTTACGAGAAGTTATGGCCGGTAAGTCGTTTTTTTTTAGCTCCACACTGTATCCCGCACTACAGGGTAGGCAGAGGGAACTAGAGAACCTAACACTCCGTTCTCTTTAAACATTTCTGTTGCCCACTTTCTCCTGATATTGAGGCATTGCGTGCGGAGTGGTGAAACTCGTTACGCGCTTTGCCTTGTTACCAGAGCGAGAGAATTAAAATACTAAATATTATTTTAAATGTCATATTATTATTTTAAATTAAAATACTAAATAATTGTTCATCGCCAGTCGTGGCGCAGAGGCATAAGTGTGCGACTGTAAAGCGACAGGTTGTGGGTTCGATTCCCACTCCAGGAAATGAAATACTTTCATTTACTGGGTTTGGTAACAAGGCAAAGCGCGGCGTTGAGTTCCGCCACTCAACATGCAATGCCTCAAGAGGAGAACGGAGTGTCTCAACACTAGGATCTCAGGTTCCCTCTGCCTACCCTGCTATATGCGGGATACAGCGTGAAGTTAAAAAAAAAAAAGAAATTAAATGTTATGTAAGTCGTATTTTTTAGAAAAGCAGCTTCACGCTTTATCCCTCATAGCAGGGTAGTCAGAGTGAATCTAGTGTCAAAACTCTCTGTTCGCCTCTTTCCGCCCAAATTAAAGATATTTTTAGTATACCTACGAAAAATTAATAAGATAACAAGAGGATAGTTGAAACAGCGTCTGCTGTAAATGTGCTTAGTTGTGGGTTCGATTCCAACTTGAGGGAATGAAAAAAGTAAAAACGTACGCCTTGATAACTGTCGCTAACCTGGTTGGCAAATTTACATAACAATTGACTGAAAAAAAAATAAAAAAAAATAAATTAAAGTCAGTCGGTGAGGATCTCACCATGTTTTAAGATAATTAGTAGTTCTATTTAAGTATGCTTTCGCAAATGTAATAAATAATAAATAAAAAAAGAAAACAAAAGGCACGGGCAAGTGTGAGCCCGTGGATGTAATTTAATTCATAAAAAAAAGAAAACCTTGAGGGAATGATTGATAAATTAATTTCATTTATTCACTTTGATAAGACAGAGCGTATCGTTTTTTATACAAGAAAGCAACTTCACGCATTATCCCACATAACAATCAGAGTGGACCCAGTGTCAAGGTATTTCGTTATTCGTTGCGTCCGGAAAGAATTATATAACTTAAATATAACGTAACTTAAACTTTTAACAATTATTATAACAACGCGTTGTCATGGATGGCAATATATATATATATATATTATATATATATATATATATATATATATATATATATATATATATATATATATATATATATAATTAAACAAAATAAAAATTTTAATAAATGTTGCCAGATTTACCATGTGCTGAACGAGTTTACATGGAACGTCAAAAGTATGTGCAAAGTAACACTACTTATTGTGATACTTTCACCAGAGAAGAACCGAAAGATGGACAGTATATACAGTATACAACCTCTAAGGTATTTATTTAGTTCTTTCAACGCAGAGTGACTTAGTGTTAAAACACTACGTTCTCATTCTGCCCTATTTTAAGATGTTGCGTAAGTTGAGCGGATTTCAACGCCGCGGTTTGTCTTATTAAAGAAAATAATTTAAATATAATTTTCTAAGTGGAATTCAAACCCATTACCCGAAGTTTACAGTCAGTCCTTATTTTTTTTTTATTTAGCTTAACGCTGTATCCCGCATATAGCAGGGTAGGCAGAGGGAACCTGAGACCCAAGTGTTAAGACACCTCCTTTCCCCGCTTTCCGCCGAAATGAGACATTGCGTGCTGTGTGTGGCGGAACTCAACGCCGCGCTTTGCCTTGTTACAAAACCCAGGAAACGAAAATTTAACATTTAATGGAGTGGGATTCGAACCTTACACAACACACACAAGAAATAATCAATAGTTTATGAGTTATTTGTAATAGTTCTTACTTAAAAGAGCATTTTATTAGAAATCGGTTCTCTTTTGTTATAAAGGCCCTCACTTCGAGCTTCCGGAGCCTCGTGTAACACCTGTGAATGTTAAGTTATTCTTTTTTTTATAGGCCGGTTCGAGATTTAAAAAAAGCTACGGAGATATAGCAGTTATAGAAGATAAGGCATTTTCAATTGGTAATATTTTTTAAATGTTTTTTATTGCTTTAGAGACAATCTAGTATCAACACTTCAAATCATCAATTTCCACTTTCAGCCTAAATATTGCATGGGGACTCATCGCCTCCTTTTTTCACTAGGGCGAAAATAATTTAAATATAATATAAATCATAAAGAAAATCGAACCCACAACCACAGTCAGATGCTGTACCACTCCGCCAAGATGGTCCTCTTGTTTAATTGTTGTCATAAAGTGCTGTTTTCAATCATTTTCAAATGATTTAACTCGTGGCTCTCGCAGCTCGCGCTCTCGGCTATTGGGACAGCGTATGATTAAACGTGAGAGGTGTGGATTCGAATCATATAATTTTTCATGTTTGTAGAAGGTGGCAAGTACAAAACAGAGTGCTTAACATCTAGATACTCTCTGCCCGTCGTGGCCATGGTGGTTTTGCAAGAGAAGGCATACATAAAATATTCAGTTTAAAAAAATTCAATATAGCTGTATTCAGTAATTATATTACTTAAATATGATAACTTTAAAAATAAACACAAATTCCATAGTATTAGGATATGAAACCACTTGACCTCATTAAGTTATATGTCGTTATATAACTTTTGTCTCTTCTGTATAGCTTTAATACAATTAAATTAATAACAATTATTATTTGACGAGAAAAAATGTCATTTATTCCTAACACTATGACTACTAAAAAAATAAAGAATTGTTCGCCTAATAAAGATAAGGGGCTCCGCCTTCTGTTCGCTTCGCTCGTCAACCCCCGTTTGAATAAAGTTTTCGTGAGTTTTCTAGAATAACTCTGTCCATCATTGCCGTGGCAGCCCATACATAAAAGTCACTTGCCTACACGATTTATATTTTTTGTAATAGTTTCTTTAAGCTAACTATTTATATTAATTTTAACTGACTACCATAACATGGGAGGTTCTCAATTCGACAGATTTTTTTGTTAAATAAGTGAACTAATCTTGATGATTCTACTTTTATATGATAGCTATTGCTTCTCGTGAGATCCCATTTAAAATCAATTATAATCAGGCCAACAGCTTTTAAGTTAAATTTGCATTTTATTTGAAGTATTTTTCCTTTTTTGACTAAAGTTTTAATTATTTACGTTAGATTCTTCATACAAATCGCTGCTGTGGCTGGAACCTAGGAAGGTGTATCAGACGATTCAAGGTTTTGGTGGAGCTGTAACTGATTCTGCTGGGCTCAATTGGAGAAGTCTACCACCTGTGATGCAGCAATACATGATCGAGTAAATATATGTACACTATTATTATTATTATTTAAGAAATAATTATGACAAATATGAAATTAGTATGGATAAAAAAATTCTCAGTCAATTATAAATTAATTAAATAGCAATCGTGGCGCAGAAGTACAAACGTGCGGCTGTACGCGACAGGTTGTGAGTTTGATTTCCATTTCAGCAAATGAAAATATTAAATATTTGTAATAATTAATATTTAGTACTTTCATTTTCTCCTTCTAACAAGGCAGATGGCAGAATGCGATAATTAATATATAATCTCGAATTTGGACGGGAGGTAAATAACTGAGTGCTTTGGCTTGAGGTGCAGTCTGACTACTCCACTATGCGGGGATACTATAAAAAGCGTAAAGCTGCAAAAATTCTTTCATGCTTTTATTTCTTATTATTTTTAAGCTACTTTGTTTTTAAGCTAATTTAACAAACGCTGGGTGATCAGTTCCGCCAAAAATTAATATTTTAAATGTATAATATGTATACATATTTACAAGAAATATAAATATGTGTAAATATAAAATTATAATTAATTAGACATACATACGTAATAAGACAACCTTTATTTGAATTTTGACGTGTATTCAGGTGTCGTCTATAAATTTTGTTTTTGTAAGAAATTTTATGCTATTACAATTAAACAGTTGTGTTGCGAAAATTGAAGGTCATGCTATTAAATGTTTGAAAACAATTTATTTTTAAATTAGTTTCTATCGGCAACTTCGTTTGCGTAGACTTCATGACCTTTCATAGAATCGTAACACCTTTACCATGGCATGTAGTCATTCTCTCAAGAGGAAGTCAAACTCATAAGACAGTCGTGAATAGAATGTCAATAAAATCCACACGGAGTTGCGGGCACCTGCTGAGTAAATCTAAAATACATTTCATACTAAGCATTTTCCAGTTAAAATTTTATCTGCAGATTCTGTAATTATATCATTTAAATACTTTTAGCGGAAAGTTTTTTCCAACGGAAAGTGGGGAACGGTAATGGTAAAAGGAAACAGAGTGTCTTAACACTAGGTTCTCAAGTTTCCTCTACCTATCCTGCCATATACGGGATACAAGGAGAAGCTAAAAAAAATACTTCTATCCCTAAATATATCTTTGTGATGCTTTCCTTCATATATTTGTATTTCGTCGTTTTCTATATAAATAAAGAAATTCTGAAGCCTGTTTAACAATAAATGTATACACTTACAAGTCGACATATAATTTTATTCACTCCTTATACTAATATGTTAAAGAAACATCAAAAGAGAAAGTGACAATATTTTATTAGAATTTATCTATTTGATACAAAGTAGGATAGTAGGTTAATGTTATTCAAAGTAGGTTAATGTAAATTTATTTAGCTTTCTTTAAGTAATTATTATATTTAAGGTCATATTATGGCAAGGATGGTATAGAATACAATATGCTCCGAGTGCCCAACGGCTCAACTGACTTTTCAACTCGTCGCTGGACTTACAATGAGGAGCCCGCTGATGATACAAAGTTCACCAATTTTACTTTGTCTTATGAAGACATTGAATTTAAGGTGAGATTTATTCTAATTTAATAAAATAAAATATTAAATGTATGTATTGTGACTTGTCGTGGTACACAATACCTCAGTTTGGCGGAAAGTGGAGAACAGAAACGTTAAAAGGAGAACGGAGTGCCCTAACACTAGGTTCTCTGGTTCCCTCTGTTTATCCCGCAGTGTGTGGGATACAGCGTGAATAATGCTAAAAAAATATATTAAATATATTATTTATTGTATGGAAAGAAATTTGTTCGCTTCGCTCACCAACTACGGTATTCAATGATCAAAAAATAAAATTAAAATATCCAATTACCGTATAACATTTTCAATAATTCTATATATATACAAATAACTTTAAACATTATTAAAAAAGATGTTTCTCAATTTGTGATTTGAATTGGCGCAACTACAAACAGTCTAATTGTTCATACGATGAAAATACATTCAAATCATAGTCAGGGATATAATAATATATAATTTCTTTTTTATATTTAGACAAAGTACGGGGTTAAGTTCCGTCACACGCCTTGCAAATCAGAACGGAGTGTTTTGACATAACATTTAGCTTTTCAATGAAATAAGTTAAATGCAGAGGAATTACTAGAATTTAACATTTTTTTCGCCTTGCAGGTTCCCTTCATATCAAAAATTTTAAAAACAGCCGTAGAAGAAGTAAAAGTGCTAACAACAACGTGGTCACCGCCATCGTGGATGTTAGAAGTGAATGGTCAATCCGATATTAAGAGTGTTAAGCATGAATATTATCAAGCGTACGCCGACTATCATTGCAAGTATGTTATACCTTTAATTATTAGCATTTTTTTATGTGTTGTATAAATATTTTTTCTTTTTTATATATTAATACGTAAAACAAAAACTTTGTATCCCTTTTTACGAAAATTACGCAGACGGAGAAGCATGAATCTTGGCACATTTATAATTTATAACTAAGGAGTGCAGAATGATAACATCTTTTTAAATAATGCATAAAAATATAAAATTAATATAATAAATGTTTCATATACTGCCAAGGTTTAATATAAGTACGTGCTTATATAAAATGACATATACGTTGCTAGGCAACGCGTGGGTAACGCGTTAACGGGAATAGTAGTAAATATGTTAATAATTTTGAAAATATAAGATATGTCTTATTCTTGTTTAATTTGGTTTTTTAATTTCTAAATGTTTATGATATACGATATTGATTTTGAACGAGAAAGTTGAGTTCAACGGGGAGGAGACTTTAACTTTAAAAACAAAAAAGTATTTTTATCAGCATAACATTTTTTCCCATATAGAGGAAAAGTTAAAGAAACCTAGTACCAAGACAATCCGTCTCATTTTGAGTTTTAAATATTGTATCGGAATTCAACACTGCGCTTACTATACTAGAGCGAAGAAATGACAAGTTTTTAAACATAATTATGAGTCCAACGGGGAAAAAGCTTCGAATCCACACCACACAAACAGGCGCTTACAATCAAAGGTTACGCAGTGCCACCGTGGCCTATTAGATATTTAAATTAAATTAAGCCTTTTCTCTTATAGATTTGCAGAACTTTATAAAGAAAATGGTATCAAATATTTGGGGTATGTCTCCAGTCAACGAACCGCTTATTGGGTTATAATGGCTGAAGTGAAAATGAATCTTTACAGGGGATGGGACTGGTCCAAAGCTTGTAAGTTTAAATGCAACATTATTTTCAATCGCCTTAAAAAAGGGTCAATGTTGTTGAATTATTATTTTTTTTTCTTTTTTTTTTTTTAACTTCACGCTGTATCCCGCATATAGCAGGGTAGGCAAAAGATAACCTGAGAACCTAGTGTTAAGAAACCCGTTCTCCTTCAACAAATCCGTCCCCTCACTAGCCAGATTGAGGCATTGCGTGTTGAGTGGCTGAACTCAACGCCGCGCTTTGCCTCACCAAACCCAGAAAATGAAAATCTTCTATTTCCTGAGTGGGAATCGAACCCACAACCTGCGCCACGACGGCGTTGATTATTGTGGTCCCATTTAAATTTTTTGAATAAGATTTTGACAACTTGAAGTCAATTTTTCTTTTGTTAAAATCTTTTACGTACGTATGAGGTTATTGTCGCGCAGTGGACAGTGTTTGGCTATGTAAACGCAAATGGATTCGGATCTTTACACTCCAGCGAAAGATTCTATATACGGTTTTTGTATCCCTTCACTCTGGTAAGAACGGCTTTGAGTTCTTCCACCAACAGCTTATATTCCGATTTTGACGAAAAGCAAAACAGAGTATCGTCATGACCACATTCTTCTTTAGTAAATCTTTTATAAGATTAGAACTAGATTAGAATTAGAACAGTACTAGAAAAGCAATTAAGATATGTATATCCTAAGTGTGCGAATAATAATTGAAAAATTTACTATCTAAATTAAAATCTATATCTATATCTATATATATATATAAAATAAAAGAGCAGAAAAGTTATTCCTGTACATGAAAAATTTTAGAAAAATATCAATTGGGTACGTTAATATATCGTTAATAGAAGTGAAAAAACCAATCAGTAGAATTTTTGTCTGTCTGTCTGTCTGTCTGTCTGTCTGTATACTTGAACGCGCATCACGCAAAAACTACTTGACAGAAATGAATGAATTTTGGCATGGTAATAGCTTAGAGTCTGGAGATACGTCTGGAGTTTTTATCCCGTTATTCGACGTAATTTTAATGGAAACATTGAAAACCTACATAGACAAGTTACTTTATAGGCCGATAAGTACTGGACAGAAATGAATGAATGAATGATTTTTGCACAACAACAGCTTAGAGTCTGGAGGTACATATAGGATAGTTTTTATCCTGTCGTTCGATTCAATTTTCATGAAAAAAATAAAAACACAAAAATAAGTTATAATAAGTGTATAAAAATTTCGACATGGTTGAATAAGAACCTATGTAGCGGTCATAGTGCTTCGACGAGACTGGCACTGGAACGAGTCTTGCTGCTTTTCGAAAAATGGTTTTCCATTCCTAAGTATGTGATAACACTTTAATAATATTAAAAATACCGTTAGTACAGTAAATAGTAGTTGTGACCATCGTGGCGCAGTGAGATAGGCTCTATCCGCCTACTAATTAATACCTAATTACACTTCTAAGATTAAACATATAAACTTTTTGGATATTTATATATTAGAATATTCAGACTCAATAATTGGAAAAAGGTAAGTAATTGTAAAAAGGTAAGGTGTAACTAGAAAGATTTGGTGAGGCAAGGCGTAAATACTCGCCTTGTTGTAAAAATTAAATACGGCAGTACTTAACATGAAAATAAATGAAAAATCCTATTTTGAGCGCGAACGAAGTCGCGGGCACCACTAGTATAACAATAAAAATGTCTGTTTAGTAAACAATGAATGTATTTTAAAATAATAAAAGGATTTGAGGATGTGAAAAAACATTAATATCTATGATTTTCTTTCTGTTGCTGTTTTTGTTTACGAACATTTATTTCTACGGCGATATTGAATGTTTTTTTTTCACTGTGTATTAGCCATTAGGCTTGTGGCATAGGATATAATTGATTTTGAACACTAGAATACCTAATGTATAACTATAATCGCTATAGAAAAATCTTAATATCAAGTTACAAAATTAATATTAAGCATATAAAATCAAAGTGATTTGATGTGAAGAGATGAGATAACATCAAAAGAGATCAGATACATATAAGATAAGGTACCTTAACAAAAGGTTTTAAGCCTGAAGAGCAAAGAAAATCGATGTTATTTTTTTTCTATGTCATTTTCCTTACTCTGTCTGCATTTCAAAACAAAACTAATAAATGTAACAATTGATAACAAGTGCCCCACGCGGCACCTTTAGAACGGCAGCAATAATTGACGTCAATAATTTTATTGTAACACTAACAAATATTTTTTACTTATAATTTTGTTTGATTAGCTAAATAACGTGTTCTTAGTTCTTTAAAGTATAATAAATTTATAGATAAGTTACATCAACAAGCATATACACGGTTGTGTTATAATTTCGAGAAGTAATTCGATAAAGATATACAGTAGAAACTTAAATCCAGGGTTTTTTATTATCCGTGCCATACCCATAATTACCCCAGATAATAGAGGTTTTACTGTAAATATACAATTATCAAAAACCAATTATAATATACAAAAACGAATAATTTTTTCTGTTAACAATACTTGTGCAGGAGAACAGGAGTAACCCAATCAGTCAGTGAAAGTTAATTAAGTCTTACATTGTGTGTTTGGAACAACAATATCTTAAATCTTCCTTTAATCAAATCAGGAAAGTAGCACATTTTAAATATAAAAGATGCTAGGTGTTAATCTATCCATCTTTCTATTAATATATAAACTATACTGGCTTTCCGCCCGCGGCTACCCGCGTGAAATTCAGTTATATCGCGCGATATGATAAGGGTATCCTATGGTCTTTCCCAAGGTCTAGGTATTTGTCAAAATTGGTTAAGTGGTTTATGTGGTAGAGTTGTAAACGATTTAAACAATCTTACATGATTTTATGTTTGACAATAAAGACTTCCGCCTGAAACTTTGCATCCCCCCTATTTCAACCCCCTGTGTCATTTTTCGCGATAAAAATCCTATGTCCTTTCCCAGGATTTAGTTCTATCTTCATACCGAATTTCATCAAAATCGGTTCAGTGGTTTAGGCGTGAAAGCGTAACAGACAGACAGACAGACAGATAGACAGACAGACAGAGTTACTTTTCCTATTTATAATATTAGTAAGGATTAACTAGATATTTTAATTAAAATAATGTTTTTATAGGAGGAGTTATCGAGCGAAGCGAATAGAGGCCCTCAGATATACATAAATTGATATTAACTTTTACAGTTCATCATTAACAGTTTTTTTTTTTTTAAGGCTAAATTTTGGACTCATCACTTTGGACCTACAATAAGAAATTGCTCAGTACAAGGAATTAAGATTTTGGGTGTTGAGGACCAACGATTTACCGTTCCGTTTTGGTTTAATAAGGTAAAAACATATTTTGAATTTTTTTTACAACAAAATTAATTATATAATAAATGTGTTATTATGCTTTAAATGAAACTTAAATAAATTTCCACTTAAAACAGTATTTAAAAATTGATTCACATATATATTCTCTCCACTACCTAAAGGTCACCTGGAAAACATCGCTCTCTTAGCGATAAGGTCGCCCATTGTACCGTTATAAATATTAAGATTTTTTACTTTTTATCTTCTGGTGTACAATAAATAGTATTTATTGTATTTATTATTCATAAGGTTTATCCTCTTTTCCAACCACCCTTTCCCCAAAATGGTGGTCCGATGGACTAATACATTTGGCTCCCCACCTTCCCAAATCTGTATATTCTCTAGGTCGTCAACGCATCTCCAACATCTCTGGTGTTGTAGATGTCTATCGAAGATAACCACTTACCATCAGGTGGTCCTTCTGCTCGTTTGTCATCCATCATCCATAAAAAAAAAAGGTTGAGAGAACCTAAATAACGAATCAACACGTTTAACATTTTATTCCTTGCATGCTGAAAGCAAAAACCAATACAGTTTTATTGTTTTTCATGAATTAAAAGAAAAGCTTATATTAATTTTATAGTTGCAACAAGATGAGAAAAACATTGGGGACTACATAGATGGTCTTGCAGTTCACTTTTACACGGACAAGTTCACTTCACCGGCGGTCATGACCAGATCTTTGAAAGATTATCCCGACAAGTTTATTATTAGCACCGAAGCTTGTGTGCTTGTAAGTATGCATCAACTCTACAAGTATATGGAAATTTTGATAATTTTTTAGTTTGTCAAACTAAATTCATTTACAATATTGTTTTATTTTTAGCTGTCGATGGTAAAGAGTATGTGTGGAACTAGGGTTGTGGGATAAGGGGATACAGTATGCTAATGATATCTTCGAGGTAAATCCTTTATATATAATAAAGCTATATTAAATTTTATTAAGTTTAATTTTTTTTGAAAAAATATTCATATTTAAATTTTACAGGACTTAAATTACAATTTAGTAGGATGGGTAGACTGGAACTTGTGTTTGGATCCAAAAGGAGGTCCGACATGGATGAGTAACTTCGTCAACTCCCCTGTTATAGTGGACGCAGATAAGGAAGAGTTCTATAAGCAGCCCATGTTTTACGTTATGGGACAATTCTCTAAGTTCACTCCCAAGAAGGGCTCACAAAGGATAAAAGCAGTGAAAATCACACCTGAGGACAATAATGATATTGATTTGTAAGAAGATCTGTATTAAAAATAGAAAGTAAAAGAATACTTGGAAATTACATTTCTTAGGATATTTTTTAGTTGAAGTTGAATATTTTTTCATTCAAATATTGTAGCCTTTTTTAGCTAGAAAGTTTTTAATATACTATAACACTTGTTACCACTTTTCACATTAAGCGCTTTGGATCTACATTGAGGCATTTATAATATTTAATACTCTCGTAAAATTAAATTTACAATTATTTTTAAATAATATCACATATGTTATACACTATTATCAGTTTTTTTTTGTGCTTACAGCCTTGATATAGAGGGAAAAGGACAGGAGTTCTTCGACAACGTTGTTTTCTTAACTCCGCGTGGCACAGTCGTCGTGGTTCTTCATAATGAGTAAGGGACCTATATACATTTTGTTAGGTGGTAGGAGGTTCGTCCTCCGTCTGGCTCACACGACCACTATCATGTCAAAAGACGAACCGCCAAATATCCAATGATGTGTTCCGGTTCGATGGCATGTAAGCCAGATTTTCCCCTTTCCCACCCATCCTTTCCCAAAATGTGGTGGTTCTGATAGCGGACTACTACATTGTCCCCCCTACCAACAATATCACTCTAGGTTGGCAACGCATCTACAACATCTGGTGTTGTAGATGTCTATGGGCGAAGGTAACCACTTACCATCAGGTGGTCCTTCTGCTCGTTTGCCGTCCGTTATCAATAAAAAAAAAAAACATACATGTATCAATCAGCACGCAATGACTCAATTCAGCGGAAAGTAGGGAATGAAAATGTTAAGAAAACGGAGTGTCTTAACACTAGGTTCTCTGGTTCCCTTTGCATACCCTATACGGCATACAGCGTAAAGCTAAAAAAAACATATACACCATTCGATTGTTAATATACTTATCTTGGTGCAAATCATACTAAATGGTTATCTAATAAAAATACGCCGTACTTTACAAAATTTTTAGCCTAAGTAAATGTTTTTTGTTTTGAATGGCGGATATGTACGTTTTATGAGATTTTAAAAATATGCATCATGTTTCAAAATTCTATTTCGTTCTGTTTTTTTAGCTTCACCATTTTTCTAGCATATTAAGGTTGGCAAAGGAAACTCAGTGTCAAGGCACTGCGTTCTTTGCTTGCCGTTTATACTTTAAATATAATTAAGCCTTCTACTGGAAATCGAAGCCACATCCTTTTTATCATCTGTTCTGCGTATTTATATACGTGAAGCAAAATCTTTGTACCCTTTTTTACGAAAATTACGCGGACAGAGGAGCATGAAACTTGGCACACTTATAGTTTTTATAGCGAGGGAGTGCAGAATGATAATATCTCTTCAAAATATTGCTTAAAAATGTATTAAAGTAATAAAATAAATGTAATACACAATACCATGGTTATATAAAGTATCATACACGTTCCTAGGCATCGCGTTGCTAACGCGTCAACGGGGAGACTAGTAAGAATAAATATTTTGTTCTAGGGGTCCATCACAGAAGGTAGCGGTGCAATTGAATAACCAAGTTATAACAGCCGAGCTGGAAGCAGATTCTGTCTCAACATTGGAGTTTCCTTATTCCCAATAAATTTATGAAAATTGTTTATAATTTAGATAAAATATTGTGAGATTCTATATTATACTTAATTATAAAATAAATATTTTATTGTACAATGTTTAATTTTGTTTATTAAATAAAAAAAATACATTTTTTTTCTTGTTATCTGTTATTTTACTTCAAAAAGTTTCTATATAGATTTCTTAATTCTATTTCACATAATGTTGGTATAAAAAAATTGTAAGTAAAGTATAAATAATTGAAATATTCACGAAAAGAAAAACCACTTCTAATAAAGTTTACTAAAAAGTTAAATTATTACGAATAATTCAAAACCTTCCCATCAGAACTTCACTAAATTTAAATGCTTCTGATATGGTCCATATCAGAAGCACTGCTATTACTAATAGTATGTAATATATACGCAAAGAGTTTAGTATTTAAAATTATAAAGAACAAAAAACCCGACTGAACCAATTCCTCAAATTTAGGAAGCAAATACAAATAAAGTAAACTATAAGAGCTAGTTATGTATTATATATTTGAAATGTGCTAATTAAGTCCTTCCATTTGGTACCCCACACGGCACCATCAACGATTTTTTTGTTTTTATTCATGACGTTTTTTTTTTTGGTGGTAGGAGTTCGTCCTCCGTCAACTCGCGACCACTATCATGTCAAAGACGAACCGCCAAATATCTTATGATGTGTTCGGTTCGATGGCATGTAAGCCAGGTTTTCCCTTTCCACCCATCCTTTCCGCAAAGCGGTGGTTCCGTAGCGGACTACTACATTGTCCTCTCCTTCCATCTGTATCGTTTGTCGTCCGTTATCCATAAAAAAATGGCATGATCGATGGGATGGTAGAGCTTGTTTTTTTGTAATTTTATACCCAACATTTTTCTAGTGACCTTTTTTAGCTTTCCACTTTCTTGACCTTGTTTTTTCTCTGTGTTGTAAGAATTCAATTATAACTTGAGATCCACATTTTCCCCTTGCAACCTTTTTAGCTGCTATGCCTTTTAAAAATGAATGCAAGCCGGTGGGGTTTCGTGTTATATGGACGACTTGCTACTGCTACGCCACAATGCGGGATAAAGCGTGGCTTTGCTTAATGTACTGTATCCGCATATAGCAGGGTAGGTAGAAGGAACCAGAGAACCCTAGTGTTGAAGCTTACTCCATTCTCTGTCAATAATTCCGTATTCCGTATTATAAACACGCAATGCCTTGATTCGGCGGAAAAATATGGGAGATGGAATGTCTTACACATACAGATGGCAATACAATATTTTTGTTAGATATATATAATTTTAAGAAACAGACTGTATTATGTACACATTTAATTTGCATTTATAACACAACATTGTATATTTACTTGCTTTTATACGTACTTATAGCAAAGCAGAGCAATGTAAGTCTGGTAGCCAGTTAGTGTAACACAATATACAAACATGAAAACAGCAAAAATGCATATAGTAACATTTAAAAAATAATTATACTACTTTTGTATTGGGATCCAAACTTTGGATGGTAAGTTTTATTTTTATAGTCTAAGGCAGTGGTTCTCAACCTTTTTTTGTTGCGGCACCATTAATGATTTTAAAAATTTAGCTGGACACAAAAAAAAGATAAAAATTATTTGCTTACCACAACACTCCATGAATAGTGATGTATTTTAATAATAATAACATATATTTGCAAAATTTGGCGGCACACTTTTGAAGTTTTGAAAACAATGGTTGAGAATCACTGGTCTAAGGTGACGCTTTTTTAGCACGACCTGTGAAAAAGAAAGAGCATTACTTCTTACAGAATTGAACTAAATGATTAATTAATTTATTGATTATTTTTTTTAATATGAGCCTTCATTACTTCTATATATATATCTCATCATTTTAAACGCTAACTACTGCGCCAAAGTTGTAGTATTTTACTTATTTCGTTTTTATTCACTTTTATTTTGTTCTATTTTTTTATGTTCATTCATTGTATCTTATTGTAATAGCATACATGTAAACTTAATTATGTAAAAAAAAATATATGTCTTGGCCTTATAATTGCATGTGATATGCTTGATAGTTTATGTAGGTGTTAGGAGGTTCGTCCTCCGACTGGCGTCCTGACCACTATCATGTCAAAGACGAACCGCCAAATATCTAATGATGTGTTCGGTTCGATGGCATGTAAGCCAGATTTTCCCCTTTCCCACCATCCTTTTCCCCAAAATGCAGGTGGTTCTGATGATGGACTACTACATTGTCCCCCCTTCCATCGGTAATCCTCCTAGGTTGGCAACGCATCTACAACATCTCTGGTGTTGTAGATGTCTATGGAAACGAAGGTAACCGCACCATCAGGTGGTCCTTCTGCTCGTTTGCGTCCGTTATCAATAAAAAAAAAATATTCACCTTAAAAGGTAATGCATTTAGCTATAAGAAAAAAAACTAACTATTGTTCCAATGTAATTACCATTGGTAAAGATCTAATAAATAAAATAAAATAAAAAGAAGTATTACTTCAAAAATTCTAAATATGTCTCTAATTTTCATAGCCGATGTCAATATTTTCATTTTCTTCGTTTGTATTACCGTGGATGTTCCTCTTTGCTTGACCGATGTAGTATAAGCCACGGTTACTGACAACTATATACCATCTCAGTCTTCCTGTGACCACGGACTACTGTAAAGCGTTCGAAGTGTTGTGTTTCCAAAAATGTGTTTTCGAATATTAAAATATAAGCGATTAATCCGGTTAAAATAGTTTCATCTTATTAGATAATTAGATGGAGGAGCATGAATTTTGGCACACTTATAGTTTGTATAGAGAAAGAATGCAGAATGCTAGTATATTTTTTTTTAAATAATGCCTAAAAAGTTTATTAAATTAACAAAATAAATGTTACACACACTACCATGGTTTAACATCCATGTTTATATAAAGTGACATATACATTGCTAAAGACAACGCGCTGTTTACGCGTCATGGGAGACACTAGTAATTACAAATTTGTATAACATTTTTAGAAAAGTGTCCATCTGCGTTCGAATTATTATATTATATTTATATTTCTATTCCTAAGTATAAAATACACTTTAAAAATATTAAAAATAGATCTTAATGAGTTATTGTGCAAATACATTTTATAAATATGTGTTAGTTTTCACTGTGTTGGTAATCGAAATACGAGTAAACAAAAAAAAAGCCACTCCGAGAATGCCGATAGAAGTAAAAATTTTATCATGAGCATGACATAATAGAAACCGCACAGGCGGAGGATTGAAACGCAACAAAAATATCAAAAGAGATTAACAACTTATCGAGAATATTTATCAATTGAATTGCAACAATTACATGAAAACCCTTTGGAAACCATCACCAACATACTTCTTGGTTTTATGTCTATAAATAATAGATTGTCCATTTTTACATTCAATTGTCAAAGTTTACGTGTGTCTTACGAATTTTAGATCAGGGTCACGTATCCTGACGCTAGTTTGACATTTTATACCCATAACAAAATTACACAATGCTGCTAAAGCAGTTTTCTTTTTTTAGCTTCACGCTGCATCCCGCATATAGCAGGGTAGGCAGAGGGAACCAGAGAACCTAGTGTTAAGGCACTCCGTTCCCAACTTTCCGCCGAATTGAGGCATTGCGTGCTATATGACGGAACTCAACGCCGTCCTTTGCCTTGTTACCAAACCCAAGAAATGAAAATATTAAAAGTGAAGTGGGAATCGAACCCACAACCTGTCGCGTTTACAGTCGCACGCTTGTCCCTCTGCACCACGACAAGCGTAAGAAGTTTTCACTTCAAAAATTATCATAAATGTATTCTTGCTTAAAGATTTACCCTGTGCACGGCGGTATACCGATGATTCCGTAGTATGTGTGTGCAATGCCACCTACTGCGACACCTTTACGAGGGAGCAACCGTCGCCAGGAGAATTTATATTGTACACCACTTCGAAGGTAAATATGTTTACTTCTTCTCGTCTTCTTCTAAAATCGTACTCATAAGAAAAACAGTAAATGCAAAAAGTAATATATTTTTATATATATATTTTAACTTCACGCTGTAACCCGTATATAGCAGGGTAGACGGAGGGAACCTGAGAACCTAGTGTTAAGACACTCCGTTCCCTTACAACAATGTTGTTCCCCACTTTCCGCCGAATTGAGGCATTGAGTGCTAAGTGGCGAAACTCAACGTCGCGTTGTTAGTATTTTATATTTTTCTTTTTACGAAATCTAAAGATAAAACTGAGAAATGTCATTTTAACAAAGTACCCCCGTATATTAAAAATTCTGCCTCAATTCATACATTTATGAAACAACTATCTGAGTATTTAATATTCAAATAATTGTTTTCTCAATGTATGATATTTTATGATATTTAAATTATATAAAGATATTTAAGAAACGTAAACTTGTATGTACACCGGGCTTTTATTTTATTTTATTTTTTATTGTATTTCATTTTAACATTTTAAATATTGTTTCCGCACAAATGTAACAATTTTGTAAAACTATCTTATTACTGTTGTGTATTAGATATTTAAGTTAACCATGTTATCGCTTATTATAAGTGACAATTGTCTTAGCCGATAAAAAAGTTCTTTAAGCCTAAATGAAAGTATATTGAAATAGAAAACTTCAGGCCTTATTAAAGCAGGCTTTATTTATATATTTCTTTAAGTTGATAATTTAATATTTAATATTTTAATTTCTGGTTCAATACTTTATGTATGAATTCGTTAAAACATTTTTTACAAAAAAAACAAATGTCTTCAACAATATGGATATTTATATTTTATTATTTTCTTAAAATATGAAATATTCTTACATTTTAATAAATAATTTTATCTATATATTAATACGTGAAGTAAAAACTTTTTCCCCCTTTTTACGAAAATTACACGGACGGAGAAGCATGAAACTTAGCGCACTTATGGTTTATATAGCGAAGGAGTGAAGAATGATCATATCTTTTCAAAATAATGCATAAAAATATATTAAATTAATAAAATAAATGATACACACACTACCATGATTTGACATCCATGTTTATATGACGTGACATACAGGTTACTAGTCAACGCGTTGTTAACGCGTCAATGGGGACTTTATTTTCTTTTTTTTTTAACTTCACGCTGTAACCCGCATATAGCGGAGTAGGCAGAGGGAACCAGAGAACCTAGTGTTAAGACACTCCATTCTCTTTCAACAATTTCGTTCCGCACTTTCCGCCGAATTATTTTTAAGAATTATTATTAGTATTAATAATTATGTGATTAATATATATTTTTTATAATAATTATTGCAAGCTAAGCTTCAATTATTTGTACAATTAGGTTTATTTTGTGTACTTTTGTAAAATAATTTAAAGCAAAATTAAAATTTTCTTTAGTTAGCCATAATAAATAAATCAATAAATAAATAAATAATTCCTATAATTTATTTTAATCCACAATGAATAAATTAATCAACTCAATGTGGTTGCAGTGTGGAGGCAAAGTTTTCGTTGGAGCCAGAAACGGTATACTTATATGAGTTATGATCATATATTTATTTACTTATTATACATACATACATAGCTTCACGCTGTATCCCGTATATAGCAGGGTTGTCAGAAGGAACTTAGTGTTAAGACACTCCGTTCCCCATTTTTCGCCGAATTGAGGCATTGCGTGCTGAGTGGCTGAACTCAACGCCGCACTTTACTTTGTTGCCAAACCCAGAAAATGAAAAATTCCATTTCTCGGAGTGGAGATCGAACCCACAACCTGTTTCGTTTACTGTGGCACGCTTGTGCCTTTGCGCAACGACAGGCGTTGTCCGTTTAACATAGTTCCATTTAATATTTTTAAAAATCGCAAACATCAATGATCTCATTACTGAAGCTATTTTTGAAGCTGCAGTGGTAATCACACACTTATGATACGATAAACATTCGTCCCATGGCACAGCGGTTAGAGGAGTTGGACGGTTTCCAAGAGCGGATTCGAGTCCCGTTGCGTCCAATTTTTTACACGTTTTCTATTATAAAAATGATCTCATTTTAATTTTTTTTATGTTTCTTTTTCTAGTTAGGGTCGCGTTTCATCAAAAATGTTGGAAATATACTAGTATTAGATTCTGGTTCTGAATTAGGTAAATATAAATTTATTATATTATAAAAATTTTAAAATTTTGTTGTACTATAATAATAATAAGTCTTTTTAGCTTCCCCCTGTATCCCGCACATAGCAGGGTTGACAGAGGGAACCTGAGAACCTAGTGTTAAGACTCACCGTTCTCTTTCAACATTTCCGTTCCCCACTTTCCGCCGAATTGAGGCATTGCGTGCTGGGTAACGGAACTCAACGCCGCGTTTTGTCTAGTTTCCAGAGCTAGAAAATATAAATACTGAATATTACTTTATATTTTCGTTTCCCAGAGTGGGAATCGATCCCACAACCCGTCGCGCTTACAGTCGCACGTATATGCTTCTGCGCCACGACAGGCCTCATTATCAGGCAAAATATGTAATTTTCTTTAATAATATTATAGATATTAAAGACAGTGATTTCGACATGGTACTGCAGCTACAAACAGAGAGGATGTACCAGAATATAGAAGGCTTTGGTGGAGCGGTAACGGATTCCGCTGGCATTAACTATAAAAGTCTACCTCCGGCGGTGCAAGAGAAATTAGTAAAGTAAATATATGTTTTATAATTATGCACGCTTTTATGACAAATGGTTGACCGTATAAGAGATTACGACGAGTTATAAATTGAATGATATATTATAGGTTCATGCTGTATCCTGCACATAACAGGGTAAGCAGAAGGAACTTGAGAACCTAATGTTAAGACGCTGTTCTCTTAGATTTTCCATTCCCCACTTTTCGCCGAATTGTGGTATTGCATAATGAGCGGTGGAACTCAACGCTGTCTTACCAGAGTGGTAACCCATAATCAATCGTGTTTACAGTCAGTGACGTCATCTTAGCCTAGCGTGATACGATGGCTTCTATGGATACGTAGAATAAAGAAAATTTTTATTTTTTTTGGACATAAATGTAATAATATGTATAAATTGTTTTTAAGTAATAAAAATATAATAATATTAATTATTATTTTTACATCAAGGTCGTACTTTGGTGATGATGGTATTGAATACAACATGATCAGAGTTCCCATCGGCTCATCTGACTTCTCGAAGGGTCCTTGGACCTACAACTCGTTACCCATCAACGATGTGAATTTTACCAATTTCACTTTATCGTTTGACGATATCGAATATAAGGTAAGTTAATATTTTTTTTAGTTTAAAGGTTTTACAAAACCTAAAAAAACAAAATTTTTTTTCTACTAATGTCAAAAATTTAGGTTAGTTAACTTGCTTAACTTAGCTTCATGATTTATCCTAGCGAGGTAGTCAGAGAGAACGGACCGCCAAACGCTACGGTCCCTACATACTTCTTTCGGCTACAGTTATTTTAACCCCTTCATACAAGCTCTCAAGGGTCCCTCACGCTTTTTATGTACCTTTCCTCCAGTATCATTGATACTGTGTTCCTGAATAACAACTCTCTCGCCTTTGTTTTGTTTTGTGGGTTGTATAAAAAAAAAATGTGAAAAAAATATTAATTAATATTAAAATTTATGAATATTACTATTCACGGTAAAAAAAATTGGCGGTACGAAATCTGCCGGGTCAGCCAATTTATTATAATATTCGTCACTTCTATCTAAAATCAAAATAGTCTTAATTCAAGTAAGCTATAACAAGATTTTTCATCAATTAATAAAAGATGTCAGTATTGTCAGTCCTAACGGAAGCTACCATCGGCTCGGAAAGCAGTTCTGCTGAAAAGAGCCAGCAAGAAACTCAACAGTTGCTCTTTTCAAATGAAATGAAATTTTACAATATATTATATGCATTTTAGATTCCATTTATCACTGAAATTCTGAAGACAGCCATCGAAGAAGTGAAGATAGTTTCAGCCACGTGGTCACCTCCAAATTGGATGCTAGAAAGAGATAGTTACAACGATATAAAGAGTATTAAAAAAGAATTTTATCAAGCGTATGCCGATTACCACTGCAAGTAAGTAATAAATCATGACTTCTCATGCTTCACTCTGTATCCAGCACATACCAGGGTAGGCAGAGGAAACCTGCGAACCTAGTGTAAAGACACTCCTTTCTATGTTAACATTACCGTTTCCCGCTTTCCGCCGTACTGAGGCATTGCGTGCTGAGTGACGGAACTCACCGCCGTGCTTCCCCTAGTTTCCAGAGGGAAGAAACGAAAATACTAAATATTATTTAATATTTTTATTTCCTAGAGTGGGAATCGAAGCCACAATCTGTTGCGTTTACAGTCACACGCTTGTAACAGGCCTCTTAAAATATTATTTTTTGTCATAAAATTTTGAAAAAAAAGAAGTCTCTTTTTAAAGATTCGCTGAACTTTATCAAGAGCAAGGCATAAAAATATGGGGAATCACACCAGGCAATGAACCTTTGACTGTCGTAGGCGCAGCATTGACTACTGAAACAATTCTTTGGACTGTACCCGATATGGTATGTTGATTTTATTTAATACTAGTTGTTTCCAACAACTTCGCTCGTGTGTTCAATGTCCGTACTACATACTGTAGTGTATAGTGCGTATATGCGTTCATTTCAAGACTTTGAAGTAGTTAAATATCTGTCACAATATTTTATTTTATATTTTTTCATACAAAAAGTATCATATGTCCTTTTTAATATCTCTAAGAATATGTGTACAAAGTTTCATGATAAATGGTTGAGTAATTTTTGTGTGAAAGCGTAACAAACAAACTTGCATTCACATTTATAATATAATTGGGTTATAAAGTAGCCTAAGTTACTCCTTGTTACATCAGTTACCTGCTAGAAAAAGCCCCATCAAAATTAGTCCAGCCATTTCAGAGATTATCCGGAACAAACAGATGGGCAGGCAAAAATTTTAAAAAGTACTATTTTGATATATGTACCGTAGATATATTCATATGCATGTAGTAAAAAGGGATTAGTTTAATATTACAAACAGACACTCATATTTATCTATATGTTAATACATGAAGCAAAAACTTTGTACCCCTTTTTACGAAAATTACGCGGACAGAGGAGGATGAAACTTGGCACACTTATAGTTTATATAGCGATAGAGTGCACAATGATATATCTTTTCAAAATAATGCATAAAAAATATATTAAATGTATAAAAAATTGTTACACACACTACCATGGCTTGACATCCGTGTTTCTATAAAGTGACATATGTATACGTTGCAAGGCAACGCGTTGTTAACGCGTCAACGTGGCATTAGTTAGTTTCGAACTTAAAGAGGAGCTCTACAAAGTCATTTTTTAAAAAGTTTATATTAATAATATTTTTTTATATATTTTTAGGCAAAACTTATAGCAGAGAACTTGGGGCCAACATTAAGAAATTGCTCGGTGGAAAATATCAAGTTGTTAGCGGTAGACGATCAAAGATATGCATTAAATATGTTGCTGAACGAGGTAAGTGACGTCTTCCGTAAAAGTTGCATAAGTTAAGAAAAACGCAGTATCGTTAAATTAAAAAAAACATTTTTTTTAGCTTCACGTTGTATCCCGCATATAGCAAGGTAGGCAGACGGAATTAGATAACCTGATGTTAAGACCCTCTGTTCTCTTTTAACATTTCCGTTCCCCACTTTCCGCTGAAATAAGGCATTGCGTGCTGATTGGTGGAACTCAACGCCGCGCTTTGCCTTCATACCAGAGCGAGGAAATGAAAATACTAAATATTATTTAATATTTTCATTTTCTGGAGTGGTAATCGAACCCACAACCCGTTGCCTTTATAGTCGTACGCTTGCTTGTGTCTCTGTCACGGCAGGCCTATAAAAAACGATAAGTTGCTTTATTATTTTTATTTTGCAGTTTCACGCGTTTTCCACAGTAAATAACAACTGTAAACGCGACAGGTTGTGGTTTCGATTCGCATTCCAGGAAATGTAAAAGTTTTATATTCATTTTCTGGGGCAAAGCGCGGCGTTGAGTTCCGCTACCCAGCACTCAATGCCTCAATTCGGCGGAGAGTGGGTAACTGAGTTTCTTAACACTAGGTTCTCGGGTTCCCTCTTCTTACCCTGCTATATGCGGGATACAGCGTGAAAATAAAAACTGTATCAAAAATATTTCTTTTTCCCTATTTAACTATGTAGGAATAAGTGTAAACCTGTTTTTTTATTTATAACTTATTTGTTGACTTAAAAAAAATATTCCTTTTAAGTCTACATACATTATAATAACAATTTCACTTTTAGCTTCCAATATTTAGCCCCGACGTTATGAAGTACATAGACGGAATAGCCTTACACTTCTATGGAGACACTACTACCGCACCCGCAGAGATTTCCCGTTCTATGAGCGCTTTTCCAAACAAATTTGTTTTAATTACAGAAGGCTGCGTCGGTAAAAAAAATATTTATTTTTTTATATATCCTGAAACATTAGCTATCGTAGAAAGGGATCTAAAAGATTTTCCTTCTAGTGTTTATATATAGATACAAACAAAGTACGTTACGAGGTTCTCTAAGAAAAAATATTGTCTAAATGTTTTTTGTTTATTGTATATTATAATTATTATTAGATTAAAAAACTATATAATCTTCTAGGTTCATTTGGTGAAAATGCTCACAAGGTAGTTCCAGGGTCGTGGGATAGAGCAAAATCATACATTCGTGATATCTTAGAGGTAAATAAATTATTATTTTCTATTAAGCTATCTAATCTAGCCAGGTTTTTCCATTTCCCACCCATCCTTTCCCTAAAAATGTAGTGGTTCTGATAGCGGACTACTACATTGTCCTCCCCTTCCATCTGTATCCTCTAGGTTGGCAACGCATTTACAACATCTCTGGTGTTGTAGATGTTCATGGGCGAAGGTAACCACTTACCATCAGGTGGTCCTTCTGCTCGTTTGTCATCCGTTATCCATAAAAAAAATATATATTTGTTCACCCAGCAAAGTTATTTATGGTTATGTGTTAACACACATATAAAAATACAGTCGAATTGAAAACCTCCTCTTTTTTATGAAACTCGTTAATAAAGTCTCATCAAACCTCAAATAATAAGTACTTTTACATAAAATTACATTTCCAGAATCTAAATTACAATATTGTCGGATGGATAGATTGGAACATGTGCTTAAATGAACAAGGAGGACCGACTTGGACCAGTAACTTTGTGGATGCTCCAATCATAGTCGATGCGTTAAATGAGGAATTCTATAAGCAACCTATATTCTATGCTCTCGGCCATTTCTCCAAGTTTCTCCCGAGAGGCTCCAAGAGGATGAGGGCAGTGAAAGTTTTTCCTGTTCCGAACCCATATTTGGATATGTAAGTTATATCATTTTTCTTCGTTCCCTGTCGTCGCGCCAGCCAGGACGATCAGGCTATTAATTATAGAAAATTAATTTATACATATGAGTTTTTTTTTAATAATCATTTACAATTTTACATAAGTTTGTTTTTTTTAAAGACAAGACATTGAAGCTATGGGGCAGGAATATTATGACAACGTTGCTTTTGCGACTACACGAGGAACAGTCGTCACCATTATTCACAACGAGTGAGTGCTTATGAAAAATTATTATATAATCAAGCATTGCAGAAAACTATAAATTTTTGAGGATCGTCGTGGCTCGAAGGCACAAGCGTGCGAGTTTAAACGAGACAGGTTCGATTCCCACGCCAGGAAATGTAAAATTCTAAATAATATTTAGTATTTTTATTTCTTCGGTCCGGTAACAAGGCAGAGCGCGGTGTTGAGTTTCGCTATACAGCACGCAATGCCTCAATCCGGCGGAAAGTGGGAAACAGAATTGTTAAAAGACAACGGATTGTCTTAACACTAAGTTCTCAGGTTCCCTGTGCCTAACCTGCTATGCGGGATACAGCGTGAAGCTAAAAAAAGTTTTCATTTCAATACTAATTTTATTTTTTTTAAAGGGGCCTGCCAAAGAACGTTGCTCTACGATTAAACAACCAAGTAATACCTGTTGTGTTAGAAGCGGATTCGATTACGACGGTAGAGTTTCTTCTATGAGATATATCTTATAGGAATATAAATGTAGATAATTATTATAATTTTAGAAATATTAAATTAAATAATTAAGTTTTAAGTTAAAAATGTCAAGTTTGTTAAAATAAAGATTTTTAAAAGTAAAAATTGTAGTATTTTCTAATCACCCATTGTCCTCATTTTGTATAGTAGCTAGAAGAACCTCGTTGTCGTTCTTAACATTTCTTTATCAGGTTAAAAAAAGCTATAAAAGCTAGTTATGTGTTATATATATGAAATGTGCTAATTAAGTCCTTTCATTTGATACCCCACACTGTATCCATCAACAATTTTTTTGTTTTTATTGATGAAGAATTGCCTCTAGAGGGCGCTATTTTAACAATAAAAACAAAAACTTAAAAGTTACTCGTCAGATCTTAATTAAAATTAAAATAGCTAGCTATCATATAAAAATAAGTCATCAATTTTTTTTTTATTTCACTCTGTATCCCGCATATAGCAGGGTAGGCAGAGGGAACCCGAGAACCTAGTGTTAAGACACTACGTTCTCGTACAACAATTCCGTTCCCCACTTTCCGCCGAATTAAGGCATTGCGTGTTGAGTGGCGGAGCTCAACGCCGCGCTTTGCCTTGTTACCAAACCCAGAAAATGAAAATACTTACATTTCCTGGAGTGGAAATCGAACCCACAACCTGTCGCGTTTACTTGTGCCTCTGCGCCACGACAGGCGTTTCAAAAAAGTAATCCGTTAACTCAAAAAATACAGTCGAAATGATAACCTTCTTCTTTGAAAGTTAAGAAACTATAAAACATTTTTTTTTTAAATAATGCTTAATGTAATAACTCATGATGGTGATATACATATCATCAGTGGTGATTGAAACAAAATATATGAGGCCTGTCATGGCACAAGCGAGCGACTGTAAACGCGACAAGTTGTAGGTTCGATTTCCCCTTCCGGATATAAAAATATTAAATATTTATAATTATAATAATTAATATTAAGTATTTGCATTTCATCGCTCTGGTAAAAAGTCAAAGAGCGGCGTTGAGTTCCGCCACTCAGCAAGCAATGTCTCAATTCGGCGGAAAGTGGGGAATGGAAATTAAAAAAAAAACGGAGGGTCCTAATCTTTATACAGCGTGAACATAATAAAATAAAAAAATATAGATACGAGTATATTAACTAGATTTATTAAATACATCAAGGTGTAGTAAGTCCACGGCCGACCGTAGAACGGATGAAGCTCTGGATGCCATATTTGAAATGGGCTCGGTAGAGGAAGACCGAGAATGCTGTACTGGCTTTTCCGTTTCCCAAAAACTTAATACAAATCTTAGTTCTGCCCAAAATGCTTCTGATGGAGTCATCTGTAATTTAACAAATGTTTTTTTTATACTTTCACGTTGTATAGAAAGGAACTCGAGAACCTAGTGGTAAGACACTCCGTTCTCTTTTTAACATTTCCGTTCCCCACTTTCCGCCGGATTGCGGCATTTTGTGCTGAATGGCGGAACCCAACGCCTTGTTTTGGCTTGTTACCAGAGTCAGAAAATGAAAATACTAAATATTATTTGATATTTTTATTTCCTGGAGTGAGAACCGAACCCAACCCAACCGAAACCTGTCGCTTTTATAGTCGCACGCTTGCGCCTCTACGCCACGTCAGGTCTCTTTATTTATTATACTTATTATATCTGGTATTTTAACTGTCCGTTTAGTAACTTCGCTTACGCAAATATATATTTTTTTGTTTTCATAATAATTTTAAAGATTCTAACTTCCCCAAAACACCTTCGTGTCTAATTTCAGCTTTCTATGGCTAGTAATTTCTTTTCCAGCTTCTTACTATTTACACGATGGTTATTCGTTTGATTCTTAACGGGGGAAATGATAATCTATATCTATATCTATATATATATAATAAAAGAGCAGAAAAGTCAATTCTGTAAATGAAAAATTTTAGAAAAATATCAATTGGGTACGTTAATTGAAATTATTTTATTGGTAAATTATTTGACGTTCAAAAAATGAAGCTTGTAACTTCTTGAATAAAATTATTTGACTTTGACTTTGACTTTAATATATCGTTAATAGAAGCAAAAAAAACAATCAGCAGAATTTTTGTCTGTGTGTCTGTCTGTCTGTCTGTCTGTATATTTGAACGCGCATCACGCAAAACCTACTGGACAGAAATGAATGAATTTTGGCATGGTAATAGCTTAGAGTCTGGAGGTACATATAGTTTTTATCCCAATATTCGACGTAGTTTTCATGGAAACATTGAAAAACCTACATAGACAAATTACTTTATAGGCCGATAAGTACTGGACAGAAATGAATGATTTTTTGCACAACAACAGCTTACAGTCTGGAGGTACATATAGGATAGTTTTCATCCTGTCATTCGATGTAGTTTTCATGAAAAAAACAAAAAACCTACATAGACAAGTTACTTTATATGCCGATAATTACTGGATAAAAATGAATGAATTTTTGCATGGTTATAGCTTAGAACCTGGAGCAACTTATTGGATACTTTTGAATTGATAGTCAATGTAGTTTTCGTCGAAAAAATAAATAACCGACACCCTCAAATTACGTCAATTACTCGCATAATTTCTTTCTAATTACACTAAGTAATATAAATATTAGATATAAAAATAATAAAAGAAATTAAAAAGAGAACAAGAAATATACATTTATTTAATTAGAATCATATAATCGATTTTAGATATGAACTGTAATAGGTATGAACGCATAATAAGTAATATAATAATTTTATATTTGTTTTCAATATTTTCATGATTATTTAAGGGACATTTTTAATATGGTATTATAAAAATAATTCAATTTCTTACACAATGGAATTATTATTTATTGGCAACATGATAATTTATTTTATCATTATTATGAGGGTATTAGAAACTTTTAGTTGACGGAATATATTTTGTTAAGAAAATCTTTTATAGTAATAAATTCTAATTGTAAGAAGTTAATACTGTGTTAATTTAGATATTTATGAGAAAGTGTTATCATAAAGTAAGAGACAACATGACACAGGTAACGTAAAGTAAGTTTTATTAGTAAAGATAATAACAATTATCTTACTATTCTGATTATTAATGTAAAAGTTAGGAAACTTAAATATTTAGACGATATTTGTTACTCTAAAACATAGGACTGTAACTTAGAAGATTTTATATGCGCGAATCGGACTTATATGCATGTAAGGCTACAGAATAATCTAATAGGAAAAAAATGAAAAAAACAGTCAAATTATATTGATTACAAAATTGCAAGTAAAACCATTTTTTTTAAATAGTAGTTGTGATCATCGTGACGCAGTAAGATAGGCTCTCTCCGCCTACTAATTAATACCTAATTATACTTCTAAGATTAAACATATAAACATTTGGATATTTATATATTAGAATACTCAGACTCACTAATTGGAAAAAGGTAAGTGATTAATAATGATGAAGGTAACCAGAAAGATTTGGTGAGGCAAGGCGAGTATTTAGTTGTAAAAACTAAATACGGCAGTACTTAACATGAAAATAAATGAAAAATCTTATTTTGAGCGCGAACGAAGTCGCGGGCACCACTAGTATTAAAATAATTTTCATTTCCTTTTCTCTAATAAAAAAAAAGATTTGCGTTAAGTTCCGTTACTCAAAATGCAATATATCGAAAATTGAGCGAAATATCGAGATCGGAGTATCTTGTCACTACATTCTCTCTGCCTTCCATTTATATTAAAAACAAAGGTGAAATATACTTAAATAATTTTAATATTTAAAGTTAATAAGTAATTACGCTTTTATAGTTAAATTGAACAGCTGTTACAATTTAACGTATCATTTGAAATTTGATATCACAATACGTATATAAAATATACAAGGACGAAATTGACGTCATTGCAAGCATTTGACCATATAGCAGGGTAGGCAGAGGGAACCTGAGAACCTAGTGTTAAGGCACTCCGTTCCCCACTTTCCGCCGAATTGAGGCATTGCGTGCTTAGTCGCGGAACTCAACGCTGCGCTTTTGCGCATTGATTTACTTCAGTGACAATTCGAGTGTCAGGAAAAATTGGGCGAATTCTCGAGACTCCAGATAGTGGTGGTCGAGGTACCGTGAGGTTTTGACATCCTGGAATCCTACATAACGTTTTTTGAGTGTGGCCTGTCGTGGCGCAAAGGCAACAGCGTGCGACTGTACACGCGACAGGTTGTGGTTTCTATTACCACTCCAGGAAATGTTAGTATTTTCATTTCTGGGTTTGGTAACAAGGCAAAGCGCGGCGTTGAGTTCCGCCACTCAGCACGCAATGCCTTAATTCGGCGGAAAGTGGGGAACGGAATTGTTGTACGAGAACTGAGTGTCTTAACACTAGGTTCTCGGGTTCCTTCTGCCTACCCTGCTACATGCGGGATACAGCGTAAAGTTAAAAAAAAAAAAAAACAAAAAAGAGTGTGTAATGTTTGTACCTATTCAGTAGATATATAGCATTGTCTCATGTACACCAGTAGAGGAAGCGCACTTGTCAAGGAGTCGAGTCAATGACAGAATAGGTTGGACGTGTGCTTGCGCTAGAAGCTGTAGTGGTTAGCCAGTGTATGATTGTTTAAGGTGTTTGATGTACATAATATTATAGGTAAATAGGGAAAGGTGTTTTAGGTCGAAATTCACAGGATTTTAGTATAGAATCTCGTAGTAGGACAAATCTTGTGACCGAGTGAATTGAGTAGTAAATATAAATAAAAATAAATAAAATAAAAGATAAGACGAATTTTCGCACCAGCTCAAACACCTGACAATGGTCAGGTGTAGGGTACGGTGGATGGTGATGGATCTGGCCAAACACTTGCAAAATATTTGAGTACCTAATCTTAGAAAGAAACTTAGTTTTTCTCCTGCGTATCAAAAAATCTATGAAAATATAATCTTTTAACATGATGAGGAATCTATTTATAAGCGTAGTCCGTAAGTAGTCTGTAGTAACAAGTAGATTAAGCGCTTAATCCATTTAAAATAGTTTGATTTAAAGATATAACCTTTTGTTCAACGGCAACGTCTCTAACATGCCATAGAAACTCGAAGCCTCCCATCGCCGCTGCCATACCACAACCAATGCCTAACACCACAAATACACCACCCACATTGTCCACTCCCAGTTCTCCGGCGGCTGCGTCCTCTGCCACTTCTTCTGCCTGGAAAATATTTATTTAGTAAATGAAAAAAATTTATTCTTAAAAAGATTTTTAAAAAATTGAGAATTTATTGAAAATCGACTGTTTTTTTTTCTACTTGATGGTAAGTGGTTACCGTCGCCCATGGACATATACAACAACATAGACGTTGTAGATGCGTTGCCAACCTAGAGGATACAGATGGAAGGGGAGGATAATGTAGTAGTCCGCTAACGGAACCACCATATTTTGTAGAAAGGATGGGTGGGAAAGGGGAAAACCTGGCTTACATGCCATCGAACCGGAACAGATCATAAGATATTTGGCGGTTCGTCTTTGACGGAGGACGAACCTCCTACCACCAAACTACTGCTACCCAGCGGCGGAGGGGAATCGTATTCTAACCCCGTCCCCTCACAGGGAACCTTTCTTATGGGTTGAAAAGTAAATAGCTTGCGACTCAAATATAGACTAACATGAATTTGTAATATTTATCTAAAAACCCCAAATTAAAGTCGTCACAATCAGCAAGTTATCAAAATGATTATGTGTCAAATAGTCTTAGAAAAAGAAATATTTATAAATTAAAAAGTAATATTTTCCAAAATGAGTTCAAACTGTACTAGTCATATGTTTCTTCACCCTCTGATTGAGGGATTTTTTTTCCCACTTTCTGCCGAATTGAGGCATTGTGTGCTGAGTGGCGGAACTCAACGCCGCGCTTTGCCTTGTTACCAAACACAAGAAATGAAAATACTAAATTTTACATTTCCTGGAGTGGGAATCGAACCCATAACCTGTCGCGTTTACAGTCGCACGCTTGTGCCTCTGCGCCACGACAGGCGAGGGAATTAAAAAAATAATGTTTATTAAATTAATAATACATACATAGCTTCACGCTGTATCCCACACATAGCAGGGTAGGCAGAAGGAACTTAGTGTTAAGACACTCCGTTCCCCACTTTCCGCCGAATTGAAGCATAGCGTGCTGAGTGGCGGAACTCAACGCTGCGTTTTGTCTTGTTACCAAATTATATTAATAATAAAAACAAAAATATTTGATAGAGTTAATAAAATCACAGGTACACTAGTGACTTAGGACAGCTTTAAAAGAATCCAAACGGTTTTCAAAAAATGCATTCTCGCATACTAAAATGTACGCCATGAATCCAGTTAAAACATCATACTATAATAGAGTACTATATTAGATTTCTTCACTTACAACACATGCTTGATCCTTAGGTACCATCCACCACCGATTTTTAAGTTCCACTAGTTTTCCACTTTCAGCTAACTTCAGTACTGCGTTGTCGACTGCTGTTCTGTATGAAGCTTCTAAAAATTAAATAAATAATTTTATTGTCACTTTGAAGTCTTTCGAATCTAACCTCGTTAAATTATGAGTCGCAATAGGAGCGCGTCCAACTGTAAGCGCGGTGGTAGTGGGTTCGATACCCGCTCGAGTAAATAATTATATATATTGTTGTATGTTGCTGCTTTGTGAGGCAAAGTGTTAAGTTACACTTTACAACACTCATATGGTTAAAGATGATTGATTTTAAAATAGTTTCATTTTGAAATTCAAAAAGAAAATTGCTCTGTCCTATTTTACAATTTCTTTCTATGCTTTTCTTAGGATAGTTGTGTGGTAGGCACTAGGCAGAGAGAACCCAATACTACGCCATTGATTATTCATATAATTAGGATTTCAACAAAAAAAAACTGACTTAAAATGAAATATAAAAAAGTGACATTATTATGAATAGCTTGAATCTAGTCGTCAGATATTAACTAAATATAAATGCGATCATATCAGAACCACATATCATAATATATAAAAAAAAATCCCACTAGAATCACTAACTATCATATTGAAAATTGGCTCTTTTTAACTTGGAGAGAACCTGAGAATATAATGTTAAGATACTCCGTACTTTTTTAACAATTCCGTTCCCCACTTTCCACCGGATTGAGGCATTGCGTGCTGAGTGTTATTCGATAACATACATTTATTTATTTATTTATTTATACATAAAAAACACAGTCGAATTTACAGGTTGACGCCTGTCGTAGAGGCACAAGCGTCTGTAAACGCGACAGGTTGTTGGGTTGGGTTTGATTCCCACTCCAGAAAATGTAAAAGTTTAGTATTTTCATTTTCTGGGTTTGGTAACAAGGCAAAGCGCGGCGTTGAATTCTGCCACTCAACACGCAATGCCTCAATTCGGCGGAAAGTGGGTAACGGAGTGTCTTAACACATGAAAATAAAAAAAACTAAATATGTACTCACCGAATGGAATAGCAATGCCGTATCCCTTAGAATCTAACAAGCCTCCGACTTGCATCAGATCACAATGTCTTTCTAACTGGTACTCAATAGCGGTGGATTCCATTAAGTATGCATATCCTCGTTTACCTTTTAGCACTCTTTCTACACCTTCGTCATTGCTTTGGACAAACACTGACGGTCTTGCTGATTCCATGGTTGCCCACATCCTTTGATATGTGGAGTGGTTGGACCGCTAAAAAAAAGTTCTTGTATCTCTAATCTCTAATCTCTAATATCTATTCTATAGTGTTTGTATCTATTCAGTATACATATAAACAACTGTCGTGGCGCAGAGGCACAATCGTCCGACTGTAAACGCGACAGGTTGTAGATTCGATTCCTATTCCAGAAAATGTAAAAGTTTAGTATTTTTATTTCCTGTGCTTGGTAACAAGGAAAAGCGCGGCGTTAAGTTCCGCCACTCAGCACGCAATGCCTCAATTCGGCGGAACACTTTCCGGGAATGGAGTGTCTTAACATTAGGTTGTCAGGTTCCCTCTGCGTATCCTGTAATGTGAAGCTAAAAATATATATTTTTTTATAACAGAACGGAGTGGCTTAACCATAGTTAAGCCAGTCCGTTCTTCTTTCATTTCCGTTACCCACTTTAAATAAAATATATAGCTACCTTAAAGAAAGAATATGTGGATCCTTTTTCCAAAGTTCCAAACTTGATCTTAGTTTGCATCGCCAAATCTTCTGCACTTTTAATGGAGTCGTCCATAGCAGCATTAGTGAGGAACGCTGCCAGATTAGCCGTGTAAGACGAACACATTATCAACGCGAAAAACCACCACATACCGCACACCCATCTTGTTGAATAACCTCTGTTCAATTTTAATGAATTCATTATGATTATTATACGTCAAAAATATATTTAACTATATGGGTTTTACTAAGTAGTTAAATATATTTTTAACCTATCATTCCTTTGTGTGGGGATCGAACACAACCATCGTGCTTATGGACTCAATTTTCTGTTTTGTTTTAATTCTTCTTTTAGCTCACGCTGTATCCCGCATATAGCAGAGGTAGGCAGAAGGAACCTGAGAACCTAGTGTTAAGACGCTCCGTTCTCTTTCAACAATTCCGTTATCCACTTTTCGCCGGATTGAGGCATTGCGTGCTGAGTAGCAGAACTCAACGTCGCGCTTTGCCTTGTTACCTACCAAACCCAGGAAATGTAAATACAAATCTGTCACATTTCCTGGAGTGGGATTCGACGACGCGTTTTTCTGCTAATAAATCAGATACGCCACGACAGGCATTTTTTTACTTTTTGCCTTATAATAGACTACGTTAAATAAGTAAATCTTACCAAAAAAAACATACTTAGGCAGTATATCAGATCCCTGAGTCATAATGGAACCCATAGTGAGCCAGCATGAGTTTTTGATATGCCAAATATTTTCCAGTTCTTCGGGAGATTTGTCACATGGATGAGGATTTTCCCAATCGTTTGGTGCTAATCTTAAAGTAAATGTTAAAATTTAATTAATATAAAGTACTTTTTTAGCTCCACGGGTTATACACCCCGATATAGTAGGGTAGGCAGAGGGAACCCGATAACCTAGTGTTGAGAAACACCGTTCCCCGCTTTCCGCCGAATTGAGGCACTGGATGCTAAGTGGCGGAACTCAACGACGCGTTATGCCTTGTTACCAAACCGAGGAAATGAAAAAACTAAAGTTTTTACATTTTCTGGAGTGGAAATCGAACTCACAACCTGCAAAACTACATATTACATGTACTTAAATAAAATATTTATAATTTTTTAATTTAGATTATTTATAGATAGAAATCATCGTATTGCTCTCCTTGCGAGCCGGCAGATATGAAAACTTGTATATTAACATCGTGCATTTTTAATATTTTGGAATGGTTAGGGAATAATTTTGCACGAATTGTTTTAATTATCAGTATAAAAGTACTATCATGTATGTGGTAAAATATCATTTTTTTTATGGATAACGGATGGAAAACGAGCAGAAGGACCACCTGATGGTAAGTGGTAACACCAGAGATGTTGTAGGTGCGTTACCAACCTAGAGGATACAGATGGAAAGACAGGACAATGTCGTAGTCCGCTATCGGAACCACTACATTTAGGGGAAAGGATGGGTGGGAAAGAGGAAAATCTGGCTTACATGCTATCGAACCGCAACACATCATCAGATATTTGGAGGTTCGTCTTTGACATGATAGTGGTCGCGAACCAGACGGAGGACGACCCCATCCCCTCACAGGGAAAAAATATAATCATATTAATTTATTGCGCTATCGTACACAAACACGACAATTTCGTCTTATGAATTTTTGATCAGGTCACGTGTCTTGACGCGAGTTTAACATTTTTTACCCGTCACAAAAAGTGTTCTACGCCGCTAAGGGAGCTTTCACTTCAAAACACAGAAAGGTCACAACGCTTCGTTTGGTAGGTACCTATAATACTTTTTTTATAAATGATGCTTGACAGTCAAATAGAATATAGAGTTGCCTAGTGTAATTTAGGCGCAATTGTGCTTAACTAAATATATAGTAATATATGTTTGTGTATAAAATACCAGATACATGCTTGAATTGAAATGTTTGATTGAAACGAATATGTATTTTCTTTTTTAACCCCACACTGTATCCCGCATATAGCTGGATCGGCAGAGGGAACCTGAGAATCTAGTGTTAAGACACTCCGTTCCCCACTTTCCGCCAGATTGAGGCATTGCGTGTTGAGTGGCGGAACTCAACGCCGCGCTTTGCCTTGTTACCAAACCCAGAAAATGAAAATACTTCATTTCTTGGAGTGGGAATCGAACCCACAACCTGTCACATACTTGTGCCTCTGTGCCACGACTTATTAAAAATACGAAAAATCGATTGCATATAAAGTCCCAAAAATACACGAAATTAAAAAAAACTGAAAGGTAAAGGATCAAACACAATACAGAAAATACAAGAATTAAGATTCGGGACACAAATAAATTTTGAAGAATGTTTTAAAATAGTTCATTATTTAATATTTGTTTTTTTTTTTATGATTGATAGGCTAACGTTTGACCGCACCAAAGTCTGATGGTAATCCACGTTTGCCTAGAAAGAACCTATTGACTCTTGATTTGAAGACCCCCAAATTCTATGACTTAGGAAAAACAGTAGCCGGCAATGCGTTCCATACTTTCGCTGTGCGAATAAAGAATAAATTAAAGAATTAATAAATAAAGAATTAACCCTATATTATTTTTGTTGTATATATGAGTGAATATTTCATTTGGCGCATATCTGCAGTTCTGGAGAAAAATCAAATAAATGCGCACAATCTTGTTCTTTACGTATTTGTTGCAAAGTTTTTCATGATTACAATTGAATTATATCAAAGGGACAGTAATTAATCATGTATCCTTTGAGATTTTGAAGTTTGTTTTTTTTTGAGAGAACGGTAATGAGATTCTACAAAAATGGTAATTAGATCTCAATAAATGGTAGTGAGTTAAAATAAAACGGTGATTTGGAATGAAACAAATGTTTGACAAATCAGCCTTCTTTAATTGAATTCAGCCTTTCCTACGAACTGTATGTTTAATGATAAATGTTTAATAAGAAATAAACAAACAAAATAACATAACATTTAGTGTCTACGATCATTTATTGGCTAGCATGCCTGTATCAATATAAGTAAACAAAATTACTTTACAGTACTCGAGTACGTAATGATTTGGAGATGTTAAAATATTAATAAAATTAACTAGATCAACAGAATTATAAAG
>JAKGSA010000579.1:6586-27963 GCA_033558755.1 Philaethria dido
AGGAACACATCATTAGATATTTGGCGGTGTCAAAGGACACGACAGTCGTCGCAAAACTGTCGGAGGACGAACCTCCACCAAACTTTAGAAATTGGTTGCCTGAGATTTAAACCGAACTAACATAAGTAACTTAATGTAACTATATGTAAAGTTCCAATATATAAAATGAAATTGCTTAGAAAGGTATAAATTAAAATATCACATCACAGTCACACTAGTTTTATTTTAAAAATATACTTAAGATAAGTATAACATTGTTAATTTATTTGTTAAAATTCTGTACTACTTCAATTGTACAACAAATAGAAAATATGTAAAAACGCCACTCAAAATCTGCAACAAATCGTTTATTTTCAGTGATTATTGAAAAATGGATATACTATGTATTTACCATAGAGAGACCCCAATGAATTTTATTAACTTTCCGTCCATGTTAGGTACTCAGTGTCTGGCAGAATTCTTGAAGTTTTAAAATTGACATTGAGATCCTTCAAAATAAAAATTGATCCAACAAATATTGTCAAAAACAATTCCAACTTATATATTTATAAATAATATAACTTATATATTTATAACGCCTGTCGTGGCGCAGAGGCACAAGCGTGCGACTGTAAACGCGACAGGTTGTAGGTTCGATTCCCACTCCAGGAAATGTAAAATTTAGTATTTTCATTTCTTGGGTTTGGTAACAAGGCAAAGCGCGGCGTTAAGTTCCGCCACTCAACACGCGTACAGCGTGAAGTTAAAATATATATATATATATATGTTAGAGAATAATGACTAAAGAGTATTTATTATTTGACATATGATTTGATGGTTGTTAGAAAACTATAGAATGACAATATAAATAACATGCGTCAGTAGAGCGGAACACACATCTTGTTGGATTTTCGCCTGTGTCACTGGAGCACACTGACCATGGCGTCCGAAGGTACTGATTATGTCGCTACTCCTCGAGACTCGGCTTCCGCGACATATATATATATGAATCTGAATAATAATGTGAATAAAAATACAAACCCTAATAGTCAATGTACGTTCCAAGGTAAACATTGACAATGGAGAAAACGTTATCTTGTTCAAATTTAGTAACTTGTACATTAATTGTAGCTCTATAGGAGTACGATGTCCGACATCCGTAATTTTGTGCATCAATTTAATTAGTTTTATTTCTATATTAGTTACCTGCAAAGGTATTACCTGTATGAAAACGTTCAACATTAACGTTATCTAGAAAACTTTTTTTTTAACTTCACGCTGTAACCCGCATATAGCAAGGTAGACGGAACCAGAGAACCTAGTGTTAAGACACTCCATTCTCTTTCAACAATTCCGTTCTCCACTTTCCACCGAATTGAGGCATTGCGTGTTAAGTGGCGGAACTCAACGCCGCGCTTTGCCTTGTTACCAAACTCAAGAAATGAAAATACTAAATTTTACAAGAAAACTTTAATACATCTAAAATATTATTTTTTTCGAAAACGTAAAATGTTTTTTTTATTTTTTGCCCTATTAAAATATAATTTTGAGATTATTATGGGAACTAATTAACTTATAAACTTTATTTACATTCCAAGCGGTTTATCGAAAATTTGAATAAACTTTAGCAGGAATGTAGTTTGTTGGTCGAATACTGAATATGTAAAGGGATTTTACAAAGTGGTCCAAGGACCAAAAACTCATTTGTACGAAGTAATAATAATATAACTACCTCATTTTCAATAAGGTGAAATGATTCTATAATCGCCAAGAAATCCAGAAAGTGTAAGATGCACCAAATTATTAATAATATACGACTTTCATCTGAAAAAAAATCCTAATTTAATTAAAATGTTAAATACTTTTATATTGGTCAAGCCAATTCTTAACGAATATACCACAATCTAGAACTTTTTGTGTGACTGGGTATTAATTGAGGACTCCCTTCACTTTAACACCTAATTTTACGCTCCTTGGAGTCGATGTGTCAAATGACGTCCACTTTAAGGACCATTTGAAAAGCCAGATTGACTTCGGTAAAGCTCTGGATCCTAAATAAAACGAAGTAGAACTTCACATTAAGACGTAAGGTTTTGCTTTATAAAGCTGAGGTCCGTCCCCATATGAAGTACTGCTCCCACTTAAAGGCAAGCACTCACAGTATCAACTTAACTAAAATTAATTCACTTGTCTCCTCAACGCCGAGCAGTTTGAATTATCGATGATTCCAAACTCCCAGACAGCTTAGAATCCTTGAGCATACGGAGAGACGTTGCTTCCCTGACGCTTTTCTACTGTACTGTACTGTATGTACAATGTGGATGAGATTATTTAATTTGGTGATATCAGCTTCTTTTACCATCGCACTTCCCGCCACAGAACTTGACATCAACCGTACCTACGTGTAAGTTATGGAATAATTTTCCTGGTGAGATTTTTGCAGAGCGCTATGATTTGGGGTCTTTCAAACGCCAAGTGTCGGCAACGCATCTACAAGTCTGGGATTGCAAATGTCCATATAGGAACCATCAGGCGATCTTTCTGCTAGTTCACTATCTTTTAACAATGAAAAAACCTATACTGTTACCTATTGTAACAGTATATTAATAGATATTATAAAAATATTTCATTAAATCTTTCAAATTGTATTAAGACATGATTTCCAAAGTGATGGAAAGCATAAGACACAGACAGTTCCTGGTATGTTTAAAAGATCATTAGTTGATCAACCGCCATGGTCGCCCAACCTTCTGGTTTTCCCAACCGCCCACTGGGCTGCTGCTATCGAAAGCAAGGAAGAAGGCCTGGTACTTAGTCTTAACATGACGAAAGCCTTCGGCCGAGTGTAGAAAAATGAAAGCTCCAAAAAAAACCCTATCTCATGAGCTCCCCGGGATTTTATGTAAGTGGGTCACCAGTTTTCTCACTGGGTTTAGCATTAAGGTCGTTGTCAACGGTTTTTGCTCGTACCACATACCATTAAAATATCACTCAGGAATACTTCTTTATGGGCCAGGTCATGTTCGGCCTCATATGGACTCTTGCTCTCGTCTTTGGGCTGGTCTATCCCAATATCAGCCTGCACCATTTGATCGTATATAACGTAGGGTCGTATATAACATTCTAGTCTTTAGGGATACAATAAACTGTGAAAGACTGGACACTGGCGTTTACATTTACTTCCCGTGCGTTTTCTTCCACATTTGCCACGTATAGTGTTCTGGGAAATCATTGGACCTGATTCCTGCTGCAGAATTTTCTAACCGCAAATTACATCACAAACTTCAACATAATCCTCACCATTTGGGTACTTGACACTCACTTTGTGGTCTTTTAAGAACTTTCTTCTGCGTGCCACTTAGTTGTGGATATAATAGCCTTCATGCATTAGCGTTTTCAAGTTGCTACGAAATTAGTACCTTCGAAAAACTTGTCTATCTACACCTTAAAGGTGACAGCGTACCTGTTGCTCCTCTGGTGTTCAACTGTACCGTGGGCGGCGATGATCACTTTACCATAAAAAATGTATAATATGTATAGTATAGAAGATGTTTTTACATTCTGTGGAAGAGTACGTTGGGGCATCCAGGATAAATCCTACGTTAACAATCCTTGTGACTAAGTAACTGATTACAATCAGGACTAGAACACCGTCTTCTTCATTAACTTGAGAGACCAAATCACATGCATCCATATACGCGCGAGTCAAGAAGCGGAGTTGGTTAGAAGTCACAGGCGGCAGAGGACATTCTGAAAAAAAGCTTCTATTTTAGAATACATATTTTTTTTGTACGTTATATATATATATATATATTTACGTGAAGCAAAAGCTTGTTTCGGTAAAAACTCGTTTTTACCGAAATTATGCGAACGGAGGAGGACATGAAACTTGACAAACTTATAGTTTGAAGGAATGCAGAATGCTAACATTTTTTAAATAATGCTTGAAAAGTATATTAAATTAATAACATTAATGGTACACATATTTATGCATTTGACATCTATGTTTATACAAAGTGACATTACTAAAAACAACGCGTTGTTAACGCGCCAACTGGGAAACTAGCAATAATAACAGTATTGGAAATAACAGTGTGGAATAATAACAGTGTTTCTTATATTTTTGACGTCGCCTTATTATAATTAACAATGTAAGTGAATTTCTGATTGCAATAGTAGTCATATTTTAATAGACCATATGATGGCACGATAACTTTAGGTGGTGCTACAGCTATGATAGGGAAGTTATTGGTTTCCGGTGGCGCTAGTAGTGTTTCTTTAATAATCAGTGTATAATATGATGATAGAGCTGTTATTGGTTTCCAGTCATGGAATTCTAACAGCAAATATAATACCGAGCACATGGGAGCGGTCAAATAAGTCCCGAATTGATTGCCGTTACACACGGTCAATGGTGAAAACGCGCGCGCCTCACGTGATTTGGTGTAATATAATATTGCGGAGTAAGACTGTTCTTCTTATTGTGTTCAGTCTGATTCAATTTTCGTTTTAGTGATTCGGTGATTGTTAGACAATAGTCTAACAATCACCGAATCAAAAAATTTGCTTACCAATTTCATTCAAGTAAATCATTGAATCCATTTTATTTTTGATTAGCACTAAAGAAGATTGAATTTCAAAGAACATTAACACTGTTTGTGTTAGTAACAAAAATATCATAATGCTTTGTAATCCGAAAGTAAAAACGGTTACATGAAAGAAACCTGAAAAGTAAAACATTTTAATATTTCTCACACAAAATGTCAGATAGACACTGCATCACAAAAATTAAATTTGAAACAATAATGTTATGCTCTTGTTTCGTTTTTTTTTTACTTCACGCTGTATTCCGCATATAGCAGGGTAGGCAGAGGGAACCTGACAATCTAGTGTTAAGACACTCCATTCTCTTTCAACAAATCCGATCCCCACTTTCCTCCAGATTGAGGCATTGCGTGTTGAGTGGCGGAATTCAACGCCGCGCTTTGCCTTGTTACCAAATCCAGGAAATGAAAACACTTCATTTCCTGGAGTGGGAATTGAACCCACAACCTATCGCTTTACAGTCGCACACTTGTGCCTCTGCGCCACGACAGACGTTATATTTTATTTATCAGCATATAAATATCAATAACTACAACTAAGTTACACCCAAACAACCAAAATATACATACCTGATATTAATTGAAAAGTCATCACATATTGACCTATTGGAATTGCCGGTATAATAATTAAATGAAGTATTAGTATTCCAATTATTACTGTATTTCGTGGTTTTTCGTGATTATTTTCTCCCAAATTTGTTTTGATCTAAATAATTAAAAAATATTAGAATTCTTATTTTATTTTTGCGTCTCGTTATCTCGTCTTAACGTAATTGTGTAAACTATAATATAAAATAATGAACATTTTTGTTTCTGTGTCTGTGTATTTACTAAATTTAATAAATGTATGGAAATTATTAATAGAATTCAATCTGTTACTTTTTTCATTTTTATCTCTGAACGTAAACACTCTTATCTTAGGACTACTGGAACTACTGGACTGGACAAATTTGAATAACTTTGCTTGTTGTTAAACCTAAATATAATAAGATTTCAAAGACTAGAACACCTGATCTGTTTATGTATGGGAAATAACTTTAAGAGATTAAAATAAATTGTTAGTTGATGTTATAAATTAAAGAGCTGAGTATTTCAAAATAGTTGGGAGTACTTTTTAATCTATGACTAAAACAAAATGGAAATTAGAAAGTAATGCAAACTAAATAAGGATTATAAAATCTATTAAAGCAAAATTATGGGGGAATCCAAACAATAAAGCAGTTTCACGCTCTTTTTCGTATCCTATTGTCGAAGTACCCCTTTCTCCACGTGCTACTTGAATTCAAGATATTGCGTATTGAATGGCGGAAATCAATATCGCGCCATAACGCGACATGTCTCACCAGAGTGGAGAAAAAAAAGGAATTTTAATATAATCTTTCTCCCCAGTGGCAATAATACGTTACATCACGCCACGATGGCCTCTGTTAAGACTATAATATCATGAATTTTACAAAACCTTTTCGAGGGACTTCAGATGTATTATCATGAGTTTCATCCGGCGAATCCCACAATATGCTCCCTTTGAAGGTAAAACGATCATTATTAATATAGTCATATAAAAAAATACATCTTGCCAACTAAGTGAATCATGTATTGATACGTTTATATATATTGTTATGCATCCAAATAAATCTGGAAAATACAATTGAATATTAATTTTATCCAAATAAGATAGAGTTAATTGAATTTAGATGGGTATTCTTTTAAAAAAATCACAATTAACAATGATATGATCGCCATGTGTGATCAATACATCAGAGGTGTCATTTCCACGTACGGAATGGGGAAACTACATAAGTTTGCATCACGCACAATGTAGAGGTAAAATATAATTGCTCTCGCGGACAAAAAAAAAAAATATTAAATAAAAGTCTAACTGAGAACTGAGAAGGCTGAGGATTGAAAGATATCATGATATAGCTAGCGTTCCTCTGTGGCTATCAGATCAAATCTTTGACATGTTTAATGGCCGCACTCCGGCAACAAGAGCTCTGCCGGAGTGGACTGTTTATTTCTCTAGATTCCCTTTTATGCATTTTAATATAAAAAATAATTTAAAATCGAGATGAGAAGGGAATAAAGAAGGCGTTGCGAACGTCACGAACATCTTATTAATAGCCTAGCTGAGTTCATATGGGGGAAAATAAACGTACACGGAGAAATAACCTCGCCTGAAGAAATGACTAAGGTAAAAAAAAGGACGTAGACAGATTCGTTAGCTATACACCAAAACATGGAACCTAAAATATTTATTTATATATAATAATATATTATGAATGAAACTATCTTAGCAATGCTACTTCTAAATCTCTAAAAGAATGTCGTAATGTAAATATATTATATTTTAATATAAAGACAAATAACAAGTACAAGGTATATAAATACGTAAATGCGCATTGACAAAAGTTGTCTTGTTGTTAGCAGTTTTCCGTGACAAATCAAAACCATTGAAAATTGTGACCATATATTTCAGTGAGACAGTATTAGACTCTAAACGCAATGATCGTGGGATCGATTCCACTCGGAGGGATTTTTATTTTTGAAATTGTTGTTAGCGTTAAGTTCTGCCACTCAATTTTAATTTCAGAGGGAAAGCGGAGAACAAAGATAATGTAATACAATTTTTAACATCATCGGACTCAGTGTTAAATGGCGTCGGGATAAATAGAAGTAGCACTTTGTAACCCTCAGTCACCTTTTTGACCACCGCACATATAAAGATGCGGACATCAACTAGCTTAATAAATAAATGTCAGTTACTTAAATCCCAGTCTTGAACTTGACTTAAAACAAAGATACTACTTGGCTCGGTATGAGTTTGTTTTAATTTATTGTATACGCTATGGCTGTTGTTCAACACAGGTTGAAATCTCTTATGTACTGCTTATTCATATTTATATCCGCTTATAATTAAACAACTTACTTAACAGAGTTACCAAAATGTTACTATACAACGCGTGATAGTAAGACACAGAAATTTTGTGTCCGTTCCGAATTGGAACAAAGCGAAGCGGAGCCATCCCAAAGAAGCGAGACACTCGAAGCGTTAATGATAATGCGCTGTTTATTGTAAAATCATCGTTGTCTACAGTGTTCATAATTTCGTCAATATTTCTCGTAGATCTCGTAGCCAGTTCGAAAGTCGAAGGCAAAGTGTCTTGACACTAGATCTCTAGAAAGATTAGCATTATAAAAGTTATATTTAAAATGATACATAATATAGGTAAATATTTTTTATTAAAGATAAAAGACAAGAAAATGGCATCAATGTGTCGACATGAACAGTTAGTATAGAAATTATATATGCGTGAAAATGATGAAGAAGATGAAGATGTTAAAAAAAACCTTGACGTTGTGAGTATCGTTGTCGAAGTTGCAAATAAAGAGGACAGCGACATTCAATGGTGTCAGTGAAAATTTCAACATCAAAGAAAACGAGAAACGTAGAGAAGAAAAGTTAATGGAACAGTTAAATTAAATGATCTGTGATTAGAATTTAAACAGAGTAAGTGTGTAGTGTTACATTGATAGATTTATTTATTTTCAGTAATCACAATTGTGTAATAAATATACCCTTATCAAATGGCTTTAAAATTCCGATCACCGAACACCTCGTAATAATACGAGACCGAACAAGTAAATCATCGACGCTGATGTTGAATCAAACTTTGTATTATTTAAACATATATAAAGTCCTTTAATAGAATCTGATAACATAAACATGAAATTAATAAAAATATATATAATTATGGCGATGTTAGCTTACTTTGTACCAGTATATGTTAAAGTGATTTTATCATTTCAATTCGAGTATAGATTATAAATGTTTTAATTGAAATAAATTAAAATAAAAGTTTTGTGTTTAAATGTTATGATAACAACTAGATTTCTTTTTGGCTTTTATTTTATTAAACGAAAATAAAACAAAAAATATTAATTACTATCCCGGAAACAGCAGAAAATTCTGGAGGTTTCAGACATCGGTTTGATCGACCGCCGACATCGCCGTAACAAAAAGATCTTGTGACACTACTAAATCCTAGAAAGCCAAACGTAAAAATGTACTTTTATTCTAGTGTCTACCAATATACCGCCTCACCGCAACGTCACCTGATCCATTACATTTCTCTTTACAAAACAGCAATATTTCTTGATACTAAACAGGCTTTCAATTAAGCGTTGTGGGAGCACAACATCTTTATTATTTAGCTAATATGCAAATGCGTGTCAAACAAGCTCCTTCAAATGTGAAGGAGCAAGTCTTAAACTTGACTTAAAACAAAGATACTACTTGGCTCGGTGTGGGTTTTATTTTAATTTCTTGTATACACTATGGCTGTATCTTCTTCAACACAGGTTGAAATCTCTTATGTACTGCTTATTCCTAATTATATCCGCTTATTAAGAATAACTGAACCTATAAGAAATCTCGAACCATTGTTTGAGGTTTCTTATCGCACGATATCTTTAAGGTTCCGTCCTCTACCTATAATTAATATATTCTATATATACACTACGCATATACTCGTATGGAGTGAGTTACACAGAAGTGTAGGACCAAACGCTATATATATATATACCTATTTCGTGTAATTCACTGTCATCAAGAAACAAAAAACTAGACTTAAACTTACTTTTTATCTGTAGGATTATTTCAGCTTCCCCTTTGTTTTTACGTTAACAATTTATTTTATCTATATTAAATTCTAGATGCTCTGTCTAGATATAATTCATATTCTTCAAAAATCAAGTTTCGATAGGGATGACCTCTTTTTATGATAAATAAAGTATTAGCAACAATTTGCAATATACAAACTAGACTAACTTTTTGTTTTACCAATCATCTAATACTAAGTAACTTGCTAATAAAAAAAATCGAATAGAAGAGAAAGTAGAGTAGAAAGCTATTTGGTACGCTACACAACAGATGCTTCAGATTTACAGTTCACACAGACAATGTCGTGGGATACTCGTATAGTTACTTTGTTATAAACCTCATATGTACTAACATATCATTTACAAACGTACAATTAAGTACCTCACATACATTTAACAACTATTATCCGATATTCTGTCTTCGTGTTGACAATATTAATACTTCAAGCTTTGCTATATTGTTTACTTTTTATTTTAATATTAAAGAAAATTACTTAACAGAGTTACCACAATGTAACTACGAGTATGTAGTTATATCGTTGTCCATAGTTCCTTTGTTATTTGATACACATTAGCTTTCTGCATTTCACCTCTCCGTATAATCAAATTCCTACCCCAGTTTTTCATAAAAAATAGTCACAAGGCTTAGGTAATATTTTTTTTTAACTTCACGCTTTATCCCGCATATAGCGGGGTAGGCAGAGGGAACAAGAGAACCTAGTGTTAAGACACTCCATACTCTTTCAACATTTCCGTTCCCCACTTTCCGCCAAATTGAGGCATTGCGTGTTGAGTGGCGAAACTCAACGCCGCGCTTTGCCTTGGTACCAAACCCAAGAAATGAAAAAACTAAATTTTACATTACCTGGAGTAAGAAATAATGAATATGTAAAAACATATTAAAGTGTAAATTTTATATTACAGTATTTCACAATATCAGTATAAAGTGGTCCGTACATACAGAATGAGTGACAAACAAAAAGGATAGTAGATGAAGTCCTGGGTTTCTTGCTGCGAATGACAAGCATACTGGGTTTCACTGCAGTGAATTGTAAACGCGATTTTAGTAATAAAGTCACCATCACTCTCTCCTATCGGCAGTACTACTTGAACATTTTAATTGTGATTTTACTCTGTAAGTTTGTTTTACATAAGATATCAAAAATATTTAATAATTCATTCATTTTTGGCTTTAGAAATAATGATTATTTGAAAATGTTTGCACGTGTTCAGATCCACTGACAACACCTACCTTGTATTTATGTGTTCCTCTTTTATTAGTTATTCATACAATTTTTTTTCTGTATAAAAATATTTCAGGTGCAACAGATATATACTGCATATTTCCTAACAACGAAAAGGATTCTACGACTTCAAATTTTTTTAACGCTAAATATATCGCTCTCAATTTTTATATGATTTCATGCCGAATGGTATATACGGTTTTTTTATTTCGATTGGCGGTTGATGGGATTAATCGAGTTAAAATGTTCTTATGGGCCTATTCTGAAGTAAGAAAGGTTTGTAACAAACAAATAATTACTTAAAATGGGCAAAAAAAATCATTTTACTCTATATAATTATAACTCTGTCCACGTCACAAACTAAAGCAAGCTAATTCCTCCATTCGTATCGTTCTTATAATCAATTTCTTAAGTGCCTGAGCTCATCTTAGTCACTCTTGCAGTAACTTTCTCGCTTACACTTACCATACTGTGTTTTTCTTCACTGCGGATTCACTAAGCACAACAAGACTCCGCATATTCCAATAAGATCGTACAACATTTACTTTTTCATTTAACGTACCCACGTTTTGCGCCCATTTCGGTTACAGTTCCAGGTATATATTGTAAACATCTATACGTACTAGACTTTTACTAACTTTCCTCCGCCACATAAATGCAGATGCGACAACACCTGTTTGCATAAACGCCTCTCTACATCAGCTTAGATTCCGGACTTTTCGGAAATAGGACTTCATCACTTGTTCTAATATCTTCGTATCTAAATCTTGCAGTTTATTCTTTTAGAATCTAAAAAGTAAGATTTTAGTAACCTAGTTATAACTTAAATCATTATGTTCGCTCCCGTCCGTCAAAAGCGTCACCAGTGCCTGAAAATTATATTCTGAACAAAGAACATCAACTTCTTACACTAGACAATTAACCTTGTAGTTATCTTCTTTCATGACCATGTCGTGTTTTTATTCTACTTAGTGCAGAGTGAACAATCAAACTGAGAAGGCAATCCTGTTTTATATCAAACCAAAGTGGTGTACCAGCTTCTATACGTACACGAGCTGATCTTGATTAAGAGATTTTGCAGCCATTTCTGTCCAATATTTTTTTTCTCACAACCATATCAAATACCTTTTCTTTCTTTCTCGCATATGTATCACAGAAAACTTTACTTAACGTAAATGTACAGAAGGAAGGATAATATCAGATTCATGCTCTCCCAAGTTTAAAGCCTCTTGGATCGTGGATGTATCACACTCACAATTATCTTCTATCTGTATTATTCTCGCTAAAATATATGTGTAAATTTTACTTGCCAAATTAATCTAACTAGACCTTTAATGTGGAAGCTTATAGCAGTATTTAGTTTTCTGCTAAAGCTTCTTTCCTCAAAACTACAAGCAATATTTCCTACTTCGATCATACCATTCATCATACCTTTTCCTATTTCACATTTGTCTAGTGTCTTGGAAATCGTTTTTTCATCTTCATCAAGCGATGCTTGACAGTCGATTGATTGAAATATCATATGTATGAAAGTTAAAGCCGAGTGTGCTCTTGATAAATATAAGATACAAGCAGTAGATGAGTTTGGGACATTTTGAGAAAGTAAATACTCGTATATGTATACCCCTTGGGTTTTGGAAACAAAATATTTTGGGACTATTTTTTTACTGTTTCTTTGTTTCTAGTAACTAAATAAAAGTCAAAAATTTTAAAGTCATTTGCGTGAAATAAGTAAATAATTTAACAATTGATAAATTTGGGAAAAAAATCGTTTTGGTTTTGTAAAAAAAATGAAACCGGGTTCCAAATCTTTGGTCTGTCGGATGAAAATTTGTTACAGGTATAAGAAAGTCAACAATCTACAATTTAAGGAGAAAATAATCAAATTATTAAATACAAATTAATAATAATATATATCTTTATTTCTCAACATAGGTCTATAATTAGGCACATATAGTATAAAACTTACAAGTTATGTGAGACTGACGCTTGTACTAAGCACTGAGCCTGTGTTTCTAGTCGCCAGGTTTTCACTCGCGGAAAGGGCTTCAAAAAGATTACATAATTTTTAATTTACCTCCTCTAAAAATCTTTAAAAGCCATCTAAATATATATTCAAAAATTTTATAAGAAATAATGCAAGTAAAAATAATAACGAATAACATGATTCCAACGAAATTCAATTCAAAATATTCGAAATAGGACATATTAGCGGTTGGACATCTCAAATGTTTTGCTCCCTTATGCCTGATGACGTATTCAGACCACCACACAGCGCGTTGTAAAGGTTCCTCAGGTTGATCTAAGAAAAATTTTTTAAGCGTTTTTATATTCTTCGTGTAGCTGTAAATATAAAACAGATTTTTAAAATTACGTTATGCAGAAGAAATACCTTGTAATAATAGTGTGAATGTAAGTTTGTTTGTTATGCTTTCAAGCCAAAACTACTTTTTTTTATGGATAACAAATGGCAAACGAACAGAAGGATCATCTGATGGTAAGTGGTTACCTTCGCCCATGAACATCTACAACACCAGAGATGTTGTAGATGCGTTGCCGACCTAGAGGATACAGATGGAAGGGGAGGACAATGTAGTAGTCCGCTATCGGAACCACCACATTTTGGGGAAAGGATGGGTGGGAGAGGGGAAAACCTGGTTTACATGCCATCGAATCACATCACAAGATTCTTGGCGGTTCATCTTTGACATGATAGTGGTCGCGAGCCAGACGGAGGACGAACCTCATACTACCAAACTACCGGGATACCCGCCTCTTACGGGACGCTACCCAGCGGCAGAGGGGAATTGTATTCTAACCCCGTCCCCTCACAGGATAAAACTCATATACTCAACTTATTATGTGATACTCAACTTATTATCATGAAACTGTATTAAATTCTTACATATATATTCTTAGAGGTATTAGAAAGGAAATAGGATACTTTTATTACAAAAAATATTTAAAATATATACTCGTATTGCCAGATGTACCATTTCTTTTACTTTACGCCATATCAGGGTAGCCAAAGGAGACCAGTGAACCTAGTGTTAAGACACTCCGTTCTCATTTGCTATACTTTCTAGATGTTTTAATTGTATTAAAATAATCACTGTGTTATTATAATAATTGAATATACCTTCTTTTTTCTTATTATTTTTGAAAAACTGTAAGAATTTTTATTTTATTGTTTTCATAAGCCGAGTATTAGTATATTACATTGTTAAATAGTATATTGGTACCCACGATACAGGATTACCTAGTGTGTGACCATCAGATGTTTGTAGTTTGAATTGTGAAATCTACTTTTTGTTAGTAAATATCTTTTAATTATATTTTTTAATTATTATATGTTTCAAATTATATCTATTAAATGTTTAACAAACTCAAAAGGAGGAGGTTATCAATTCCACTGTATTTTTTTCTATATGTGTTACCGTATAACTTTTTACTGACTGAACAACCTTTGATAATTTTTTATATGCAAGCTACTACTCCTGATGTGATCCTATTTAAATTTAATTAAGAACTAAAAAGCAGTTTTTGGGTTATTCGTAATAATGCAACTTAACTTTTTAGTGGCGCCTGTCGTGGCGCAGAGGCACAAGTGCGCGACTGTAAAGCGACAGGTTGTGGGTTCGATTCCCACTCCAGGAAATAAAGTATTTTCATTTTCTGGGTTTGGTAACAAGACAAAGCGCGACGTTGAGTTCCGCCACTCAACACGCAATGCCTCATTCTGGCGGAAAGTGGGGAACGGATTTGTTGAAAGAGAACATAGTGTTTAACACTAGGTTCTCAGGTAACCTCTGCCTACTTAAAAAAAAAACTGAACTTAAAAAAAAAGAAGAAAAAAAAAAGACGCTTTTAGTGAATTTTATTAAACTCTTTCTCTTCTTTAGTTATACTTTAGAATTTAAATACGCTCAATTTGTTTGTATTCTAAATGTCATAACTAACCTTTCATTGTTAATAACAGATTCAATAGCATCTTTAAGTTCACTTGCAATAAATGTTTCTATGTCTAGTTTGGCCCCGATGCCATGTTTAACATATTTTTCGGCATTAAAACGCTGGTCTCCCAATATAGGTATCGCGAGAAGGGGTACTTCAGCCGATATTGCTTCATCCGTGGATTGAAGACCAGCTTGAGTTATGAAAAGTTTCAAATTTTGATGTCCTGAAAATAAAATTATTAAAATTTTAACAAAAACGAAAACCAAATTCTTATAAAATGCACTAAAAGTTACTATTAAAGACAAAAAGTCATTTACTGTGAGATCTGTGATTCTTTGGAATGAACTTCCTACTGAAGTTCGCCATGCAAAATCGTTTTATATTATGAAAGTCCTCTTAAAGAATATTTGTTTAATTTAGAAGTTTAATATGTGTCCTTACGTTTATGTATATATTGTGTTGCATATATGTTTTGTATGTAGATTTGTATGTATGTATGTGTATATGTATGTATGGATATATATGTAATTGTATATACGTATTTACATATCATTAGTATATTATAATTATATTAGTTTATTTAATCTTTTCTTTTAATTACTTATACTGAGCTTTATTTTTCTTTTCTTGCACTAACGTTATTCCCCTTTTCCTTATTGCATTTTATCCTATGTTCACCAAAGGTTGTCTGTAAGAGATTGCTTGTAGTAATAAGACCGCCTTTGCATACAGGCATTTATATTATTTCCTCTTTATTTTTGTTTTTATTTTCTCTTGTGTGCAATAAAGTCTATTCTATTCTGTTCTGTTCTGTTTTGTTCTGTACTGTTCTGTTCTATTCTATTCTAAAAGTTAAACTATTACGAATAACTCAAAAACTACTCATTAACTACATTTAAATAGAACTATTAATAAATACTAGCTATTATACAAAAAAGGGTCATCAAAATTGGTTCACCCAGTAAAAAGTTATGACTTTATAACCTTATGATTTATCGTTCTATTCAAACATATTGTGTTATGGCATCAAAATTTCTTTAAATCATATGTTTAATAATTTCATATAAATATTTAACATTTATAATAATTAATATTTAGTATTTTTCTTCCTCTGGTAATAAAGAAAAGAGCGGTGTTGAGTTCCGCCACTCAACACGCACTGCCTCAGTTCGGCAGAAAATGGAGAACAGAAATCTAAAAGAGAATCGACTGTAATTTAAGATTTTCAGGTTCTCTCTGACGGTTACGGATACCCGCCCAATCGGGGACTCGAGACGGATTATGTGGGACTCCGGCCCGGCTGTAAAGAGGCCCACCGTATACCCACTAAAACCTCACGATGCTCCTCCTCTACCGCCACTGGCCGAGGTTCACGGGAACTCCCGAATCTTCCGTGAAACCTCGGCGGCGGTTTCTGACTACCCCGTTTTAAAAAGAAAAATAATTTACTTACTTAGCAAATCGGCTTGTGGAAACCACTTGGAAACTTTGATGTTTTTTCCCAGTCCTGGTAAATCTTGATTCCATTTCCACAATACATTGTAGGGTAAGTTGGATAGCACGGAGATCATTATTTTTATTTTGTCTTCGGGCAACATTCTTGGTTGAACATTGGTTCCAAAACTAACCAAAATAACACCTTTTTCAGACGAATCTAAGTATTGTTGTAGTTCCTGTTTATAACAATTCATAATTAGTACGGTAAAATATATGAACTAATTACTAATAATTCGTATTGTACTAAATACATAAAGCTCATATTCATAATTGCATAACAACCCACTTAAGACTTAATATGCCGTAACGTAAGTTCCCGCAGCTTAGAACATTACATTTTTTTTATAGCTTAATCCGGTTCGTCATGCCGCATTTAATGCGTTAGTACGTGCTAGATTTATTATTCTCTGTGGCGGACAGGACGGAACGATGCCGTACATTTCTTCTTTTAGAGGAATGGAACCCACAATTTTAATGTAACAAATTAGAACATATTACATTTTTTCCTTAAAAATGTCTCACAAATTTCTCGTTAAAGCACATTTCTGATTATGTCCCTGTAAAATCGTTTTGAAAGTATTTTACTATATTTATTGGCTGTTTTGGTTCTAATATTTTAATTATATTCTAAAATTGTGAGCATCGTACGAAATATTCTTAACATATTTGAAAAACTTGCAAGATTTTGTAATATTCTCTATTTTATTGCTTCTTTTGGCTTACCTTAGGCAATTCCTTCGGTGGAAGCTGATGAATGTTTCCCATATAAATAACATTAGGGGGCACGGGTTGATTGTCCAGCCACATGGGATTGACGTTCAAAAATAACATGTCTACATTATTATATAATTCACTTACAGACGGAATTTCTGGACCAAAATGTTTCTGGAGCTGAATATTTTCATTTGATTCGCTCAGATAAGCGGCATATTTGAAAGAAAATAGAGTAAATAAATTATTCATTTTCTCAAAGATACTTAAATTATAAATCCTTTCATCAGTAGCCGCTGGATACAGAAATGGATGAGAGGGTGTTCCAATGACATCATTAACGTGATAAACAGGACCCAACGAACTTACCCAAATAACTGGTGCTTTGAATTTATGGGAAAATGCCAAAGCAAGATACATAAAAGCCTCGATTAGAATTAAATCAAATGTGTTAGCATCTTTCGTAAGCAGGTCTTGTACTTCTTTAGTTTTGATCTGAGCTTCTAATATATGTATTACGAACATAGATCTATGTTTTCCTTCAGTGAATTTCGAAATACTTTCGCCAACCTTACAGATATCAAGAACTGCTTTCTTAAATATTGGATAAGATACATGTCCTACATCAATTTCCTTATAATTATCTGGTGCTTTTCCTTTCGGATAAACTGGATCAGTTGTAATAATAGTCAAATTATGACCCTTCTTGGCAAGTTCTAGGGTAAGCTTGCGAAAAACAATTTGGTGACTGAGTGATGGCGTCGGAAACACTCCAAGAATATTTGCAGATTGCACAAACACTATGTTCACATAAAATATGGTTAAAAGAATTATTATATGCACCATTATAAATATATATATTTTTAATTTAAAACAGATATATAAAATTATGCAGCTTTGCGTGGAATCACATAATTTGAGGTAATTAAAATCTTAACAGTTACATACATGAGACGTAAACAAATAAAGGATCGAGTTTCGAGTACAGTACAGTTAAGACATTAAGATATGTTGATTGGAGAAAATATTTGAAGCAAAAATTTTTTGTAGACTTTTTACTATTTAATTTATATATATAAAGTAAAGAGAGAAAACGCAAGTAGAATCCCTATTGTAACGCTTGTTAAATAAGATTTTTCATTGACATAATGATAAGATAATTAATGAACACTCAACACGCAATGCCTCAATTCGGCGGAAAGTGGTGAACGGAATTGTTAAAAGAGAATGGAGTGTCTTAACACTAGGTTCCCTCTGCCTATCCTGCTATATGCGGGTTACAGCGTGATGTTAAAAAAAATTGAACTGAATTAAAATATTGTTTATTTATTACCAATTTTATTTAAAATACTATATATTTAATTATTTTGGTTTTTAAGCACCTGCTCAATTATTTCTACATGGCTACATGGCAAGGTTAGCTGGTAAAGAATGCTTTTTAGCATTAAGTCCGCATTTTGTGCATTTGTATTAAATATAGTTTGCAATAAAGGATAAATAAATAAATAAAATACAATAATAATATTCCTTCATAACGAAGATTGGTTAAATTTTGTGTCTATTAATTTTTGACACAAACGAGGACGATATGTCAGACCATAATAAACCATTCAGGCTATTTTAATAAATTACTAATAAATAACACAATAGATTAATATAATCAACGCCTGTCGTGGCGCAGAGGCACAAACGTGCGAGTGTAAACGCGTCGGGTTGTGGGTTCGATTCCCACTCCAGGAAATGTAAAATTTAGTATTTTCATTTCTTGGGTTTGGTAACAAGGCAAAGCGCGGCGATGAGTTCCGCCACTCAACTCGCAATGCCTCAATTTGGCGGAAAGTGGGGAACGGAAATATTGAAAGTGAACGGAGTGTCTTAATACTAGGTTCTCTGGTTCCCTCTGCCTACCCCGCTATATGCAGGATACAGCGTGAAGTTAAAAAAAAAAGAAAGATTAATATAATTAATAATACAAAATAATTATATTTATTATTTTATTTTCAGACCGTAACATAATGAAATAAATTGCAAATTAAAAAATGGATTTAAATTGTCCTCATGTTTGTACGTATGCGTCAATATTAATACCTGTAGAGTAATTTTAGTTTACTTAGTGATAAAAATTACCTCATTTATATCATAATTCGTTATCATACTATTGTTGTAAGGATTAGGTAGTGCATCACTGAGTCTTATTCAATTTTTGCACAGACGTTTTATGCAAAATTTTTCGTGCAAAGGAAGATGATGGGATATATATCGTTTAAATCATTAAAAACAAAGCACAGCGTTGAGTTTTGTCACTTAACAGCGGAGTGTCTTAACACTAGGTTCACTCTGTCTACCGTGCTATGCGGGATAGATCGTGAAACTATTTTTTTTATAAATCATTCCAAATCTGTTCCTATATGCAATGACACACCATACACTCACTGTATCAGGATAGTTTTAATGGCTAGTATACCCGAAAACGATTTTCTTTACAAATTTCGCCCCGAATGAAAATAAAAAATAATAATTTGACCAATTGAAATTAAAAACGTATACTGGTTTTAATTTTCTTTAAGTTAATGAGTTGTATGTCAAATGGCAACAAAATGACTGCAGCTATATTTGTCTGTCTGGTAGTACTCAAACCACCTTCGGAACGGCGGCTGGCGTTCACGGGACTGACGAAGTTTGTCTTAAGGACTATATGATAAAATCTTAAAATAGCAACTCGACCAGTCAACCTTGATTTCTATATTCAGTTACTTCGATTACAAAATTTAATATTAACCTAAATGTTTGTAGCAAATTAAATACATTTAATAATAATATTTAGACGCAGTTATTGAGTGTCTAACTTTATACGTTGGTTTTTTTAGCTGCACGCGGGATATTCCCGCATAGAGCGTGGTAGGCAGAGAGAATCTGGAAACCTAGTGTTAAGACACTCCGTTCCCCACTTTCCGCCGAATTGAGGCATTGCGTGTTGAGTGGCGGAAGTCAACGCCGCGCTTTGCCTTGTTACCAAACCCAAGAAATGAAAATACTAAATTTTACATTTCCTGACGTGGGAATCGAGCCCACAACCTGTCGCGTTCACAGTCGCACGCTTGTAACTCTGCGCCACGACAGGCATTTATGTTCATTAAAAATATGAATGATAATTACATTTTAATAATAAAATTGCTTTTATTGTAAATATTTAAATATAATTTTAGCAAATACAATAACAATAAACAACGCAATTTTTTCAAATATGATTTAATTGCTTGAAAATATTATTAATTTGTTAAACCTCTATTTTTTGCACAACTGTTTTAATTTGTACTTCAGATTGTCATCCACCATATATTTATTATATTTACATATATTGTCTTAATATTCTTTAGAAATTCAGACACACAATAAATTATCAAATCATACAAAATCAAGAATTTAAAATACTAACTGACAGAATTTAATCAGCAAACGTCTTAGAAATCTTATCCACCACAATTCGAGTCCTTTCAGATATGTACTGATCAATCCTTCCCAGAACTTTTACAAAGTGAAGCATATTTTGTACACCTTTCTTAAATTTCTCCATTCTCTCAGCGCTTGATTCTTCCTCGTACCTTAATCTTGGCAGACGGTGGAAAGGCATGGGTGAGCCAATTTTAGGGGCTCTCAAAGAACTGTGACGACTAGGTTGCAGCTTAGGAACTTTAAAGCCAGACATGCTCAATCTTGGAGGCTTCACCTTGGGTAACAATTTTGGTATGAAGCTACTAGGTGGGGCAACAGCAACCGGTGCAACGGTATCGCTATGGCCATCCATATCGAGGTCTGGTTCAAGGATAAACTGCCCATCTTTAACAGCTTGGGGTATAGCTCGTTGGATGAGGTTGCAAAAAGAATTAGCGTCGTAGCGTGAATTACTTCTTAATAATTCACCTGACCTGCTTCTAGACATCTGCGCTGGATCCTGGAAAATTTATATATTTTTTTTTTATTGTAACAGAACAAATTGTGTTTTATATAAAGCACATATAAGAAATAAGAAAAATGCAGATATATAATAATTCTTGTCATATTTTGGCTACAAATATTATAGCACAGTTCTGTTAGAGCATAGCTTAGTCTTGTGGATACATTTTATAAAATAGAAAATTATATACAAACATATATAATTATATATAATCAGATAAAGCAATAGAACAAACGATTCAGCTTTAAGAGATTAACAAAAACTGTTTTTGTCAAGTTCAAAATATTACTGTCAATACTGTAAGTTTAATATTGTTTCTAAGGCTTATTTTCTTTACTGTTCTGCTGAATTTTAATTTTAATTTATATTTGTTTTGGGTAGACGACAAATTTAAAATCAATATTAAATTAATCATTGGAATTCATTAAAAATTATCACATATCTTGTTTCCACAATGTATTTTATCACAATATTGTAGTTTTCATGTGTTATAAATGATATTTACCTATATAAACAACGTATAAAAAAGTAAAAAAAAAAACACCTCATCGGATCCACAGTCGATTGTGACACGCAGTGGAGGAGCACTCGCCACTAGCTCCACCTGGAAATTAAGTCACCCTTCAAAATTTCCTCCACTTTCATTTAAAACATCACAAATATATATCAAGAATTTTTATTTTCACATAAGACCTTCAATTTTCACAAAAAAATAAACCGGATTAATCACGTATATATATATATATATATATATATATATATATATATATA
>JAKGSA010000579.1:28064-68952 GCA_033558755.1 Philaethria dido
TATATATAAATTAAGCCATCTAAGACCACAGACTACTGTAAAATAGCGAAACGTCATTTCAAAAATTTCCGAATACCAGAATATAGTTAAATTTTATAAAACAAAACACTGCACTTATAAAAAATCAATTAAAACGCCTCTAGAACTTTCCATTTTCATTATTACTAATGATAATAAGATGTTATAAACAAACAGATCAGTTGGAGGAATACCAACCAGAAGAAGAAGTAAAGCGGCAAAGGCCACGTACAGACACATGCTAACCGTGTCGAGTTTACATTTTAACTCGTTCACAATAAAAGCTGAATTATCACGTTCATTTATAAAAATGTCGCATCAGCTTACTTACTGACACTTGAGCTGGGTTATCCAATAACAAGTGTTTAAATAATATATTGTATTATATTTTAAATTAGATTTTTTTTCTGGCCTGTCGTGGCGCAGAGGCAAAAGCGTGCGACTGTAAACGCGACAGGTTGTGGGTTCGATTCCCACTCCAGGAAATGTTCGTCTTTTCATTTCCTGGGTTTGGTAACAAGGTAATGTACGGCGTTGAGATACGCCACTCAGCACGCAAAGCCTCAATTCGGCGGAAAGTGGGGAACAGAATTGTTGCAAGAGAACGGAGTGTCTTAACACTAGGTTCACAGGTTCCCTCTGCCTACCCTGCTATATGCGGGATACAGCGTGAAGTTAAAAAAAATATATATTTTTTATGATTATTATTTTTTATATTATTGAGGCATTGCGTGCTGAGTGGCAGAACTCAACGCTACCACCGACGGCTTTGTCTTGTTACCAACCACAGGAAATTAAAATACATTTCCTGGAGTGGGTAATGATTAATAATTAGTTTTATAATGTTTTAAATTGATATAACTTATTTATTTATATTTTCTTTATTTTATGGGACAATTTTTTTTTTATTTAATGGGACCGCTAGAGAGTTTTGTAATTTGACTTTAGATTTTATACCTATAGTTTATTTTAGAGATGCATGCATATATTTATTGATCCATCCCTTTAAATGACCTAATCAGACTACATTTCTATCTTTAGTCTCGAATGTAAAACTAAAAATTACGTTTTTCTGTGTCCCCGTAGGAATTTTGAGAAATCCCCTCTTAGTTCTTACCTACTCCTTAATAAACATACATAATTTCAGACTTATATTAACTAAATTAGTATAACATAAAAGAGAAGTATATATTATATTTGCATTTCCACATAGAATAAACCAGTATTTGTAATTATAGGAACTATGTCATTCTAACTTTTAACTTACTTATCAAAAAAGACAACGGATTGCTCTCCGGGAGTGCCGGCAGAAGTGAACTTGAATATTAATGTTGTGCACTTTTGATATTTTGGATTGATTAGGGAATTTTGTACGAATTATTGGTACTATCGTTTCTTTAATAAACGACAAATTTCATTTATGCGCATTGTTATACAAACAGCAATTTCGTCTCACGGATTTACGATCGAACAAGTGTCCAAAATGTTAACATTCGCGACCGGCTAATTTTCTACGATTCAATTCTGAGTACCGGCAAATATAATGAAATTCTGAAGCCGGTTGCCGCAAATTTGTATCGTCATGGGGAGGATAAAAAGTATAAAATATGTTTTGAAATATCAATGTTGAAAATTTAATACAACAATTTAAATTGACATGAATTCACGTCAGCGCCAACCAGGAAAAGAAGACGTGAATTCACGTCAGCCGTTGCGAATGTGTTAAACTAACTTTTTTTACTCATCATCTAAAAGTGCTCAACGCTGCCAAAGAAGTTTTCACTTCAAAAATATATAATTTAAAAGAAAAACTTAAGGAATTACCCAGCATAAGTATTTAAATGCAAAAGCTGAGATCAGCAAGGCTGAGTTCCAGTGACTTATCTATTTTACGTGATACTCAAAATGTTTGAGTTATCTTAAACGATGCAGTGGCTTGCTAGTGGCTGTTACGCGGGCACCCTTATACTGTACTTAATAGCAAAGAAATATTACGAGAATGAATTTAAAAGGATTCATGTGGATAGTCCTGGTGTTGGCGACTTTAAACGTGGTTAAGGTGAGTTTAATTATGAAATTTATTCATACTAGTATCCCTGTTGACGCGCTAATAGCGCGTTGCTTAACAACTTATATGTTACTTTATATTAACATGGATGTCAAACACATGGTAGTGTGTGTAACATTTATTTTATTCATTTAATATATATTTTATGCATTATTTTATAAAGATATTATCATTTTGCACTCCTTCGCTATATAAACTATAAGTATGCCAAGTTTCATGCTCCTCCGTCCGCGAAACTTTCATAAAAATGGGTACAAATTTTTTGCTTCATATATAGATTTATATTTTATGAAAGAAGATTTACATAGGAAAGAAACTTAGCATTTCGTGAATTCACTGGACAGTCGCTGGGCAAATCTCGTTGCAGAAAGTGAAGCTTGGAGCAGTGCCTTGAACCTGCGACCCAAGTGTAGGCCTAAGATAATACACTTTTTAAAGAAGCCCTTTAAAATATGTATTAACCCTCGACTCCACTGTCCGAGCTCCTCTCTCTACCTTAATAAATTTTAAAAAGATAGCAGTCGTGTTTGAGTATAAGCAGTAGTTTCTACTTCAATTATTGTTTTTGGAAATCTTAATTTAGGGAATAAGAGAGACGAGAGTATAAAAGTTTGGTCCAGTTAGATAAAAGTGGGTATAATGTTACAATGGGCTATGTAGCTTTAAAATGAACGTGAAGTGAAAAGTCTATATATTTATCTAATTAAATTATAACTCTACTGTATTACGAACATACATATGTTTTACTACCGAGAAAGTAGAAGAATATTTAACATATTTAAGTGATCGTAGTAAAATGTATATTCAAACTGTGTATTACCTACTTTTTTATTTTTAATAAGGTATAAACATTATTATATAAAAATACTGAAGAGGTGTCTTCTCAATATGCACTTTAAACAAGCGAAACTGTTGTTGTTGATACTTCACCGTTGAAGAAATTTTCGTAAATAGCGTACCAAAGATTTTCCTTCGTCGTTCGTAGTCGTGGCACAGGGGAACAAGCGTGCGACTATAAACTCGACAGGTTATGGGTTCGATTCCTACTCCAGGAAATGAAAGTATTCATTTCCTGGGTTTGGTAACAAGGCAACGCGCGGCACTGAGTTCCGCCACTCAGCACGCAATGCCTCAATTCGGCGGAAAGTGGGGAACGGAGTGTCTTAACACTAGGTTCTCTCTGCCTACCCTGCTATATGCGGGATACAGCGTTAAGCTATGTGTGTGTATGTATATAAGATTTTCCTTTATATCTGTTAATATACTGATATATGTTTTTTACAAATAAACCACATAATATTAATAAAATAATCTTATTTTTTACAGAGCAGCATATTAATGAAGAAATCCCTACGAGCTCCCACCAGGCAGTCATGTTTCACTTGCAAAGCGGAGGACAAGCCTATAGCATGGCCATTTATATCTCAACTTAATAAATTTAAGGACACACTTATGAAAGCAGTTAATATACTTACAGATAAATTCGGAAATAAAAAATTGACGTAAAATTATAATATAGGCTGCAAAATTATTTTGAGTAATTTTAATGATTTTGTTTATTTTGAAAAAAATGTGTGACGCCATCTTTTGAAAATTGATTGTACCCACAGAAACCTTCGTGGGTTCATAATAACAACTTTGCTAAAGATTCTCACCTGATCAAATGCATGGTTTACGATTCTATAAAGGACAAACAGACAAACATTCATTTTTATATATAAAGATTGAAGAATGTCAGTTTGAGTACCACCTTGAATTTATGTGTTTTTACGAAAACTTTTTATAAAAAAAAACTTTTTACTTTTTTACTTTTTCATTAAAAAGGTGGATTATAATTACTATAATACATTATATTGTATGTTTTAAATATGTTTTTTGATAAGTTTCTTCCTATGTAAGTTTTCGTTCTTAGTAAAATAAACTAAATATCGACGCATGCCGCCAGTATTACTAGAGTAAAACAATAAGAAAATTAAATATAATTTAAAGTTGTTTCTAAGTTAATTCCAATTACTTTTATCTATTATAAAAAAATATTATTGTATGTCAGTTCTTTTTTTGCAATTCGAATATGCCAGTTTAATATTTGTACCGTTTTTTTTGTATTTTTTTTTATGATAGTTGTTGACAATTATTTATGTAAAAAAGATTATAAAAAGAACAGAGATAAATGTCTGGCTGACTATCGTAAGATGGCTGAATAAAAAAAATATAAATTGTGTAAATAGTTTTATTTATATATTTCTATATTATTTTATGTACTTATATTTTTAATTAATTATTGGCTGAATAGAGTTTTGTAGTTTTCACGTACATATATTAAAAGGGACACAAAACACAAATATAGTAATTATTGTTGTATTTGTTTTAAAATATATTAAAAAGTCAATTATAGATATATTTTTAATTACTATAGTTCCCATTGACGCGTTAACAACGCGTTGTCTATCAATGTATATGTCACTTTATATAAACATGGATGTCAAACCATGGTAGTGTGTGTAGCATTTATTTTATTAAAGTAATATACTTTTTATGCATTATTTAAAAAAAAATATTAGCATTCTGCACTTCTTCGCTACATAAATTGTAAGTGTGCCAAATTTCATGCTCCTCTGTCGGTTAATTTTCGTAAAAAGGGTACAAAGTTTTTGCTTCACTTATTAATATATAGATATTCCTAATATTTTTTGCAATACAATACAATTTATGGTATTTTATACATTTTTTAATTATGTACTGTTCACAATAAGAGTTTCTTAAATCGTATAAACTCTGGCATTGTCAAAGATCCGGATTTCTTCAATTTTACCAATTTATCTAAAATATGTTTTCTTCCTTCCGGCTTTGGAACGGGAACTTTCACTGGTTTTAACTCAGAACCTAGAGCCTTTTGCAGTTTTATCTTTGTTGATAAAGGAATACGTATAGGTTTTATTAATTTAGGTAACTTAGGTAATTTCGGGCGCAAAATTGGTATTAACGGTAATTTTGGTGGTAAGATTGGTAATAATGGTAATCTAGGTATTCTTGGTATTAATGGTAATTTCGGTAATCGTGGTAATAACGGTAATTTAGGTAATCTTGGTAATCTCCTCAATTTATTGGTGAGGATAGCTGATTTCACACGTGATTTAAGCTTTGCTTTTACTAATGGATTAGTAGAAGATAGTTTATGTATAGATTTAGGTAGCTTAAGTGTCCCAGGTTTTATATTTATAGTCACAGGAGCATGATGAGAATTCTTCTTTATAATTAATGGATTTGAAGTTCTTCTTAAATCACCAGATATGAGTCCAAGATTCAAGCAACTGGAATATTGTACCTGTGAAATATTTTTAAATAATTAAATTGTATATGTATGTAGAAGTAAATATTATTCTTATTTAATGTTACAAAAGCTTTTCTCATATTAAATTTGTTGGCATTTTTAACGTTTCACTTTGATTCATTAAAAACTTGCCGTTTTTTTTTTATATTATACATACAAACATACATACATTCATTATTATTTAGACCATTCGAGAGTATCTATAAAAATAACATAGTCGAGACACAGCAAGTATCAGTTTTTATTCAAAATTGTCAAAAAAGCAAGTAGAGTAAAACTGTCAAGTCCTCATAAACTCGTTGTAATTGCATATAAACCTAACGTAAAAAGCCTTTTCATGAAATATATTCATATATTAACATTCTGCAGCTAACGTGGTAGTCTGTCAGACTAACCCAATAAACCGTTATAATATTGAAATTTGACATATTGTAGTGCTGTCTCGTTCAGTACCTTTCTAAAACGGTTCACGCTACGTGACAGCCGCAGCGGAACGACCACATGCTGGAGTTTGGAATTAGAGGTGCTGGTGTCTCGCAGACGTAAGCACAGCAATAAAAATGGATTCTAATAGATGACACCTCAATAAGGCTGTGATATTTTCCTTGTGTCTGTACTACAGATGTAACCTCAGAAAATCATCTATATTTGCTTACAATTAAAAATAGCCCATTAATTTCCAATTTCTAATGATATTTCAGGACAGTATGCAGTGCGTTCTAAATAATATAAATATATTACTTAGAACGCACTGCATAATGTCCCATTTTTGTATAATAACTAACTATTTCGCATTGATAAAAGTTCTTTAACTACAATAGAATTGCGTTTGACAATTCGAAGGGTTATAGGCAACAATTTTCCCCCTCGTCAGTCGTCAGATACCATCAGGAATAATATTATGCAGTATTTATTCACTATCAGGAAGAGAGGAATCCAGTGGACTTAAAGTATAGATAAAATTCTCTTAATTCTCCTCGTTACACTTCGCAACTCAGTAAAGATTGGAAATTTTTGTTTTTAAAAATGGTGAAACTTGCAACTGAGTTGTATCAAAAAGAACCGTGGGATCTCGATGCCTTTCCGGTAGTAGTTCTTAAATTATGTCATAATTAAAGTAAAAAATATTTCTTTTGAATAATACAAAAAATACGTCCTAATACGTAAGCGTAGTAAAAAAAGTGTTACAAATGTGAGTAAAAAAAAAAAAAATTTAGTTTTGTTTTTAGGCCTCCATATTTTATATTCTAATTAAACAAAGTCTGTTAATGTCTATTTCGCTATAAATATTTGGTTTAATTTATAGATATTTCAAAAAGGCGCATTTTAATTTGACGTCTGATAGACTACGCCTCAGTCGAATACTATTAAAAAGTTTACCTCAGTTACAGAAGGTTAAGAATGTAATTACCTCTCTTGATAATTAGCAAATTTACACTAAACGATATGAAACAATTTACTTTTATACATACAAATAATAAAAACAAGGCCAAGAAATGAAAATATTAAATATTTATTATAAATATTCAGTATTTTCATTTCATCGCTCTGGTAAAAGGGCAAAGTAGACCGTTGAGTTCCGCCACTCAGCACGCAACGCCTCAATTCGGCGGAAAGTCAGGGAACGGAAATGTTAAAAGAGAACGGAGTGTCTTAACACTAGGTTCTCGGGTTCCCTCTGTCTACCCTGCGTTGCGCGGGATATAGTTTAAAGCTATAAAAAAAATAAAAATATAAACAAAAGAAAATACTTACGTAAAATAACAAGCAAAATAATTGCGAACATGAAAACAATTTAAAAATCATTTTGAAAAAATCCGCTTTCACTTAAACGCCGTTAGTGATGAACTGATCTTGTCACATACAAATACTGTTATCTCTAGATGCCGATAATAATTTATCACGTTATGAAATAATTAAGTAATAATATCAAGTTTATTATTCACAATTAACTGCTAATGTTACAAAATATTATTATGATTTTAACAAAAATAAAAAGAGAATTTAATAAAATTCACTTAAATATGTTATTATTACGAATTATTTAGAAACTACTCGTCAGATCTTAACTAAATTTAAATAAGACAGAAGCACTAGCTATCAGTGACAAAGCGTCCTAGAATGACGATTTGAAAGATTAGGGACGTCAGACAACAAAAAAAAAATTCTTGAAAGAATTGGGGCTGAAATTGCAAAAAAACAAGCTCAAAAATCATTTGAATGGTAAAGACAGCAAGGTCCAGTGGGTGGAAAACTAACTCGACAAAATCTTAACATTCTACGAGTATATCATGAATTTATATAATATTTTCGTCCAGACTACTATATACTCGTATACCGGCTTACTTTTATAAAATTTTCATCACAATCATATAAAAAAGCTTCACGCTGTATCCCGCATGTAGCAAGGTAAGCAGAGGGAACCAGAGAACCTAGTGTTAAGACACTCCGTTCCACACTTTCCGCTGAAGTAAATAGTAAAAGTTCTTCATAAATCAATGTTCTTTTTCATTTTTTAATTTTCAATTGTTATTCGCTCGCTTACATATTAATTGTTCTTAAAACTTCTCTAAATACATTTTAAAACTAAACAAATACCTATGTGTGTGTGATATTTAAAAGTTTGCGTCTACTGAGAATGTATTTCGTAAAATGATGATAATTTAACACATGTCGAGGCGCAGTGGCAGAAGCGTGTGCCTATAAATGCTACAGGTTGTGGGTTCGTTTCCCACTCCAGGAAAAAGTTACTATTTTCAGTTTCTGAGTTTGGTGACAAGGCAAAGCGCGGCGTTGAGTTCCGCCACTCAGCACGCAATACCTCAATTCTTCCGTCCGTCTTAACTCTAGGTTCTCAGGTTCCCTCTGCCTACCCTGCTATGTGCGGGATACAGCGTGAAGCATCTACCGAGAATATATTTCGTAAAACAATGATAATTTATTACTATGATAAAATAAAAAAAAATGAATGACGAAACAAAACATCAATTATCAACACGTTTCATCTTATCATACGTATTATGTAAGTTCGCTATTTCTCACGTATGAAAAATTACAATATTTACTGTTTAAATAGCTTCAGTTTTAATTGTTTTTAACATATACGACTTAGGTTTAATTTTGTTAATAACCATGGGGAGGCAAAAAATATTTTGGTCCTCCTTTTGCCTTATCATGTTGACTTCTACCTTTGTGATTGCTTGCGATGATAAGGGATGCTTGGTACGTTATATTTAACCGATTTTGGAAATATGGAAGTTCTTTAGTAGATTGTATTTTTTTTCTCTATTTTTTTTTAACTCTACGCTGTATCCCGCATATAGCAGGGTAGGCAGAGGGAATCTGAGAACCTAGTGTTAAGACTCTCCGTTCTCTTTCAACAAATCCATTCCCCACTTTCCGCCAGATTGAGGCATTGCGTGCTGAGGGGCGGAACTCAATACCGCGCTTTGCCTTGTTACCAAACCCAAGAAATGAAAATACTAAATTTTACATTTCCTGGAGTGGGAATCGAACCCACAACCTTTCGCGTTTACAGTCGCACGCTTGTGCCTCTGCGCCACGACAGGCGTTTTGATGATTATTTTTTTTATGATAGCTAGTGCTTCTGATGTGGTTCTATTTGAATTAGATCTGCTGAGTTTTTAAGTTTTCCCTATAATTTTGTTTTTTTATGTACTTTATTTATAGTCGATTTTTTTTGGGTAAAATTTTAATTATAATGTAAACCAAATCTTTTGTTTTTTTTTATCAATTATTATGATTGTCGTATTTTTGCAGTTGGAAGCCTTGAAAGAGATGAAGGAATGCAGAAAAACTGTAATGGCTTCGTAAGTTGTTTTTTCATATTTTTAACTGTATTTGAATATTAGGTAGAATTGTTTTTTTTTTATTTTTAATATGTTGTACTTTTTGTCACAGATTGCTAAAGCCGTTATTAGCTTCAAAACATGGTAAGTGACGTTTATAAAATTTCAACAATTATATTTACTTAGCAAATGTTCTAACAACTTTTTCTTTTTGTAGAAAAGAAGGGCAAATGCGGTAAATGCGGGGAGAAAGAACCGCCACCTACCATCGTTTTAATGCCAGCCGCGCCGCCCGCACCTCCCTGCCTGCCTCCATTCGCTTTGCCTCCAGCGTTGCCTCCGATAGTACTGTCCGCACCGCCTCCAGCCCCTTGTTTACCACAGTTAGCTTTACCACCACCGCCAATAATTTTGCCGGCACCAGCGCCAGCACCTTTATGCTTACCAGCACCTCCTGCTCCTCTTATTCTTCAAGCTCCAGCATGCCTTCCAGCGCCTCCCCCGGCTCCCTTCTTTTTACAAGCACCTACGTGTCAGGTTGCACCGCCACCTGCACCTCTATACTTGCCAGCCCCACCACCACCGCCAATGATGCTACCACCAGCGCCATTATACCACCCCCCACCAGCCCCTGCGCCCTTAGTAATATCTCTAGTACCACCACCACCTCCCGCACCTCATTGTGGTTGCCCACCACCTTGTGCTTGTTCACCTCCAGGACTACCAATGACCGCATATATGGTCCCACCTCCTGTACCAATCACTTTGGAACCTAAACCATTAGAATTGAAACACTCGTGTGGATGTCATTATTGAAATATAATTTAATATTATTATTTTATTCGTAATTTATCTATTGTGTGGTACTAAGTTATGTTTTTATATAATAATAAATTTATGGTGAAATAAATTTGTTTTTCCATGTGGCATATTTTTTTTTTAATTTATATTTCCCATTATACAATGTGTTTTGTTAATTTTCGTGGGATATCTGCATATGTAGTGTGAAAAAAAATGAGTTAAACTTTCATAGAGATTTCATAGACTTGCAATTCAATAATTCGCTTTCTCTAAACCTATCAAGGAATTATAAAATAAAAAATTGAACCTTTTGAACTATGTCACGACGACACAGTAAAAACCGTTTGACTAAACGCAAAGGTTGTGGGTTCGATTCCCACTCGTAGGATTGAATTAAATGTATTTAAATGCATTTCTTGGGTTTGGTAACAAGGCACAGCGCGGCGTTGAGTTCCGCCACTCAACACGTACAAATGCCTCAATTTGGCGGTAAGTGGGGAACGGAAATATTGAAAGAGAATGGAGTGTCTTAACACTAGGTTTTCTGGTTCCCTCTACCTACCCGCTATATGCGGGATACAGCGTGAAGTTAAAAAAAAAACAAAAAAAAATGTATTTAAATAATTTTTATTTCTTCACTCACAGTCTCTCAGTCTTCAATGTCTCAAGTTCAGATGGAAAAGGGAGGTCGGAGTGTGTGTACTCTAGGTTCTTCCTGCCTAGTATGCGAGAAAAACGTGTATATAAAAAAATCCCGAGTGGGGTTTGAATCCAAAACTGTCACTATGATGTCAGTTCAATCTAACAACGTCACATATGACAGAATACAATACATATTAGCTATATAATTATGGAAGTTACACTCTATAATTTGACGTTTCCTTGTATTCGTTTAAAATTTAGCACAAATTACAGTTTTGTTCCAACAAAATATATGGCATTCTAGCGTATTAACTATAATGCGAATTTGTATTCTTAACCCACTTAAAAAAAGGAGGAAGTTGTCAATTCGATTATTTTTTTTTTGTAGGTTGCTACATAACTTTTTACTAGGTAAATCAATTTGGATGACTCTTTTTACCCGACTGTCAGAGGAGGAATACGTATTTTTCGCGTGTATGTAGTATGTTTGTAATATTCTTTATTACCTCATATCTTTCAAGCCCCTAGACAGATTTATATAATTAAGGTGACGTTAGATAGGTATTGATATTCCTAGTGTTCATAGATATGTGACGTCACTTTTAATACCATATGGAAATTACGTTAAGAATAAACACAAAAAAATCGTTGATGGGTACCGTGTGGGATGTCAAATGAAAGGACTCAATTAGCACATTTCAAATATATAACACATAACTAGCTTTTATAGCCTACTCTATTTGTATTTGCTTCCTAAATTTGAAGGGTTTTTTGTTCTTTATAAATAAAAAAATGATATTATTTATTTGAATAACATATACACGTTGGAAATTGTAATATTCAATGAACTTGAGTCAAAGATCTTCATATTTTTTATTAGCTAAGAACCAGATAACGTCGTATAAGATACTTCATTTACTTACTATTTCCGTTCCCCACTTTCCGCCGAAATGAGACATTGTGCGCTGAGTAGTGGAACTCAACGCCACGCTTTGCCTTGTTACCAGGGCACAGAAATGAAAATACTGAGTATTCATCTATATATTAACAAAAACTTTGGATCCCTTTTTACGAAAATTACGCGGACGGAGAAGCATGAAACTTGGCACACTTATAGTTTATATAGAGAAGGAGTGCAGAATGCTAATATATTTTTAAATAATGCATAATAAGTATATACATTAATAAAATAAATGTTACACACACTACCATGATTTGACATCCATATTTATATAAAGTGACATATACGCTACTATGCAATGCGTTATTAACGCAATTACGGCGACACTAGTTATAATAAATATTTAATATATTCATTCCCTGAAGTGAGAATCGAACCCACAACCTGTCCCGTTTGCAGCCGTACGCTTGTCCCTCTGCGCCACGAAAGGCCTCAAAGACAAAAAAAGAAAATATAATTTCATTAGTCTATTAGCAAGAAAATCCAGATAACTTAAAACAGTCGATATAGGTAATAAAATATGCAACATCAAGCACATAGCAAATGTATATAAGGCCCTAACAATATGATATGCCTTATAAATCTATGACATACTTCGCAAATTACTACTGCCGATGTCGAATAATGATACTTGCAAGGGTCATCGCGGATTTATTCCGATACCAAACGATTGGCAGCGTCATTGTTTTAACCGGCTGGCCTAATTTTAGTAAGTTTTAGCATATTAAGTAATTTAGTATTTGTTTTGATGGAAATTAAAATATAAAAGCCACATCTTGAGCTTTACAGTAAGCCCGCAATGGACGCTCTTGCGTTTGTCGAGCAGCCACATAGTGCTTGCATTTCGCAGGGACTGAGCACCCTCTTCCCTCACCCCATTTATTTGAAGTCGGCTTTTTCTTGTAAAATTGTAATTATTTTTTGAACAGATCGTATGCACTTTGCTCGTGAGATTAACAAAAATAATATACCTATAACGTTTTCCTGTGATCCAGCCATACTTGATAAAATAGATGCATATAAATTGCAAGGAGTTTTATATACACCATCACCAAAGATATTGGAACATAAGGTATAGTATTATTCACGCTTTGTTGATAGTTTTTATAAGTGTCAATCACACATTTAAGAAACGAAAAACATTTGTAGAAAACGTATCAAAATTTGAACCCGTGCCTCTTGGAAACCGTCCAAACGCTCTTACCACTAAGCCATGCGTTTTTATGGGGCTGTGTCGAAATTGTTATACGCCTGTTACTTATTTATGTTGTTAGCATCTCTGTAGAGAGATTTCTAAAAAAATCTAATTTCCAATGACTATTTCGAAGAAACAATCGTTTGACACTATTTTTCAATATAGCAAGGTCCAACCCTAATATAAAAACACTCCGTTCTCCACTTTTCTTCCAAAATCGAGATATTGTGTATATGAGTGGCGGAACTTTACGCTGTGTTTGTCTTACCAGCGCATAGAATAATTGAAATAAAAAAATATGTTACCACAGCAAGAAAATAAAAATATTAAAATAAATTATTATTATTACAAATATTTAATATGTTCCATTCCCGAGGTGGGAATCGAACCCACATCCAATCTCATTTACAGTCAGGCACTGTTCTACTATACCACTATGGCGTTATACATGGATGGATATTTATTTATTTAATTATTATTAAGAAATAAATATAACATACCTACCAGCTTAGCATTCTAAGGAAGTTAGGCAATGACTGGTCCAATACCAATCGTAAATGTGGAGTAACAAGTTTCGATAGAGTTTCTTAAAGTACTTACTTAGCTTCACGCTTTATCTCTAGCGAGATAGTCAGGGAGAACGGAGCGTCAAACGCTAGAATCCCTGCATACTCGTTTCGCCTCGTTCAAAGTCATTAACCTCTTCATACATGCCCCCAGGAGGATCTCGTGCTTTTTACGTGACCTTCCTACAGTATTATCGATACTGTGTTCTCGAAGGTCAACCAAGGCCCCTACCTCTCTTGCCTCTCACTGCTTAATATATCTTTCTTAGCATTCTTTCATCACTTTAACATTTCCGTTTAACATTTCCGTCCACACTTTCCGAATTGAGGCATTGCGTACTGAGTGGCGGAACTCAACACCGCGCTTTGCCTTGTTAGCAGAGCGAGGAATAACATTTTTATTTGCAGATAAAACGTGAATATTTTTCTAATTGGTACAAGTGGATAATATTGAGTGATACTTTGCCAGACATTGTGCACAATGCTCGATATGACGCTGATATTCTTATGTTGAAACCATTATCAAGACAGAACAACAGTAATGATTTTTGTTTTATATTTATTTTTACTAGGGATGGGTAGTAGGGCTGGGTACTTAGTAGGGATATGGGTTTACGTTAAAAAAAAAGAAAAAGGTATATGGGCTTACCCATTGAGATGTAAAATACGCGTTTCCTTAGTAACGTGTAAGTCACTTTTTACAAAAGTGTATGTCAAACACATGGTAGTGTATCTATGTGTATGTGTGTTATATCTATACATAAATACATGAAGCAAAAACTTTGTACCCCTTTTTACGAAAATTACGCGGACGGAGGAGCGGAAACTTGGCACACTTATATTATAGTTTATATAGAGAAGGAGTGCAGAATTCTAATATTTTTTTAAATACGCATAAAAAGTATATTAAATTAATAAAATAAATGTTACATAGACTACCATGGCTTTTTCATACATGTTTATACAAAGTGACATATACATTCCTAAAGACAACGCTTTGTTAACGCGCCAACAGGGACCCTAGTTTATTTTATTATTGTTAAAAGATACCTTAATATATGTTCAAATATTTAGATCAATAATTTTAAAAGGTTTCTAAAAAAAATTCTGGAAAATTCGCTTTTTTTCGGCCTTCTAACTGTATATAACCCCTTAAGCTACTTTTATTTTATAAAAATTCCAATTTCAATTCTTTAGAAAGTTGAGGGCACAGCTATTAAATAATAAAACTCAATTTTGTAGGTAACAATACTGTAAAAAGTGAAAACGTTCCTATTTACGATGTCTACACACACCCGAGAGATGCCGCTAGCGTATCTCTCTGGGCGCATTGGTCTCTACAGACAGGCCTTCACATACAATTAAATAAGGAAAGAATCGATAGACGGCGCAATTTAGCAGAGTATCCTTTAAAAATTGCTGCACCGGTAAGTCAAAAAAATAATGTTTTTATAATTAAAAATATTAGCAAACAGAAAAAGAAAATATAATTTAAAATAAAATGCAAAAAAAATACAATCATTACGAATAAGTCAAAAACTATACGCAGGATCTTAACTTCATTTAAATGGAGTCAAATTAACAATATTAGGTATCATATAAAAAAGTGGGGAACGGAAATGTTAAAAGAGAATGGAGTGTCTTAACACTACGTTCTCAGGTTCCCTCTGCCTACCTTGTTACGTGCGGCGCGTAGTTTAAAAAAAATGTCTAAATCACCTTTTTTGACGTCGATTATAAAAAGTTATGTTAATAAATATATATAACCACGTCATTTAAAGATTAAATTAGTAAAAAAACTATTATTATTTACAATAAATTATAAATACTGCTTTCAAACAAAACTTTTTATTTTTTAAAACGTCTATTTAAAAATCTTTTTTAAGCTTCACGCTGTATATAGCATATAGCATATATGTACAGCATATAGAATAATATTATTTATTAAAAATAATAAGTAATATTGTTCAAACAAAAAGCGTTTTAAATCATTATCATTTGTGTGATTCGAACCCACGCTCCCTTTCGGGAACCAGAACTTAATCTGGCACCTTAGACCACTCGGCCAACCTGACTTATGGATATTGTATTGAAATACTTAAATTATAACATTTCTTTAGTTATTAGAAATATTTTTTTTTTTACTTTAGGCCTGTCAGGGAACCTAGGGACTAATTACTACGTTCTCCACTATATATGTACGAGTATATGTCATTATCGAAATATCATTTAATTTCAATAATATTTCAATAAAGTAAATAAATAGATTAGTTAAAGAGAACAGTGTCAAAACACTCCGTTTTCCGCTTCTCACACGAAATCGAAATATTGCATGTGGAATGGAGGAACTCAACGCCGCGCTTTGTCTTACAACACAATACAATTGAAAATTATTTAAATATAATCACTAATAACTTTTTTTGTAGCTATACACTGCATCCCGCATATAGCAGAATAGGTGGAGGAAACCTGAGAACCTTGTGTTAAGACACTTTCCGCCCGATTGAGGAATTGCGTGCTGAGTGGCGGAACTCAACGCCGCGCTTTGCCTTGTTACCAGACCCAGAAAATGAAAATTTTAAATAATATTTAAAATTTTAATTTCCTGGGGTAGGAATCGAATCCACAACCTGTCGTGTTTACAGTCGCACGTTGTGCCTTTGCGCCACGACAGGCGACAATCATCCTTACTAATATAATAAATGTGAATGTAAGTTTGCTTGTTACGATTTAACGCCAAAACTACTCAACCGATTGTAATGAAACTTTGTACATATTCTTAGAGGTATCAAAAAGGTATGTCTTTTTTCCTTTCCTTTGAAAACAATAAATATATGTTTTAAAAATATTATGGCAGCCAAGATTGATGATAATTGTTCGTCAAAAAATTTGAAAATATAGCTACTTCAAATGAACGCATATACGCACTATACACTATAGTACGTACGAGTAGTATGGTCTAACATTGACCACGCGAGCGTAGCTGCGGGTAACAACTAGTAGTAAAATAAACGTTGTTTGTGATATTATTGAAACCAGTGTCCCCGTTGACGCGTTAACAACGCGTTGTCTTTAGTAATGTATATGTCACTACATAAACATGGATATCAAACCAGTGTGTGTAACATTTATTTTATTAATTTAATATATTTTTTATGCATTAATTTAAAAAGAAATATAAACTATAAGTGTGCCAAGTTTCATGCTCCTCCGTCCGCGTAATTTTCGTAAAAAGAGCCAAAGTTTTTGCTTCACGTATTTATATATAGATAAAGTAACTTAATGCTCAACAGTTGGGATCGTATTCAAATGACTCATACAATGGTGGTTTTTTACAATATTTAATGGATATGTCAATACGTGAACGAGATTCTGGAGTACGAATTGGTTACAGTTCGTCAAGTCTTATAATTGAAATATTAAATGCTACGTAAGTTTGTTTATTAATTAATATTCCTACTGTATATACCTAGTGACGTATATGTCACTTTATATTATAAACATGGATGTTAAACCATATTAAACATTTATTTTATTAATTTAATATACTTTTTATGCATTATTTAAAAAAAATATTAGCATTCTGCACTCCTCTATATAAACTATGAGTGTGTCAAGTTTCAATCTCCTCGATCCAAAGTTTATGTTTCACGTATTTATATATAGATATTACTATATGAAAATAATTTTGACAATTTTTGAATTTATTTAGCATACTGTAAACACTATTGGTTTGTGAGTTCGATTTCCACTCTGGGAAAATATTATATAAGAGCGGAGTTCATTTCCGTCACTCAACATAAATCGTCTCAAAGTCGGGCGGTTAGTAGAGTACGGAATGCTTTGGCATAAAGCGTGAAGTTGCTTTTTAGTATTTTCTTTACCATACTAATAATATATTCCTGTTTTGTCCTGTCGTGTCGCAGAGGCACAAGCGTGCGACTGCAAACGCGACAGGTTGTAGGTTCGATTCCCACTCCAGGAAATGTAAAATTTAGTATTTTCATTTCTTGGGTTTGGTAACAAGGCAATGCGCGGCGTTGAGTACCGCCACTCAACACGCAATGCCTCAATTTGGCGGAAAGTGGGGAACGGAATTGTTGAAAGAGAATGGAGTGTCAACACTAGGTTCTCTGGTTCCCTCTGCCTACCCCGATATATGCGGGATACAGCGTGGAGTTAATAAAAAAAAGTATTTTTTTCGCACTGGTAAGACAAAGCGCGACGTTGATTTTCGTCAGATAACGCGCAATATTTTAATTCAAGCTGTAAGTGGGGGACAGAGTATCTTAACACTAGGTTATCTCTGGTCACCCTCTTTCAGCTGTAAAAAAAAACTTATTACTTGATTTTCAGTGAAATACTATTACCCACCATGCTTTGGAGCACAGAAATTCACAACAGCAGTATGATATTGGAACTAAAATACGGCAGCTCAGAACTGAGTGGCGGTGTGCTACGGCTGATGAAGCAAAGATTCGAAAAACTTGACTACATCATGCCAATATGGCCTTTTCAGTATTTTTTTTTAATTTTATAAACGTATACCAGGCGTGAATAAGTTGATGAATCGAAATAGCACACTTTTAATGGTTGAAATTTTAAACAAAGTTTTTATATGTAAAAAATGCAATTTAAATACTTATCTGAATCTGTTTGACTTGTTTTGCTTTTATTTTTATTTAATCATTTATTCATCCATCATGTAATAGTAATGCCTATTAATATTAAAAAAGTCAATATCGACTTATTAATTTATTCACGCCATTTAGGAACATTTTCAGAGAAACGTAACGAAAACAAAGCATGAAAGAAACCCGTAACTGTCGCGTCAAATATACCCGCGTACCGCGTATATACCCGCGGTCTGATATTTCTATTTCACTATTCTTATTTATGATATCTCTCTTGGTTTTTTTTTTCAATAAAATTTCTTCCAAGTCTGTAGCTTTCATTCACAGTGATACTGTTCATATGTGTGTTAAATTAATAATAAGAAAGTTTATTATAAAAGCAGTCGATTATATTTAAAAAAAGAAAGTAAAATCCCGTCGTTTCCTGTTTCCGTAGTATGTTCAGGAAATTCTTTCTATATTTTTTTTATAATACTTCACGAAAATCTCTAAGTGTATATATATATATGCCTTTCATCTCCATAACTTACATGGCAAATTCAACTTTGTAAGCCCAAAAGCTATACCTTGTCTATGAATCATAAATACATAAATATATATAAAACTACGTGGCGCATTATATCACCTTCTGACGATAAATGTTAATTTCATTTTCCCGCTCTGGTAAGACAAAGCGCGGTGTTAAGCTCCGCCACTTAACACGCAATTTTTTGAATTTATATATATATATATAGACAGATAGATGTTTTCTTTTTTTAGTGTCGGCTTCACGTATCTCGCAGAGCGTGAAAGTAGCAGCAATATGTTCCTAGAACCATTTACAGTGAACGTGTGGTGGTGCAGCCTAACTCTTTTTTTAATCTTGGCTGTAGCTCAAAGAGTAACGGCTAAAAGTAAAGAAGAGAGGGAAGGGGCGTATATTGGTACACTAGCTACGTTTTTGCAACAAGGTAGCTAAATTTCTTAACTAATGTTCGTATATATAAAAAAGTAATATTCTAAAAATCCCTATACTGCAAAAGTTTCTTAGGATAGATCCATGTTTGTTATTATCAAAGAAATCAGAAACTACTGAATTAATCTAGATGAAACTTTACACTAATATAGCTAGTACATCAGTATAACATACAGAACACAACTGATAAAGATTTTTTATAATTTAGATAATTTAATCGAGTAGAACGCCTGTCGTGGCGCAGAGGCACAAGCGTGCGACTGTAAACGCGACAGGTTGTGGGTTCGATTCCCACTCCAGGACATGCAAAAGTTTAGTATTTTCATTTCCTCGGCTTGGTAACAAGGCAAAGCGCGGCGTTGACTTCCGCCACTCAGCACGCAATGCCTCAAATAAGCGGAAAGTGGGGAACGGAGTGTCTTAACACTAGGTTCCCTCTGCCTACCCTGTTATATGCAGGATACACCGTGAAGCTATGTATGTATGTATAGTTTTGTCATATAATTATTCTGCCATTAAATATGATTTGGACGTCTTTAACCTGTAGTGTCCTATGGCTTTCTGACGATTTATTAGTTCTTCCTAGAATATTACTATTATTTTTTATTTTTCTTTTATATGTAACAGAACTAAGCAAACCATCATGTTAATAATAAAAAAATCGTTATTGATTCAATATATAGAATGTATTCTTCCTAAAACGTAGTTAATATGTATATTGTAATCTTTTGTTATTTTAACAGATGCTAGTGCAGTACCAAAAGGTATATCAGGCAGGTGGAATTTCCTGGTTCTCTCCATATCGGCTATGCTCATCCACGCTTACTACACCTCGGCTATTGTATCAGCTCTCATGAGCACGGGACGAAGTGGCCCAGACTCCCTCAGGACATTGGGAGACTCTAAATATGCTATAGCCTCAGAAGATTATGATTATAAGGCAAGTTATTTGATGTTTGATGTAATGTTTCTTTATCTTATAAAATATAATTAACGCCTGTCGTGGTGTAGAGGCCAAGCTGCAAGTGACTGTGTAAACGCAACAGGTTGTGGGTTCGATTCCCACTCCAGGAAATGTAAATTTAATATTTTCATTTTTGGGTTTGGTAACAAGGCAAAGTGTGGCGTTTAGTTCCGCCACTCAACACGCAATGCCCTTCAATTTGGCGGAAAGTGGGGAACGGAAAATGTTGGCAGGGAACGAGTAAGTTCTAACACTAGGCTCTCCCTCTGGTTCCTTCTGGCACCCTGGGCTATATGCGGGATACAGCGTGAAGTTAAAAATAAAAATATATATATTTTATAAATTTTACAGCTTCACGGTTTTTTCATCAAGCAGGGTAATTAGAGAGAACCTAGATTCAGTGCACTTCGTTCTCTTTCAGTCTGATAGGGAGACATTGGGTGTAATAATAGGTGGCAGAACCAGCCGCGAGCTTTATCTTGAGAACAAATGAAATGAAAATCAACTAAAATATAATACTCCCTTCGAGAGATCAAAGTCACAAACTGATCGTAAGTTTCGTTTTAGACAATGTCCCACTGTGGCACGTTGGCCTTAAAATTGATATTTTTTAATCGAGACAATCGTGGCGCATTGGGACATCATGCAGCGTTTAGCTGTAAACAAGAATTGTGGGATAGGATTCTGACTCGGCAGAAGTATTAACTATATTTATATTATTTTCATTTCCCTCGTTTTGGAAAGACTTATGCGACGAGTTAAGATCCATCTCTTAATACACCTCTCTCTCAAATTCGCACGGAGAGAAAAGGAGTGTCTTGACACTTTACTTTGATATGCATTTACTGTGATATGAAAACTATAAAAAAATATTATTATTTTTTATATATTTAACCCAGGTACAAACAAATCGTGAAGACCTGGAGTATCTAAAGAAAAAGAAACTAACAACGAAATTTTACCAAGACATTCACACTGGAGTGAAGCTTGTACAACTAGGTAACACTGCATATCATACTGAGTATAATCAGCTTTATCCTCATTTGAAGACTTTTACTGATGATCAATTATGCAAGTTGCAGTACGTTGATACTGTGCCAGAGGTAAGGTTTTTTATTAATAACAAGAAGTCAAATTATTATTTTTTCTATCTATGATGTATGTAGAAGAACTGTATAAATATAAAATTATGAACCATGTGTCCAACATCGACTCGATTTTCCCATTTATAATCTAGAAAACGGCTACCTGGCGAAGATAGCATCTGAGGTTATTGTGAGTTTTTTTATCTAATATGTAGTATGCTGTTGGCCCTGTTGATCTCTACAGCGTCACGCGGATTTTGTGGGAGGCCGACCTAGAGGAGCTCTGATCTTGGCTTTGACCACCTTTGGAAAGCCACAACAAAGAGATTCGACGAAGCTGAAGCCTACACTATTAAAATAATTAAGACCAGTCGCGGTGCAGAGGAACAAGCGTGTAACTGTAAACACGACAAATGGGTTCAATTCCCACTCCAGGGAATGAAAATATTGAATATTTATAATAATTAATATTTAGTATTTTCATTTTCCCGCTCTGGTAATAAGGCAAAGCGAGGCATTATGTTCCGCCACTCAGCACGCTATGCCTCAATTCGGCGGAAAGTGGGGAATGGATCATAAGAGAACGGAGTGTTCTAACACTATGTTCAAGTTCCCTCTATCTACCCTGCTATGTGCGGGATACAGCGTAAAGCTAAATTAATAAGAAAAGAGCTTCCGAATGCAAAGGATTAATATAGGTAACAAATAAATTGTTCTAGGTATTATCCTGGATAACGACAACTAAACGTGGACAATGGACGAACACTTTCAAGGTGGCTGGTGCTTGGCTTCACGAGACAGGTCTCGCACATCGATTAGTAACTCGAGTGAAAATCAAACCACCGCCTTGCAGAGCCGCGTTATTGGCAGAGAGAGTGAACATTAATGATATAACCCCAGTATTACTATGTACCTTCGCTGGTGGTATTATGTCTTTAGTATTGTTGGGCGTCGAATTATTAGTGAACAAATGTATTAGAAAATATTCGAAGAGATTATCGAATGATTCAATTGAAGTTTTGGATTTTGATGTCTGATATAAAGGATTTATTAATTAATGTACTTAGAATAACGATACAGTAGAACCCCCACTATCCGGGGTAATGATGAGTATAGTCGTTCACGAACAATCAAAAACCCCGGATAATTGAATTACAACAATCATATTGAGTTAAATGTTTTTCTGTCCATTTTATTTTATTATTTTTAAGAACAATTATATTATACATGGTTAACAATTACATTGTAATTGTTAAAAAGAATAATCTCATACATTAATTTTATTATAAAATAAATATTTTGAAGTTTATAGAAATCGTCTAAAATGTTAAAAAAATCGCTGTCCCTTTACACCCCGGTTATTTGGAACCCTGTTTAATCAAACCCCGGATAATTGAGGATTTACTTTATTTCATATTGGATAATTTTTCGCTTTTTCATTGAATTTAGTATTTAAAAGGATTATTTTAAAATAAATATAAGCAAGTATATTGTTTTATTTATTGACGTGTAAAATATAAGTCTCCTTGGTAACGTTTATGTTACTTTATTTAAAAGTGTATTCTTTAAATACATTATTATGAAAATTCATGAGTTTAAATTTTTTGCCCCGTGTAAACTATATGTATGCCAATTATTTAAGTAACTTCAAAAAACGGGGAGGATCTCAATTCGACAATATTTTTAATGATATATGTATGTTATATATATTTTAAAAGTGTGTTATATAACTTTTTACTGGGTGAACCAATTTTGTTCATTCTTATGCTTCTGATGTGGTCCCATTTAAATTTAGTTAAGATTTGACAAGTAGTTTTTAAGTTGTTCGTCGTTCGTTTTTCTTTTTCCCACCTATCCTGTCCCCAAAATGTGGTGGTTCCGATAGCCCACTACTACATTGTCCTCTCCTTCTATCCTCTAGGTCGGCAACTCATCTACAACATCTCTGGTGTTGTAGATTTTCATGGGCGAAGGTAACTTACCATCAGGTGGTCCTTCTGCTCGTTTACTATCCGTAATCCATAAAAAAATCTAAATCAAGTAAATCTTACGTAAATTTGAATGAAGTAAATCTTACTTTTTAACGCATTTTATTTGAAATTAATTGTCTTTTTTTTAAACTTCAATTATATAGTACTCTCGCTTAGTTTTCACAACATGCGATCCAAAGATTAACATAATGATAATACCACGAATCCGAATACCAAATCCTCACGCGCTACCTACATTTATCACAAACATCTTATCTCTGTATCACAGCATCTTTAAACAATCACGTTTAGTTAATCATTATCGATTACATTCTATTTAAATATCAGTGTGAAGTAACAAATGTACAATAATAAAAAAAACATTGTGGAAGAAATATTCGGATTTTTAATAGAAGTGCAGAAAATGCAGAAATTTTTACTTTTAATATTGTGCGTAATTTCAATTGGCCTGTGTTATGCGACGCCAAATTGTCATGAGTTACAGCAGTCTCAGGTATTTATTATTACTATTATTACTAGTGTCCCCGTTAACGCGTTAACAACGCGTTGTCTTTAGCAATGTATATGTCACTTTATATAAACATAGACGTCAAATCATTGCAGTATGTGTAACATTTATTTTGTTATTTTAATATACTTTTTATGCGTTATTTTAAAATTATATTAGCATTCTGCACTCCTCTACATAAACTATAGGTGTGCCAAATACGTCCGGGTAATTTTCGTAAAAAGGGATCCAAAATTTTCGCGTCACGTATTTATATATAGATTATTTTTTCAAACATTTTTAAATATTTATATTATTATTTTAAAGAACGCATGTCGTGGCACAGAGGCGCAAGCGTGCCACTGCAATCGCGACAGGTTGTGGGTTCGATTCCCACTCCAGGAAATGTTAGAATTTTCATTTTCTGGGTTTGGTCGCAGGGCCGCCGAATTGAGGCATTACGTGCTGAGTGGCGGAACTCAACGCCGCGCTTTGCCTTGTTACCAAACCAAGGAAATAAAAATACTAAATTTTATATTTCCTAGAGTGGGAATCGAACCCACAACCTGTCGCGTTTACAGTCGCACGCTTGTGCCTCTGCGCCATGACAGGCGTTTAATATGTGACATATTATATTATATGCAATTTTTTTTCAGCTGGCATCGCTTAACGAACGAATGACTCAAATGATCAACTCATTGTATACATCACGTAAGTCGAAAATGATGATTATGCTCTTTTTGCTAAAAACAAACAAATAGCAGTTTTGCAATTTTATTTTAAATAGCAATGCTATTAACTAATTGAGCTTAGCTATAATTTATTATTTAGGCCTAAATATTGTATTATTTATATATTATAAATTTCATTTCTTCGCTTTGGAAGGACAAAATGCGGCGTTTAGTTCCGCCACGAAGCATGTAATGCCTTAATTTGGCGGAAAATTAACAGAGAATATGTAAGAGAACGGAGTGTCTTAACACTAAGTTCTCAACTTCCCTCTGCCTACCCTGCTATGTGTGGGATACAGCGTGAAGCTGAAAAAATTGCCAAATTAGTTATAATATAAATATATAAAATTTCAGCTATAGCAGCAAAAGCACATCTACCGCCTCCACTGCCGAGTTCGAATGCCACACCAAGCGAGTGTCCTTACGACGCGGCGTACTATCCCTATCCGTATCCACCGCAAGTTATTTACGTATCACCTCCTGTATCCTATCCGACTCCTGTATCCTATCCGGCTCCTGTATCCTATCCTCCTAATGTACAAAAACCACCTTATTATCCCTATATACCAGAGTACCCTGAAACCGCTTTAAAACCATTTTGGTCAAATTATTACGAACAGCCATATCCTGTTCCCCCTTTTCCTTCGTCACCTTATCCTTCACCTCCCCAAACTCCAGTACCTAATTACCCACAACCTGCCACTTCCTATCCTGCCACTCCTTACTCTCCTACCGCCTATCCTCCTACCCCTTATCCTGCTGCTCCTACCCCATATCCTCCTGCCCCTACATATCCGTATTCATGGGACGGTTATCCTGAATACCCTAAACCAGCACTTCCACCTCCACAAGGATACCCACCACCACCCTATCCGTATCCGAGACAACCGGAAACACCACCTATGCCATATTATGCATAAAACTTATTTTTAGTATACCTTTTAGTATGTAATTGTAATATTTATTTTTTAATTATATGAATAAATATGTTATTGTGAAATAAGGACATGTTTTTTTTTAACTTCACGCGTCCCGTATATAGCAGGGTAGACAGAGGGAACCTGAGAACCTAGTGTTAAGACTCTCCGTTCTCTTTACAACAATTCCGTTCCCCACTTTCCGCCGAATTGAGGCATTGCGTAATGAGTGGCGGAACTCAACGCCGCGCTTTGCCTTGTTCCAAACCCAGGAATTGAAAATACTAAATTTTACATTTCCTGGAGTGGGAATCGAACCGACAACCTGTCGCGTTAATGTTGCACGCTTGTGCCTTTCCGCCACGACAGGACATGTTTTATTTTATATATTTAATAAATATTTATATTGCAAATTAGATTTTAGATAGAAATAGTAAAATCATGATTTTAATTTATTGCTAAGAAAGAATTTAAGACATCTTTATCGACTTTGATTAAAATAAGAATATAAATTAATATATAATTTAAAAAGAAACGTTTCTTTGAAAAAACTTATATGTACAAACTTTGATTTGACGTTTCCCAAAACTTGATATTTGTAAAAAAAGGTCACTACAATTCGTAAAGGTGCGATATATTTGTCAGAAATTATACATAAAAAGTTTACACTTTAACATTTAAGTTCCAATACTAATATGCTTTTAGTATATATTTGTAGTTAATTTATGTATTGACATACACAAAATACTCTATCGAAATTGTAATGAGGCATACAACGGATAACATCTTAATGTAAGCTATTACAGAACTCTATATATTTGTTTCTCTCTCAAGAAAGAGAGATAATACGTAAGCTATTACAGAACTCTATATATTTGTTTCTCTCTCAAGAAAGAGAGATAATGTACCGTAAATATATTTCGTTCTTTGCTTTCAACGTAAATTCAAGACCATTGAGTGACGGAACTCAAAGCCACATATTCTCTTTCCTCAATTCTCCCCCAGTGGGAATCGAACCTATTACCATCGCACTAAGACACTGTTCCACAGCGCAATGATGGCCTCATATTTCTACACTATCAATTTACACAACACTTACATAAATGATACATGTTTAATCAGAAAACGTTACAATTGTTGCGCTAGAGTTATATTATTTCTTCAATACTAATTTCCCAATAAGATAATATTTTGTATATAAAATAAAAAAAAATTGGTGATCATATCATAATTTATTCAACATGGGAACTTTCTACTTTATTATAGCTTTAATTATTCAGGTAAATATAAAAATTATGTAATAATAATTTCATATAACGTAAATAAAAGCCCAAATCGTTATTATTTTCGAAATGGTCTAAATAACAGTGTTTATTTAATGGATTAATAACTTATACTTATTATTATTTTTATTTTTTTTTATCTTCACGCTGTATCCCGCATATAGCGGGGTAGTCAGAGGGAACCAGAGAGTCTAGTGTTAAGACACTCCATTGTCTTCCAACATTTCCGTTCCCCACTTTCCGCCAAATTGAGGCATTGCGTGTTGAGTGGCGGAACTCAACGCCGCGCTTTGAATTGTTACCAAACCCAAGAAATGAAAATACTAAATTTTACATTTCCTGGAGTGGGAATCGAAACCACAACCTGTCGCGTTTACAGTCGAACCTCTGTGTGTGCCTCTGCGCCACGACAGGCGTTACTTATACTTATAAATTTTAAAATTAATATACGTTACTTTCAGAATGTATTAACAGAAACCCAAATAGATAATGAGGACAACAAAATAGAATCACGTGAAATATTAAAAATGATACCAGGAGATGACGACTTAATTGGAAAGGAATACCAAGCTGCACCTAAAGACTGGATGGATCTATTTATTGGTTCCAATAGTAATATTTTTCCTACATCGTCAGCTGCTTTGATGGCACAAGCGACGTTTTCAGATAAAAGCCCGGAGGAACAATTGGAAGAGATAAAGCAAATGGCTTGCGAAATCACTAAAGCCATTCAAAGTGAAATGGCTAATCTGCTTTCATATGCTGTTACTATAACAGATAAGGAAGACTGTGATAATAAATTGAGAAAGAAACGATCAGTTGAAACTCCAATGGATAGCACACAACTAGTTATGAGATTATTAAAGCATATCAAAAGTAATAACGAATACCAAAATATCGCTATAGAGAAAATGATGACAGCTCAAGAAATCGCAGATAAATACGGCATTGAATTCAATCCTGACCCTGAAATGCTATCAGACCTCGCTGTAGCTGCCAACGAACAAGCAAAGGAAATGTCCGAAATTTTAAAAGACGCATGCGAACTTAGGAATGAAACGCAAAACGCTGAAACTAGCTTAAATAATGCAACGAAAAAACTAATAGAGAGTGCTGAAAATGAAACCGCTAAGCAGAATACAACTCAAAATGTATCAAACGATATGGTCCACGAACACGTACTTTATATAGAGCCAGGGTACAACAGTGATTCAGATTTTTCCAAATACAACTATTATTACAATTATCCATACGAATCTCAAATATTGTCTCCGGTTCACGAACACGTGAGCCCGCGCCCAAATTTTTACGACTACATATCAATGAGCCCAACACAAGAATATTACCCATATTGCTCATTGGAACCCACAATTATTTATCCTATAGATGAACCCATTTCTGACGATTTGGTTGGAGAAGAATATGAGGAAACGGTCTCGTCTAAGGTTTACGTGGACCATGAAGAAAAAGGTGTGTCTACTGTGAACCACGTAATGACTTACACCCTGTCTGAGAAGAGCCATTTCAGATCTCCTCAAGTTGAGAATTTACCGCAACAAATGCAATATTATTTCTTTTTAATGTAATTTAAATTATTGTAAAGTATTTTTTTTTTGTTTATCTTTAATAAATAGTTATAGGTTATAAATTAGATTATATTAGAATTTTTTTTTTCCTTTTTTTCTTTTTTTTATATAAGCTGGTGAATTTTTTCAAAATTTTAATCTTATATATATATATATTAGGCATATTATGCTTTTCTCTTTTAGCTGTCAAAATCGCTTATATACCAAATCACACATTTAGAATTATAGTGACCTATTTAAAAAATATATTTTTTGGGAAACATCAATATAGATTTGTACATTTAAATTTTTTGAAAAGAAATATATTTTTTTTAAATAATATTTTAATGTATATTCTCGTTTTCATAAAAGTCGGAGAAGATCCTTGTTCTTAGTCGTTTCGTGACCAAAATCAAAATCATGATTTTTTTTATTACGTCCCTATACCAAAGGTGCGATGTGAAGATAACAAAACTTAGTACATTCTAATGAAAATGCCAAAAATCATTGAAAAAAAGATTAAAATAATTAATTTCTTTTTTTTTTTAAATTCACGCTGTATCCCGCATATAGCGGGGTAGGCAGAGGGGACCAGAGAACCTAGTGTTAAAACACTCCGTTCTCTTACAACAATTCCGTTCCCCATTTTCCGCCGTATTGAGGCATTTGCGTGCTGAGTGGCGGAACACAATGCCGCGTTTTGCCTTGTTACCAAACCCAGGAAATGAAAAATTACATTTCCTGGAGTGGGAATCGAACCCACAGCCTGTCGCGTTTACAGTAACACGCTTGTACCTCTGCGCCACGACAGCCGTTAATAATTAAATTTAAGGTATTCAAATACAAAAAAGATACACAAATAATAATTAAAAAATTTAATAAGTATAATAAAGAAATATACACACATATCTACATTTTACATAATCTTTGGCTACATATGTTACTTACCTATTGACTTGTGAGACACTCGTTATCAATGAAAATGAAATTATCTACATAAATATTAAATACCATTAAACTAGATGTAACTTAATTTAAATAATATAATATATTGATTAACGGAAATCTTAAGAGAACGGAGTGTCTTAACACTAGGTTCTCTGGTTCTCTCTGTAACCTAGAAGCATTTATTTAGACACATAAATAAAAAAATATTGTTACTAGTGTCGCTGTTGACGCGTAAACAACGCGTTGTCTTTATAATTGTATATGTCACTTTATATAAACATGGATGTCAAACCATGGTAGTGTGTGTAACATTTATTTTATTAATTTCATATATTTTTTATGCATTATTCAAAAGAAATATTATCATTCTGCACCCCTTCTCTATATAAACTATAAGCGTATTAAATTTCACGCTCCTCCGTCCACGTAATTTTCGTAAAAATGGGTACAAAGTTTTTGCTTCACGTATTTATACATAGATATAAGCGGGATACAGCGTGAAACTAATAAAAAAAAGTTATCATATGTCATATGTTAAGGACATCGTGGCACAGTGGGATAGCATCTAATTGTGATTATGGTTAGTTCTGGGTTTGATTCCCACTCGAGAAATAACTATATCAGAGGTGTAATAACGAAGGTGGCAATATCCAGCTAATGCAATTTATAAAAAATGGATAACAATACAAGAATACTATATTTATTTAGCTGTAATATATTTCACATACATACATACATAGCTTCTCGCTGTCTCCCGCATATAGCACGGTAGGCAGAGGGAACCCAGTGTTAAGACACTCCGTTCCCCACTTTCTGCCGAATTGAGGCATTGCGTGCTGAGTGGTGAAACTCTACGCCGCGCTTTGCCTTGTTACCAAACCCAGGAAATGAAAAATTCCATTTCCTGGAGTGGGAATCGAACCCCCAACCTGTTGCGATTACAGTCGCACGCTTGTGCCTCTGCGCCACGACAGACGTTGGCGTAATATATTTCGTTAAGTATAAATTTCGATATAGTTTATTTTAATCTATATTTAAATCCTAAGCTATTTCGGTTAACTTGGAATACTCTGGATCCTCTTAATCAAAACTATGCGAACGTGGAAGATTGAAAATTGATATACATATAGTGTACATGGAGAATAAGTGCAGAAAACCATTTTTTTTATAATAATATATAACAAAACCATTGAATTAACAAAATAAATATAACTCACACTACTATGTTTGACATAAACTTTATATAAAGTGACATTTTCTTTTTAGCTTCACGCTGTATCCCGCACATGGCAGGGTTACAGAGGCAACCAGAGAACCTAGTGTTAAGACACTCCGTTCTCTTTTAACAATTCCGTTTCCCACTTTCCACCGAATTGAGTCGTTGTGTGCTGAGTGGCGGAACTCAACGCCGTGCTTGTTCTTATTACCAGACCCAGGAAATGAAAGTATTAATTATTACTTAATATTTTCATTTCCTGAAGTGGGAATCGAACCCACATAAAAGTAAAGTGACATATACGTTACTAAAGAAACGTGTATCGTACACGTTAATACTTACTACAATACTTGTTACAATAATTATATAACATAAGTATATTTGGTAACAATATGCAAGCTTAGATATATTATTTTCATTCGATCTCATTAATTTTTATACTTTTTCTAGTACAGATTCATGCATTCAATATAGCAGATTGTACAATAAAATTGAATAATCAATAAGTTTGGATAATAATAACTAAAAACCTAATTATTTATTAAATATATAAATTATAATTTTGACATACATAGTAATAATAATATGAAAAATACAATTATATATAACCAACAAATATTACTTATTGAAACTAATTAGCATATATGTATGTATATATGTATACAGAACCTCGATTAACCGGGATTTCAAGGGGCCAATTGTTTTCACACGATTTATTATTTAGCTGATAACATTGTTTTTTTTTTTAGGCAGAGGGAACCAGAGAACCTAGTGTTAAGACACTCCGTTCTCTTACAACAATTCCGTTCCCCACTTTCCACCAAATTGAGGCATTGCGTGTTGAGTGGCGGAACTCAACGCCGCGCTTTGCCTTGTTACCAAGCCCAAGAAATGAAAATACTAAATTTTACATTTCCTGGAGTGGGAATCGAACCCACAACCTGTCGCGTTTGCAGTCGCACGCTTGTGCCTCTGACACGCCACAGGTCTGACAGGCGATATGAAATAAAATACTGGATAGAAAAGCATGGCGTGCGGTATCATAAGTTTCCGGTAACTGCTTGCGCAATTAATTTTCTAATCACAATTAAGACAATAAAATGTTGTAATTCGATTATCCGGTGTTTTCTATTATCCGTGTACCCACATACTCATCATTGCCCCGGATAATGGAGGTTCTACTGTATTTGATTATTTAGTTTGAATATTTCATACCTTATAATAAAATTATTAATTAAATATATTATCTATGCGCGTAGTACGCGGTGTACGCGCTGTTGTGACCGCTGTGTGGTTGATATCTGAAAATTAAAAAAAAAAATTAATACTAATATTCGGAATATAAAGTCTTTGAAGTTTTGAAGCGTTACACATATATAGGAAAAAAACATTTAGAAAACGTATAAAATTTGAACGCAGCGGGACTCGAACCCGCGCATCTTGTCTCGCGTCCAAACGCTCTGACCACTACGTAACGAAATTTTTATTCGTCTGTTACAACTTATTCTTGTTGTTAACATTTCTGTAGAGATTATTTCTAAGAGCAATTCGTTTGCTCTGTTCAAATTTTTATACGTTATCTAAATATATATAATTATGTTTAATTTTTAGCACCGAAAATCTGATATTTTAGCATTTACCACATAAAGACGTGTTCTTTTGTAGTAGTTGTATGCAACTGACTGCGGTAAAGGTATTAAGCTAGCCTTTAACTGAATGTGACCCGAGCGCGAAATACTAACACGTTTCGCCTACCTATACGTAACTACCTATACCGTACCTATACGTAAATACTAGAAATACCCGATTTTCAGAGATAACAAAATGCACCGTATATATATCACAACTTTAGAATTATAGGGAAATAATCAAAAAATTATACATATATACATATCTTCACTCTGTATCCCTATTCAAAATTTGAGCGCAGTGGGCCTCGAACCCGGCTGCGTCGAAACTCTTATGCGCTTGTTACAACTTATTGTTGTTAGCATCTCTGTAGAGAGATTTTTACAAATTTCTACTACACAAAGATCGTTTCAAAGAACAATCATTTGGCAAGAGAGAATGCTATTTATTAAATATTTTTGAAGTTTTAAAGTGTTAATTACACACTTAGGAAACGAAAAACATATTTAGAAAACGTATAAAAATTTGAACCCCGAGTTCCGCTGTAGCTTAATCTCTTTTTAACCGATCAATCCTCCTTCATATGTTTTCCATACAACTTAACACTGGCGAAGTGATTTGTGCTCAACTGGCACGTTCAAAGCCATAATTACTGAACTACTCCGTCCCAGTTAGTATCTAATGGACTTGGGCGTTATCGTTTTTTAGCTGTAACAGTTGCATATCGCATATGAAGTTTTCATATCCGATATCAAATCCGTTTTCAGATATCGAGTTTGCATTTCGATAGTTTTCATATCTCATCGTCAAGTTTTCGTTACGTTTTATATGTAGATATTTGATATCGGATATGATGATTTAGATATCGATATGATATGATATAAGAGTGAAAACCGTTTTGAGTTACGTTTTGATATATCGGTCTCATCCCTAGTATCTAAGTATCTAATAAATTAAAAATAATCTTACCGTACAGTATGAGCATGTGCGTACAAAGGTCCGCTAGCGCTGGGGTCGGCGGCGTAGGGCTGCGCCAGCGGGTAGGGCTCTGGTGCGGGCTCGCGACGTCGCGTGTTTCTTTGGGCACTTTGTTCTGGTGGACTGTTAGAAAGGATTTTTATATAGTCTTTAAGGCTTACTAATTGCCTTTAAAAAATTATAATTAGCTTCAAGCTTTATCCTGCATGATAGTGTAGTCAGATAGAAACTAGTCAAAGTCAAAGTCAAATATTTTTTTTCAAAATAAGAAGTTACAAGCTTCATTTTTTGAACGTCAAATAATTTACCACCGGTTCACTAAATTTAATACCTCAGACCTGAGAAGAACCGGCGCAAGAAACTCAGCGGGATTATTTTTTTTTAAAAAAGATATCTATAGAGTTGTCTTCAGTTTCTATGCCTAATCAAATAACAACGAAAAATGTATAGAAACAATTAACAATATGTATAAATCACATGTCCGTAACGATTACCAATGTTAGGAAAAAACTAGAAGTATTTATTTAGTCATATTAATAAAAATTAATTGTTACTAGTGTCCCCGTCGACGCGTTAACAATGCGTTGTTTTTATCAATGTATATGTCACTTTATATAAACATGGATGTCAAACCATGGTAGTGTCTGTAACATTTATTTTATTAATTTAATATATTTTTTATGAATTATTTAAAAAAAATATTAGCATTGTGCACTCCTTCTCTATATAAACTATAAGTGTGCCAAGTTTCATGCTTCGTCCTCGTAATTTTCATAAAAATGGGTACAACTTTTTTGCTTCACGTATTTATATATAGATAATTGTTATTTCAATTTTGCAAAAAAAAAAACAAACTACTTAACATTAATTAACATCCCGCCGCTTAACATTCCGACGGAAAGAGATAAACGGAGTGTCTTAACACTAGATTCTCTCTAACCAGTTATGTAGTTTCATGCTTTAGCATGAAGCTAAATAATATATATTTAATTATTTAAAATTTATTTAAATTTAATTTAACAAAAAAGACTATTTAAATTTAAATTCACCGTGTGTGTTCAGTTCCACAAACAAATGTATCATTAATCAAATAATATTCGCCATATGTGTAAACTTGGGATAACAGATAAAAAATACTTTTTTTACCATTTCCCGGTACAGATCAATCTAAATAATATATGGACGTCATTTGTCGTTGCGTGTCAAAATAACGTATTAGCACGTAACACGACCCCGCCTCGAGGCGGTGTTTATAAATATTATTATTTTTTTTTAGCTTCACGCTGTATCCCGCATATAGCAGGGTAGTCAGAGAGACCCTGAGAACCAAGTGTTAAGACACTCTGTTCCCCACTTTCCTCCGAATTGAGGCATTGCGTGCTGAGTGGCGGAACTTAGCGCCGCGCTTTGCAAAAAACTAAACTTTTGCATTTCCTGGAGTGAGAATCAAACCCACAACCTGTCGCGTATACAGTCGCTCGCTTGTGCCTCTGCGCCACGACAGGCGTTAGCATATAGTTACCTATTATATAATAGGATAACATTATTTACATTTACATTGCGGCGTTGAGTTCCGCCACTCAGCACGCAATGACTCAATTCGGCGGAAAGTGGAGAACAGAATGTCTTAACACTAGGTTAGGTTGCCTACCCTGCTAAATGCGGGATACAGCGTGAAGTTATGTATGTATGAATTATTTACATGTTTCCAAGCATCTTTAGTTTGTTATAGTATGTTTTAAGTTTTATAGCTCGGTCTGATCTCACATTGGCGCGCACAAGTCTAATAAATTGTTCCAATATAAACATTGTATTTAAGTCCACGTCAAATTATAGCGCAGTGGAAATTTATGCGGGATTAATCAGCCAATACCGTGTTGTTTACGAAAAATAAAGATATCGAAATAGGTACATAGTGTAAAAGAGTTTTGTTATCTATATATTAATACGCGGACGGAGGAGTATGAAACTTGGCACACTTATAGTTTATATAGTGAAGGAGTGTAGAATGATATCTTTTTTAAATAATACATAAAAAATATATTAAATCAATAAAATTAAAGTTACACACACTACCATGTTTTAACATCTATGTTAATATAAAGTAACATATACGTTGCTAGGCAACGCGTTGTTAATGCGTCAGCAGAAACACGAGTTCTTTTTAATTTATAAGTCAAAAGTCAAATAAAAAGTCAAATAATTTTATTCAAAGTAAGAAGTTACAAGCTTCATTTTTTGAACGTCAAATAATTTACCACCGGTTCACTAAATTTAATGCCTCAGACCTGAGAAGAACCGGCGTAAGAAACTCAGCGGGAAATATTTTTGTTTTTTTTTTTTTTTTTTTATATTCGACAAAGTCAAGACAACGAAACAACGAAACGAAACGAACGAAAGGCGAGACAAGTGTAAAATAATTTCGGAGCCAATGAAAGTAATTGATACTTAGAGATTGATCTCTAGACGTAAAAATAATTTATAAGAAATATGTTATTGTATTTACTAAGTAATATTTTATTCCTAATTTTTATAGTTATATTTACAAATAATAGGCATTTTTTTTATTTCTTTTTTTTTTAACTAACTGTTCTCTGTATCCCGCATATAACGGGGTAGGCAGAGGGAACCAGAGAATCTAGTGTTAAGACACTCCATTCTCTTTCAACATTTCCGTTCCCCACATTCTGTCAAATTGAGGCATTGCGTGTTGAGTGGCGGAACTCAACGCCGCACTCTGCCTTGTTACCAAACCCAAGAAATGAAAATACTAAATTTTACATTTCCTGGAGTGGGAATCGAACCCACAACCTGTCGCGTTTTTTGTCGCACGCTTGTGCCTCTGCGCCACGACAGGCGTTTTTTTTATTTTTTTATATAAATCAAATGTGAATCAATAACAAACAATTAATACATATCCGTCACTATTTAATAACTACTTACATATATAAAAAGAAAGAGGCAGACATTTTACGACACATAAACCGAACACTAAAAAGTATAAAGGAACCGTTCATATTATAAACGTTTCCACCATTTTAAAATAACATATATCAAAATATACGGCCGCAAAAAAGTGTCTTTATTAAAAATCCGAGAGACATGCACATGTCATTGACAATTAAATTGGCGGGAAGCGCGTCGCGTCCGCCATTACTGTCAAACTCTTTAGTCTATGGCCGAGTCGTAAAAGTAAATTGTCACCGGCTGTTGAAATGGAGGCGAACGGAACGGAACGAAACTTGGGATATAAAATATAATCGTTTGTGTGCGACTGATTCATGGTGTTGTGACAAGATGTAAGAAATGTGGTGTTTACTTTGTTAATGGTATTTTTTTTTTAATTATTTTTACAGCTATATCTTCACAAGGGTGATTGATTTAAATTATTTTTAATACCTCCTTAAGTAATAATAATCCTTAAGAAAAAAAATAACTTATTTCCTAAGCTTGTGAAAGTTGACAGAAGTTACGGACCACGTGTCCGTAGTGTTCAGAATAAATATATAAAAACAAGCCTCTTTAATCTTATCTTAAGATAAAAAACGTAAAATTTTACCATTCGATAGATAGTTTTTATTATTAGTTGTTTAAATTCACATTAAATTTATCAAAAATTTTAATAACTATTATAGCATCAACTATTATCAACTATTAAAATCATAAAAACATCATAGATCTATTACAAAATTTCTGTATTGAGTTGTACTTAGGAATAGCACATATAGGGAAAATGTAAGTAATCTAGAGAAAAAATCTATAATATATTATTGTATTGGAAAAATAGTATAGATAAATATTTATAGTTTTTAATTTTCTAATTTCATAATCAAATAACATGCACATACTCACCTACCTCTGTTTGTGTTATAATTCTATACGTTAATTCTCTTTTTATTTTACATTTATTGCTACTTAAATGTAGTAAACCTTGGCCATGTCTATTACAATTCAGTTATTGAAGTAGAGACCTGGTGACCTGTATCACGGGTTTCGTACCTATCTCAGGCACCAGCAAACCACAACCTTTTATTATAGCTTGGCTTTATATTATATAACTTCTTTAATTTCTTATTTGTTACTTTGGTTGTGGTTGAAAATAAATATATTATTATTATTATATTATTATTAATGGAAAAATTAAACAAAATCTTTTTTTATCTACAGTAAGGTTGCAGTCCATAGATTTTACGTGCAAATTAATAAACATTCATCCTTTCGTATTTATTATAATACAAAAATTAAATTAATGCAATATTTATAAAAAAAAAATTGACAACCATCTTCATTCTAAAATATAATTATTTGTAAGTAACTCACCAATCGTCAGGATCGCAATCTCTGAATCCCTTCGCAAACGGATTGCTTGCTATTTTCAATTGCGTAATCTGAAAATATTCATAAAAAAATTGAAATTAAACAAAATTAAGTGGGGAACGGAGTGTCTTAACACTAGGTTCTCAGGTTCCCTCTGCCTACCCTGCTATATGTGGGATACAACGAGAATTTAAGTAAAAAAAATAACAAAATTACCTTATTTTTAGAGAATAACTATAAACACGAGTGGTAGTGCGTTCGAATCCTATTCGGGGGAATAATTATATTTAAATTATTTTTTTTAATTATTATTATTATTTTAAGGCGCATAATTATAATTAATTTAAGGCGCAGAAGCACAAGCGTGCGACTGTAAGCGCGACAGGTTGTGGGTTCGATTCCCACTCCAATAAATGTAAAATTTAGTATTTTCATTTCTTGGGTTTGGTAACAAGGCAAAGCGCGGCGTTGAGTTCCGCCACTCAACACGCAATGCCTCAATCTGGCGGAAAGTGGGGAACAGAAATGTTGAAAAGAGAATGGAGTGTCTTAACACTAGGTTCTCTGGTTCCCTCTGCCTACTCCGCTATATGCGGGATACAGCGTGAAGTTAAAAAAAGAAAAAAAAAGGAAAAAAATCATCCTATTTTGGTAATACAAGGCACAGTGTTAAGATCCGTCACTTAAATCAGAACACGGTAAAGGAATATCTTATCATTGGTTTATTTAACAAACCAAATGTATATTATGAAAGAACGCAAAGTGATAATCACACACTTAAAAAACAAAACATATATTTAGAAAACGTATAATAATTGCCAAACGATTGTTCTTAAAAATAATCTTTGAGTAGTAACTTGTAGCAATCTCTCTACAGAGATGCTAACAACATAAATAAGTTGTAACAAGCGTATATGCCGACGCATGGCTTAGCGGTTGAAGCGCTTAGACGGTTTCCAATCAGCGCGGGTTCGAGTCCCGCTGCGTTCAATTTTTTATACGTTTACTAAAAAACCATAAAGCTATTTTTTTATAACAAAAACTTACCCTATGATTCTGATAAGCGGTGACCGCAGTAAAACCAGTTTCAGGAAATATAAACGTTCTGTATGGCACAGTACCGGGCGCCGCGCTCTGACCCTCACCCGGTAAATACACCACGTGCAGACGCGGTTGGTAGCGATGCATTGAATTTAATATTATCTATATATACAAAAAATATACAAAATAAGAGAAGAGAAGAGAAGAAAAGAAACTCCTTAACGCACCATAGACATGCCCATCGCGTTGCAGGGAAAGGAGTTTGGAGACTATGTGTTTAAAGGGCCCCTTTAAAATGTGCCTGTGGTAGCGCAGAGTAGATGAAAATGCGTAGCGCCACAAGCGTGCAACTGTAAACGCGACAGGTTATGGGTTCGATTCCCACTCCAGAAAATGGAATTTTTCATTTCCTGGGTTTGGCAACTAGGCAAAGCGTGGCGTTGAGGTCCGCCACTCAGCACGCAATAACTCAATTCGGCCGAAAATGGAGGACGGAGTGTCCCTCTAAGAAAAAATATTCTAAAAATGAAATTTATATACATTATTATTTAAAATTATATTTTAGTGTAAGATGCACAATAATTTTAGAAATTATTAGGTATAGTTTTATTCTATAAAATATAATAAAGGTAAAAAATTACATAATTTATTCTATCAGAATAATCCTTTTATCAGGCTATCTTGCTATATGCGGGATACAGCGTGAAGCTACCTATGTAGCTTTAATATGTGCATTAACGTTCACCTCTACCTATGGTAAGTTCATTTTTAGCACATATCTTGAAGGCGGCACTAATAGAATCTTTTAAAATACTATTAGCTAGAGAGAGGAGCTCTGGTAACAAGGCAAAGCACGGCGTAGAGTTCCGCCACTGAGCACGCAATGCTTCAAATCGACGAAAAGTATTCACGACAGATTAATATACATTTCTTAAATAAATCAATAAAACTCGAGCCCTGTCGTACCGAAACACAAGCGTGCGACTGTAAACGTGGCAGGTTGTGGGTTCGATTCCCACTCGAGTAACAGAATATATTATATAATGTTTAGTATTTTTATTTTCCTCCGTCACTCAGTACGCAATGCCTCAATTTTTTTTCAATTTGGCGGAAAGTGGGGAAAGTAAAAAATAGTATGGAGTGTCTTAACACTATGTTCTCTGGTTATACCCCGCTATGTGCGGGATACAGCGTGAACCTAAAAAATACTTACATGTCCATTATCATCCAATTGATTGTTAGTCAGTTTAAGTTTATCAAAAGACACAAGTTGTCTGGTCCAGTGCGCGCCGGCGGCGGGCGAGTCCGGGTGCACGTGTATGCGCGGCGGCGACACCGGGTCCGCCTTGCCCGCCACCACCCAGCTTGAGCTGACAACATATTTAGACAACGTATAACAATTTGAACGCAGCGGGATTCGAACCCGCGCCTCTTAGAAATCGTCCAAGACGTTTGTTACAACTTATTTTTGTTGTTAGCATCTCTGTAATTTTTTACAAATTTCTGCTACATAGACTATTTCTAAGAACATATTTATAAGTTTCTTTTTGATTAACTTCAAAAAAAGTAACCCCTAAGAAAATATACTAGGGACTTTCCAAATTTTATATTAATTTTGTTTATTAAACCAACTTTAATAAAAGAAGGAGATTATCAATTCAACAGTATTTTAGTAGTCGGATAAGCTAAGAACCTCGCAGGAAGGGAGTTATGGGGGTTACAACCCTTAACAAAAAAGTTAATTTTTTCAGTATCTATAAAAGATATCTTTATGAAATTTAAACTGAACCTTATTATTTAAGAGCGCAATATAATATATTTTTTAAAGAATTTTTGCAAAGATGTAAATATTAGAAAACGAGATGTTAATTTTTTGGGGGTGATTTTTTATGCCATCCCCTGAATTGACACCTAGCAAAAAAATATATTATATTTATTCATTAGTAGGCTATCTTAAATTTAAAGTTTTGAAAAGAAATATTTGGCTCGACTCTTTAGATAATTATTTTTGTTATATGTTGGCTAGTGTTTCTGATACAGTCCCATTTATATATTGTTAAGACCCGATGAGTAGTTTTTCAGTTTTTGTAATAATTTTACAATAATTGATTATTTCAAATATTTATTTGCCTTATTTCAAAATGTGACCTCCATATTTACTAAATATATTCATACCTTTCCGAACTTAGTAGAGTACATATAATTTTAATTTCCAATATATTTGCGGTGGGAAAATTTTGACTGTGAACGCGGCCAGTTGTGGTTTTGATTCCCACTTGGAGTAATATCTAAATTATTTTCATTTCTCTATAATTAACAATTTATATAAGACTCAGTTGAGTTTCGCGACGCAACACAATGTCTTCAATTCAAACATTAAGTATTATAGAAAACGAAATGTTTTAACTTTAACTTCTTCCTTACCAACCCTAGTACACAAAAGAACACATCAACCAAAAAAAAATCACTTACATTACACAAAAACACACACACAATTCTAAAAAAGATCAACTTACCTATGAAACGCATATCTATATCTCTTATCGTCCAAAGGCACGAAGTCCACTAGCAACAGGTAGTCAGCGTTAGGCAGCAGACCGGACAGTCTCGCCTGCAACGCGGGGAACATCCTCCTGCCTGCCTTAGTGACTATCATCTCCGTCCCGAGCTCGTGGAAGCTGCGCCAGAGCGCGGCTAGCTCTAGTGTCGCGCTACAACGCGCTACCGCCGGATGTAGTGTCACGTTTTGATTTGGT
>JAKGSA010000579.1:69353-116605 GCA_033558755.1 Philaethria dido
GGCCTTAAGATATATTGATATTTTAATTTCCTCGTTCTGGTAACAAAGTGATAGCGGCGGAAAGTAGGGAACGGAAATATTAAAAGAGAACAGAGTGTCTAACACTAAGCTCTATGGTTCCCTCTGCCTATGTGCGGGACAAGGGGTGAAGCTTACAAAAACGTTAAGTTATAAAATTTTCTATTAATATATCAATAATACTCACATCTCGCATATCATTGTGCAACGGCGGCAGTACCGGAAGTAGAGCCTGATCGCGACTCACGCGCTCAGCTAGCGAGTGCAAGTGGAAACCGCCTCGAGGAAACTGGCTTGATACTACGCCTATAACAAACATTACAATAATCTTATAAACTAGGTGTTAACCGCGGCTTCGCTCGCGTTGACAATATTTTTTTTTTAACTTCACGCAGTATCCCACATATAGCAGGGTAGGCAGAGGGAACCTGAGAACCTAGTGTTAAGACACTCCGTTCTCTTACAACAATTCCGTTCCCCACTTTCCGCCAAATTGAGACATCGCGTGTTGAGTGGCGGAACTCAACGCCGCGCTTTGCTGTGTTACCAAACCCAAGAAATGAAAATACTAACATTTCCTAGAGTGGGAATCGAACCCACAACCTGTCGTATTTACAGTCGCACGTTATAGTGTATAGTAAATAGAATAGTGCAGATTATGCAGTGCATACGGGGGCCGCGCTCCCTGAGACAGCTAAGATCTTTGTCTTATTGTCATCATGGTCCAACAATGATATGACAGCGGCCAGCCAGTGCGGTGGCAGTTATCAAGCGCGAGCGCCCTATGATCGGCTTCTTTTTCCAACATTTTGTTTCAATTCGATATAAACATTATTTAAAAAACAATATTTATAATATACAATAACCAATATTTATTTAATTAGACCTAGTTGGTTAGGTTTCATTGCACACGAGCGCTACACGAGCTAGAGCCACCCTAGGTTAGTATGAATTATATCTATATGTTTTTAAGTTCTATTTCATTTAAATCCAATTATTCGAAATGTATTGTATGATATTCATGATTTTTAGATATTCTTAAACGTTCTTGAGTTATTTATATAGTAAGTTTGTAACTAACATGAACTTAAATTGGACTGGATTAACACGACTTTAATTAGATTCACTTAGAAGGTTTGAAATCATTTGTGCAGCTCACGCCTTTTTTCCACACAGCAGGGTAGCCAGGAGAGTGTAGAAACACAACACTCTATTTTTCATTTTCTCCAGAATTCGAGATATTGCCTTTTGAATAGCGAATCTTAACACCGCGCTTCGTCTTATCAGAGTGCAGAAGTAAAATGATTTAAATATAATCAATCATCTGCGTGAGAATAAAATCCAAAACCACTGTCCCATTGCGGCATGATTACCTTTCATTTGTGATATTTTAAATTTATAAATACAATAGATATAAAAGTCATCAACATAATACAAAGTTGCATTCATATAAGAATTATTTGCCACGATTATAATCGTTAATCACTGACTAATTAAATACGTTATAAATAAATATCATTAACCTTACTCCACTTCACTGTGCACTATTTACACAAAAAATGGGCTACCACTTGTTTTTTATTACTAAGAATTAAAAAATTCAACCCGTAAACATTACTTGTTAAAAAATTGTCCCATAAAAATTACTTGTATAATTAAAAAAAAATAGTCCCATAAAAAGCGTCCACCCAACAGCGGACATCTCACTCAACTAATTGGTGTAATGGCGGGAAACTCAAAACGCGTTCAAAATGGCGGCTATAATTTCATCGGGACGTCAACTCAGGATTATAAATAAGGCAGGTGATGAAAACTATACTTACTAAGAAACGACAATGATCTTAGTTTTATTTTAAACTCACTAATCTATTTTATTTTACGATGAAACTGACGCCACGTCAAAAATATATTTTCGATATTATGTTACTTATGATATTTATTTTTGTTTTTTTTTTGTTTTATTTTTTAAGTGTCAATATTTAAAATTTTAAAAAGTATGCTTTAGAGACACAATTTCCAACACAATAAATATGATTCTATAAGAATAGTATTTAGTGAGAAAGACAAAACTACGGAAAAAATTCCAAAGATGTAATATCAATGTCAAATTAGATGACAACATTTTTTTAAATTAAGCACAAAACCTACTTTTATACAGCCTTTAGTTAAAATTCTTTTAAAAAATCAATAGATATCAAAAATATAAGTTATAAGATGTCTTTCTTACTTGACAATCGGAAACAATAAATTTTTGCGAGTATAATTGTAACTTTCAGAGCCACTTATTTCTTGTCAGGATGACTAATTTGTCAAGATCCAATAAAAAATAATATTCATACTTCATACTCGTGGCATTATACTTTATAGGTATTTTTCTATAATTACAAAAAGCTCATTTTGCAAAATATTGATAAAACCGGCTAAATATATAAAAAAAGTGTTTTAACAATATGTTATATGCCTGCCCTCCTAACGCGGATACGTAAAGGCAGTTTTCGCTTTAAAACGCTAATAAAGCTTATAAGATATGAGGAATAAGCCATGGCTTATGACATAAATATATATAAAGCATGGCACACAGCAAACATGATCTTCAAGTAATCGTAAATAAATATTTGCGTAACATATTGCAGTTCCGTTGGCCTCGAGTATATGTAATGTAAGACAATGGAAGCAAGCAGACCAAAACCTAAAGATGATTTGTAGAAAAAATGGCAACTTCGATTAGTTTAATTGTAAAATTTAGTATTTTCATTTCTTGGGTTTGGTAACAAGGCAAAGCGTGGCGTTGAGTTCCACTCAGCACGCAATGCCTCAATTCGGCGGAAAGTGGGGAACGGAATTGTTGTAGGAGAACGGAATGTCTTAACACTAGGTTCTCATGTTCCCTCTGCCTACCCTGCTATATGCAGGATACAGCGTGAAGCTATGATAAAAGGACGTCATGATCATCATGAAGCATGATACAAAATATACAAATACTCATGCTAAATAAAATATTGATTTAGAATAAAGTTTTTTATTTATTATTTCTTTCTATTAATAAAGACATTATGGTCACTTATAATTATTTTTGATACTATTAATAATGTTAAATAGGTGATAATTTAAGTTAGCAAATTAATTACCTTCTAAACACTGCATATAAATTTAACATTCATTCAGTACTATCAGTATCATTCTATTATTCGTAGGAATGAATCAAGTTGGCATTAATAGATATCTGAAAAAAAATCATACACCTGTCGTGTTGCAGAGGCACAATGTAATCGCGACAGGTTGTTGATTCGATTCCCACTCCAGGCAATGTAAAAGTTTAGTATTCTCATTTCCTGGGTTTAGTAACAAGGCAAAGCGCGGCGTTGAGTTCTCCACTCAGCACGCAATGCCTCAATCTGGCGGAAAATGGCGAACGGAAATGTTGAAAAAGAACGGAGTGTCTTAACACTAGGTTCTCTGCTTTCCTCTGCCTAACCTGCCATGTGTAGGATATAGCGAGAAGCTGAAATAAAATTATATACTATAGAAGATAAAAGTAGCAAATCATCGCATAGATAAATCACAATAATGGTCCAGTAACAACACAAGTTATAACGTATTAGTCTTTTAATAAACGTATGAAGACACTTATGTCTCTAATAACGATGTAACCGCTCAGGTGGTTACCAATTATAAGGATTCTATTATTATCAGAAACAAAAGGGAACGCTTCCTTAACAATAAATCCACATTGATTGACCGCAATAAATCTAGTTGCGCGGGCGCATCTCTGGTTGCACATTAGGGTTGTCAAAGAACCATATTAGGAAGAATAAAATTAAGTTGTCAGACAATAGAATTTAAAAATTTAATACATATTTTATTATTATTGAAACAAATATTTATTCATATTAGTATATTATGCATCTTCTATTATATATAAACAAATGTTAACCATATTAGGATGAAAAAAATTAAGTTGTTGTCAGAAAATAAAATTAAAAAATATGTAGATAAATATTATATTTTTATTGAAATAAATATTTACTTATATTAATGCATTAGACTACTTTCTATTGTATTATAGTGTTACCCGTTGCGCGAGACGATTGACACAAATTAACTGGACATTTTAATTCGTTTTTCGTTGTTGAAAGTGTATTTGTGGATTAGTTTGTAACAATGAAGCAATATTTGGTAATATATGAATAATGCTTAATTATTTGTAGGTAGTCACTTTGTATTTAATTTATTTCTTTATTATTAGCATTTAAAACATAGTGCTTAGACATTAGATTCTTCCTTATAATCATTTCTCACCAGATTTTTGCTCTAGCACGACACCGAAAGATTAAAATTTAATGTAATTTTAATAAAAAAAAATTGTTTCACGCATAGGAGAATAGGCAGAGCGAACTTAATGTCTAAAACCGCCGGTTTCCGTCTGAACTTGAGACATTATGTATTGAGTGGAACTCAACGCCGCGTTTTGTCTTATTAGAGTTTGAAAATTCAATTTTAAGTAATATAATGATAACTTAGTAAGTTAACGCTGTGTGATAACCCTGCTCAGAAGCAACACGTGTAGTGCAAGTGAGCTTCTCGTTTGATTTACGCACCCTCATACGATACATATTACCCGAACTAATATAAACAAATTCCTTATTAAAATGCTATGTCCAAACAAACCGTCAATTTATACTTATTTATAATATGTTATGTATTTAAATGCCTGTCGTGGCGCAGAGGCACAAGCGTGCGACTATAAACGCGACAGGTTGTGGGTTCAATTCCCACTCCAGGAAATGTAAAATTTAGTATTTTCATTTCTTGGGTTTGGTAACAAGGCAAAGCGCGACGTTGAGTTCCGCCACTCAACACACAATGCCTCAATCTGACAGAAAGTGGGGAACGGAATTGTTGAAAGAGAACGGAGTGTCTTAACACTAGGTTCTCAGGTTCCCTGTGCCTACCCTGCTATATGCGGGATACAGCGTAAATTAAAATCTAGATATTATTTTGTAAATTCAGATAAATTATAATTAGCAGAAGTCAATTATTTTTTGTTTTCTAACTCGGGGGCATCTATTGACTTATTTTTTTAGTAATTATAAAATAAACAAACGAACTATAATGAAAGTGTTTTAGATATAAACATTGTATCAGAAGCGGAAATCGAATCCATAACCATCGTATTTCATCAGATACTTATAAACTATTCCCTAACAGAGTTTTTATTTTAACATGTATTATTCATTAGCTTCACTTGATCTATTATGGAAAAATGGCTCATGTGTCAGGATACAATAACAATATTTTATTGTCGTATCATAAATGATTAACCAGGAAAATAATGAAATTATTTTAAGTGTCACGCTGTATCCTGCATATAGCAGGGTAGGCAGAGGAAACCTAGTGTTAAGACACTTCGTTCCCCACTTCCCGCCGAATTGAGGCATTGCGTGCTGAGTGGCGGAACTCAACGCAATTTTAAGTGACACCTTATTATCTTTTTTTACTTGACTCTGATTTTTGCATAAGAAATGCATTTAGGCAGACCACCCATAAATTATCACACATAACGCTACTCAAGCAATGATAGAAACAACTTTCTGGAACTTCCTATCCACTTAAAACGTTTACAAATAGAACTAAGTTAGGCCTAACAAATTAACACACAAGTGAATTCCTCTTTGATCACAGCGTGTCGAGATAGCCAGCATTGCTCATTAACAAGCCGATCGACACGTCACAAAGGATGCCAGTGAATAAGAGACTATTTTTAAACTGTGGTTATTGCACAAATTTTGCATAAATTATCTGTATAGGACAATATAAAAGTATATTTTATCTGTAGATTTTTTATTTTTACACATATCTATTTTTGTAACTGTCAAAAATAAAATGGCGTCATTCTAATTATCTATGAGATAATTCACGAGTAAATAATTCAACTGAAATTATGTTCATATATGTTATATTTTAAGAGTATAGTCAAGGACGTCCTAAGTAAAAGAAAAAAAAATATTGATGAACTAATACCTGGGTAATAGATTGATATCGAAGAATGTGAATATAATTCAAAGCATTCACCATAACAGAAGCATGTATTCAGTTTCATAAATTAATTTAAATTTAATTATTTCATTCACTTTTTAATGATCAATGACAGTCATTAAAGAACATCAAAACGAGCTCAGCTAAAAATATAGGTATAAATTTATAATAAGTAATTTGCGTTAAATAAGGCATAAAAAGTATGTTAAATTAATAAAATAAATGTTACACATTATACAATGGCTTGACATATATGTTTACATAAAATGACATATACCTACATACAGTGCTAGGACGCGTTATTAACGCATCAACGGGGACACTAGTTTAGATAAAAGCGTGTTAAAAATTCATATATATAAAATCATGTTTAACTAAATAAATCTATAATATTTCAATAAAGATCGTGAAATCAATTATAAACAAGCCACCATTAAGTTTATGTTTATCTATCAATAGAAGCCTCAAATTTAGCATCAGCTCACCCTTTAAACAAATTCGAGGAATTGAAATGCAAATAATCGTTATCAACAAAACAATGGCTAATGTGGCTAGATCGTAAATTTCTGCTTACTTGTGATCAGTGGTGTCATTCCGGGAACGCTGGACGTGGATGTCTATGTCACTTCCATACAATGTTTTGACCGCTGATTGACTGATCATGCCAACTATGGGCTATTTTGAACGTCATTCGCTACTTGTGTCTATTGTGAGATTACGATAGCAACATATGGTTTTAGATAATTGTTATAAGTGAAATCAAAAACTGTTGCATAAAGAAGTCTTAAATTATTATTTTTATTTCCTCGCTCTGGTAACAAGGCAAAGCGCGGCGTTAAGTTCCGCCATTCAGCACGCTATGGCTCAATTCAGCGGAAAGTGGGGAACGGAAATGTTAAAAGAGAAAAGAGTGTCTTAGCATTATTTTTTTCTGGTTCCCACTGCCTGTTCTGGAAGTATCCTTGTATGTGCGGGATACAGCGTGAAGCTATAAAAAAAATAAAAGTCAAAAATTCTCAATATTATTAAGTATAAAGTGTTATCCTGCTAAAAGACTTTAGACGATACCGCATTGGCGTCAGGTGGCAACCGGCCGTAAAATTAAGAGCCATTTTCTCCTTACATGAAAGCACAAGACCATGAAACCGGGTAAAAATACTAGGCCCTTCATGCGACGCGATTGCAAATATGATGAAGCGGATGATCAAGCCCAATTGCCTGAACCGACAACCCAAGATCGCACTTCTTGGCGCAGAAAAGTAAGGAGACCCGACCCGAAATAATGGGATAAGGGCTAGAAGAAGAAGAGTTATCCTGCTAATATTGATACATAGATATTAGTTACCTTTTACGCAAAAACTACTAAACGGATTTAGATGAACTAATTTAAACTATTTTTACTGAATTAATCCCATATATTTTAGTACTAGAGAATACATTTTTGTAAAAGTTTTAACACATTTCGTTTTAATACGTACTTACGTATTTTATTCACCTTTTCTAGTCCGTACTGGTTTACATTATGAGATCATTAATTTTCACGAATTTTACCCATAAATTGTTTTATTTAAACTATTTTAACTAGATTAACAAAGAATATTTTAGTATTAAAAAATACATTATAGCATTTCGATGAAACAATAAAACATGGACTACAATTTATAATGATTTTATGTAATTTGTGGCGCAGATGCACAAGCGTGCGACTGTAAACGCGACAGGTTGTGGGTTCGATTCCCACTCCAGAAAATGTTAGTATTTTCATTTCCTGGCTTTTGTAACAAGGCAAAGCGCGGCGTTGAGTTCCGCCACTCAGCACGCAATGCCTCAATTCGGCGTAAAGTGGGGAACGGAATTGTTGTAAGAGAACGGAGTGTCTTAACACTAGGTTCTCAGGTTCCTTCTGCCTACCCTGCTATATGCGGGATACAGCGTGAAGTTAAAAAAAAAAAACAAAAAAAATGTAATTTGGCGATATGTTTGAAATAAAGTTTGGATATAGCAAAATTCAATCAGATAAAACTACAGTTTGACATTTCATCGTCATGCTATTTGTAAGCATTAACACTTTGCCAGGAGCTACTAATTTGATGAATGAACTGTAATTAATTATAAAATTAATGCAACATTTTCACCTGTCTGTCGATTGTCGTAGTAAATGACGATCATTACCAGAGTTCATTTGTGTTAAATGTTGAATTTTTAATACGCTTTTATCTAAACTAGTCTCCCCGTTGACGCGATGTATGTATATGTCACTTTATATAAACATAGATATTAAGCCATGGTAGTATGTGTAACATTTATTTTATTAATTTAACATACTTTTTATGCCTTATTTAAAAAAATATTAGCATTCTGCACTCCTTCTCTATATAAACCATAAGTGTACCAAGATTCATGCTCCTCCGTCCGCGTTACTTTCGTAAAAAAGGATCCCAAGTTTTTGCTTCACGTATTTATATATAGATATTTATGCGTTTTCTTAAATGTTTTACGCTTTTATTTAATACAATACAATGAAATCTTATTATCTCATTATACAATACTACAATTTCAGACGGAAAATAGAGAACGGAGTGTCTTGTAGTGGCGAGGTGTTCATACAACTCGATTCCTACCAGCTTGCCTAACTTTTCAAAGTACAAATATGAGATCTTTTAGACCTAAACAAAAAGGTCATCGCCAAAATTCGATAGTGAAATTACTAAATACCTTGACATCCTATACCAATTTCCCTAAATATATCGGCTTCGCTAAAATTTACCGGCTTCCCTAAATATATATACCGGCTTCCCATAAATATACATCGGCTTCCCTAAATATGTATACCGGCTTCCCTAAACATACATCAGCTTCCCTTAATTTACCGGCTTGCCTAACTAAAATTTTCACCCCTCCCCACTGGTGTCTTGGCACTAAGCTTTTATCTATTTTGCTATGACGCAAAACGTGAAGTTGAAGCTTTAAGAGAACTTAGTTATAATGCTGTTAATACAAAATTGGCTCCTACGATTTCGCTCACGGTCCGTCGCTAGCGCTAATGGTGATTTGTGTGCCGAGCCTCGTTAGCTGCAACCGATCCTTTGCGCGTTATTTTGGGAATTAGTGTTTATTTTGGGAAACTTTTTGCATGTACTAAGAGGTTATATAATGTTGGTACATCCATTAAAATTTGAACGTAAAATCTGTAGGTTTCTTTTTTTCTACGGGGAAATTGTTCTTTAACACTTTTTTGATTCTGTATCCTGCACATAGCAAGATAGGCAGAGGTAATCGGAGAACATAGTGTTAAGACACTCTGTTCTCTTTTAACATTTCCGTTCCCCACTTTCCGTCGAATTAAGGCATTGCGTGCTGAGTACCTAAACTCAACACCGCACTTTGCCTATACATTTACACTCTCACTGCGCCACGATAGACCAGTTTTTATTTTCTAGCTTACAAATGAGACTAACACGCGTAATTTATAAAACTGAAACAAGATTGTATTTCAAACGTATGACAATTAATTCTAATATTTTTATTTGTTGGAAGAGATTCCAGTGAATGTCAAACAAACAAATTGTCCCTGTAAAAATACTTCCTTGGGAATACTTAATTAAAACGATAAGTTAATATGGAAAGAATTTTTAAAAAATTTCGCTTATTAAGATTTCTAATTTTCAATGAAATATAAATATTATAAATAATTTAATCTATTAAATACCAAAATATGTAATTACTTATACATTTTTTTTTTGACTTCACGTTGTATCCCGCACATAGCAAGGTAGGCAGAGGGAGCTAGAGAACCTAGTGTTAAGACACTCCGTTCTCTTTAGACATTTCCGTTCCCCACTTTCCGCCAAATTGAGGCATTGCGTGCTGAGCAACGGAAGTCAACGCCGCGCTTTGACTTATCACCAGGGCGAGGAAATGAAAATACTAAATATTATTTTAATATTTTCATTTTTTGGAGGGGGAATCGAACCCACAACCTGTCGCGTTTACAGTAGCACAAAAAGGTATAAGTTTTATAATTTAATTAAAAGTAAAGCTTTCTATAATGAGCATATATGAGTATTGTAAAGTTATGACACGGGGCGGGAAGTGTCGACCCGCGCTGAGCGTAAATCAAGCCGACGGGACATCTTACAAATTGCAGCCTTCATTATTCTTGAATATGTATGTATTATCTTTGAATATGTTACTACTAACTCCGATTGAATATTTCTAAATAAGTAAATAATTGTTTACATCGACGGTGAAGTGCCAATACCTCCTAACTGACATTTTTACCAAATTATTTTTTTATTGTTATCGTTTTAAAGCACTGTTAGCATGTTTTTGTTGTAATCTCATTAGTGTATTCTTAGTTGCAACGGCCTTAAAATAAAATTGTGGAAATATCTCGCAACTGACCAACGTGTGATTTTAAACGATAAAAATAAAAAAAGTTTATTTATTCAAAATGTCAATTAGTAGGTATTGATATTTCTCCATCGACATATGTAAATATTTAACCTGAACATATCAGGAGTGCTCTAATCTATGCTAATATTATAAAGAGGAAACCTTTGTATTTTTGTATGTATTTTTGTATGTTTGTATTAAATAGGCTCAAAAACTACTGGACCGATTTCAAAATTTATTTTACCATTACTTAGAGGGATTCTTCCGAATCCGTATAGGCTATATTTTATTCCGGAAAATAGATAGGATTTTTCGTGGTAGTGAAAATTGTGGAGTAAGTCCACGAAAAAACTGCCGTACGTTAATGATTCTCGCGAACGCTGCCTAAATGGTTAGAGATGTATGGTTGACTTCTATAGAAAAGTTGTAGAACTCAATAATGCCTACAAAAAGTCCGCAATAGTATAAACCAAACATTCATATTTTAGCCATTATAAAAACTTTTCCATAGAATAAAAGTAATTAAAATTATTAGCCTATGTTTATTGATCATATTATCGTCAAATATTAATCCTCATCCAAATAAACTATTTATTGAGCAAGATTGTTTCAATAGCTATAAATTACTTTTTATTTTATTTCAATCGGACAATCCATTCAAAAGATATTACGAATTTAAAATTGTAATTGGTATTAAAATGAATGATGCGGCCACATTCACCAGCCGATATGTGTCGCACGGCGAAACCGCAGGGGAGGGGGGCACATCTATGGAGCAGGTTGCTTGCTCTCTACGCAGCGGACGCGGCCAAATCGAGTAAATTTATTGAATTAATGCACTTATAAAAAAACATTTTTTTTTTCGGAGAGCTTAAAAAGTAAATGTCCACCCGTGCGAAGCTGGGGCGGGTCGCTTGTATTAAATAATTTCAAACATTAATTAAAGGAATGGCTAATCGTGAAGTTGTTTTATAGTTATAACGAGTACATAGAAAATGACATTACTTGTGTTTAATCATTGTTATTGATTTTTTTTTTGGTTATTTGAAAGATTTATATTCATAAAATGTAAATTTAAAAATGTAAGTAGATTACAAATTAGTTGTGACTTGTAATTTAAAAAATTATCAGTGATTATGATTATTATATACTAGGTAGGAAGAACACTCTGTTTTCCATTTTCCGCCTAAATTTCGGACATTGTGTGTTGAATGGCGTAAATTAATTCCGAATAATGTTCTATCAGGGTAGTGAGTTGAAACTAATTTAAAAATATTTAATCCCCAAGTGGAATTCGAACCCACAATCATATCATTTACAAACAAACCCTGTCCACTACGCCACGATGGCCTGGTGAAAAATAAATAGTACTATCCACATAAGGAAACAATCATAAGAAAAAAATTCGAAACAAACTTTTAAGCACCTTCAAAGATTACAGCCGCCACTCTGCGGACGGTCAGAATTAAATATTGTAATAATAAACACACGACCGTCTTAACGTTTATTTTGTTTAGCGATATCGCCGAGTATCGAAGACGTGTTTTGCTTCATATGGGATCACACTGTTTGGTGAATTCCGGATATATGTATATTAAATATTAATTTTAATATTTAATTTAAATTAAAAGAAAACATTAAATTTGTCACGTAAATGAACTGCGCCTTTTAGCTTCATGAATAAATATATATTTTTTTTAACTTCGCGCTGTATCCCGCATATAGCAGTGTAGGCAGAGGGAACCTGAGAACCTAGTGTTAAGACACTCGTTCTCTTACAACAATTCCGTTCCCCACTTTCCACCGAATTGAGGCATTACGTGCTGAGCAGCGGTACTCAACGCCGCGCTTTGCCTTCTTATCAAACCCAGGAAATGAAAATACTAACATTTCCTGGAGTGGGAATCGAACTCACAACCTGTCTCGTTTACAGTCGCACGCTTGTGATTCTGCGCCACGACAGGAGTTAATTTAAATGAAAGTATAGTAAGTATTGTGTTTTTATTTTACAAGGGCTCAGAGAAGAAAATTAAAATATAATCATGCCCCCAATAGGAATTAAACACATAACCTTCTCTTTTACAGTCAGACACCGCCCCACTGTGCTACAACTTTCTTTTAATTATTATGTTTCTATTGTAAAAGACGATGAAGAATTTAGAACAAGAATAAATTAATTTAAATATTAATACACGAACCAAAAACTTTCTACCCTGAAAATTACGTAAAGTAATTTAGTGCTATAAGTGTAACTATAAGTGTGCCAATCACTTATATGTAGATTATATAGCGAAGGAGTACATTAAAAAGTTTATCTGACAGAAAAATCTTACGAATTTTCGATCATCACAATAAGTCACAATAAGTGTACAACGCTGCTAAAAAAATGTTCACTTCAGTAACCTATCTACTATTTTTTTTTATTTTTTATTTTTTTTAACTTCACGCTGTATCCCGCATATAGCAGGGTAGGCAGAGGGAACCTGAGAACCTAATGTTAAGACACTCCGTTCTCTTTCAACGAATCCCTTCCCCACTGATCAAAATAATCAATAACAAAAATTCCATATTGTTTACAATTCATAAAATTCTTATGTTACGCCTCCATTACGTGTTTGATTCGTAACTTCTTATGAAATTATAGTTTTACAATAAATAAATACAATATACTTTATGGTATACATTTGTATCTATTTCCCGCTTGTAATGGAAGAACAAAGCCGAATGGAAACATGTTTTCGTAGAGTTTTAATAAATATTTATTATCATTTTAAGCCTACAACAATATGGTTTAATTTTTATTTGCCTAGTTCAATTGTTTTTCTTTATGTGTTTGTAATTTTACTGGATGAACCGATTTTGATGGTTATTTTTTTTATGTCATAGCAAGTGTGCTGAGCTGTAATTACTCAGCTAGTACGTAATATTTGGATAATCAAATTTAAATAAAGATGATATTATATTAAATAGCTTATTTATCTATTTTTTCTCTTATCAGGGTAGGCAGAGGTAACCTCAATACCTAGTGTTAAGATACTCCGTTCTTTTAAGGTTTCCATTTTCCACTTTCCGGCGAATTGAGACATTGCGTAGGTGTTGACTGGTGCAACTCAACGTCGTGCTTTGCCATGTTACCAGAACGAGGAAATTAAAATATTATAAGTATGTTAATTGCTATAAATATTTTCATTTTCTGGCGTGGGCATCGAACCCACAACTTGTCGCGTGTACAGTGCACACTTATGCCTCTGCGCCACGACAGGTCTCTTTTTTATAAAAATTGTATTTTATTTCGCCTGTATGTATGTATGTATAATGACTGTCGTGTCGCAGGGCACAAGCGTACGACTGTAAACGTGACAGGTTGTGGATTCGATCCCCACACCAAAAAATAGAATTTTTCATTTCCTGGGTTTGGTAACAAAACAATCTGCAGCGTTGAGATCCGCCACTCAGCACGCAATGCCTCAATTCGGCGGAACGAGAACGAAGTGTTTTAACACTAGGTTTTCTCTGCCTACTCTGCTATATGTAGGATACAGCGTGAAGCTATGTATGTATGTATGTATGTCTTTTATTTCAATTTGATTATTTAAATAACAATTGAATTTTAGAACATCAAATCCGAAATGGTTTGTGCTGATGTTACATTTATTTTTAACTTTAACAATTATCAGACAAAACGTATACAGATAGTATTAAAAAGAAAGATTTTCACTTTTTTTTAATACACAAAAATGACAATGAAATTTTTCGATCGGTTCCTAATTTACAAGTTATAATTTGCAAAAAGTATTGACTTTACAGTTTTAAAAATATCTATTGTACAATTTAATTAAAAAAAAAAATTACCGCTTCACTTTTTTTTTCCTATGTAGCAAAGTAGTCAGAGAGGAATTAGACTTAAGACACTCTGTTCTCCACTTTCGAGATATTGCGTATTAAGTAGTGGAACTGAACGCCACAGCTTTTCTAAAAAAACATTAAATCACTAAGTGAATTGTTGAAAGAGAACAGAGTGTCTTAACACTAGGTTCAAAGGTTCCCTCTACCTACTCTGCTATATGCGGGATACAGGATGAAGCTAAAAAAAAAATCAAATCATTAACAAAAAAATAATATCGACAAAATGGTTACACTACACAAATTATAAATTTATGATAGCATTGTTTGTTTTCATTTCCGAGCGTTACTAATGCCAGATTTTTTTGTTTCGCCTCAAATAGCTTGTTTAGTAAAGCGTGAGAATATGAAAGGGCGTGTCAACGTTCAGCGTTGATTGAGATGCCGTAGGTGGTCTGTATTAGGTACTACTAATTATATATTTTTTTACCCACAAAATTATAACTACCATGTACATAGTGTAAATAGTGTTAAGACACTCCGTTCTCTACTTTTTTAGCTTCACGCTGTATCCCGCACATAGCAGGGTAACCAGAGGGAACCTGAGAACCTAGTGTTAAGACGCTCTGTTCTTTTTTAGCACCCGTCCCCCACTTTCCGCCGAATTGAGGCGTTGCGTGTTAAGTTGCGGAACTCAACGCTGCATTTTATCTTACTAAAAAGGAGAAATAAATTATGATTTAAATATAGTCGTTACTCGGAGTGGAAATCGAACTCAGAAGTAATCGTTGCAGTAAGACACTGTTCTAATGCGCCACGATGGTTTCTAAACTACTTAATGAAAGTACAATAAAGTATCGTCTTGATATATTAAAAATATTTTTTTAAATATTTTTTTATATATACATATACATACATACATACATAGCTTCACGCTATATCCCGCATTCAGCAGGGTAGGCAGAGGGAACCTAGTGTTAAGTTTAGTTACGTTGGCGCAAAGGCACAAACGTGCGACTGTAAACGCGACAGATTGTGGGTTCTATACCCACTCCAGGAAATGAAAATATTAAATACTATTTAAGTATTTTCATTTCCTCGCTCTGGTAACAAGCAACTCAGCACGCAAGGCTTTAATTCGGCGGAAAGTGGGGAACGGAAATGTTAAAAGAGAACGGAGTGTCTTAACACTGGATCTCTGGTTCCCTATCCCTACCCTGCTATTTGCGGGATACAGCGTGTTCTAAAAGCAACATTCTTCATCTCGTTATTTTGTGTAATTCTATAATCTACTTTTTACATTATCTTTTACAAAAATATAAAAAAGTTGTAAATTATTTTACGGGCACGTCGAATGCTCGTAAACCAACTGATAAGCTAAACGCAAAGGTTGAGTGAGTCTGCAATGTGTCATTTTTTTGTATCACCATAACTACAGCTGGTCCAATTTGTCAAAAACGGTTTTGCTTCATATTAAAAATAGATTATTTTCTTACAAAATAGAGAAATAAAAAGAAATTATATAGTTTAATTATCTATTGTTTAAAGTTAAATTATTACGAATAACTTAAAAACTGCTCCTTAGATCTTAACTAAATGTAAATAGGACCATATCAAAAGCACCAGCTATTGTATAAAAAAGGAATCATCCAATCCAATCAAAATTGGTTCACTCTGTAAAAAGTAATACACATAAAAAGATACCATCAAATTAAGAACCCCCTCTTTTTTAACTTGATAAACAATACAACTGACCAAAATAAGTCGCTAGTAGGCAGACCAATATACGAGTGTACCAGAATGTCGTCAAACAGGGAGAAATGGTGCAAAATCGTACGAAGAGCTGTACCTGTCCCCTCAAAGTATATATGTTGACCACGACCACTCTGCTAAGAGTGACACGAAGAAGAAGAAAACACTACAAAACACAAAACAGTTATAATTTACGTTATACATACTTTAAATGTTTTTTTTTAAATAACCGAAACCGACTTTGATATTTATTTTTTAAATTTACATAAAACCTATTTCACAATACTCTAAGTATAAAAATAACATTTTACTATCTGTGCACATTTGCAGGGCATTATTAGTTACACGTGTATTCAACAAACCCTTCTAATAGCTACAGTAAGATTTATGGCCACTTACAACCATGGGACCTACTTGAGTTAGACGGAACGAGATAAAATTATAAAATTGGCGCAAACAAAGTAAATATTTAGATTCTTGCTAATTTTATATATGCTTTTAATATAATGTATTTTTCTAATATTAAAAAAATGTATTTCGTTTTTTTTTATATAAAGTACTGTATAGTTTTATTGGACGCCTATCGTGGCGCAGAGGCACAAGCGTGCGACTGTAAACGCGAAAGGTTGTGGGTTCGATTCCGACTCCAGGAAATGTAAAATTTAGTATTTTCATTTCTTACCTCAATTTGGCGGAAAGTGGGGAACGGACATGTTGAAAGAGAATGAAGTGTCTTAAAACTAGGTTCTCTGATTCCCTCTGCCTATCCCGCTATATGCGGGATACAGCGTGAAGTAAAAAAAAAAGTTTTATTGTACTTTAATTTGTACGTTTAATTTTCTAATACTTTAAAAATATATGTAATTTTATTTAAATTTGATTATGCAAATGTTTTACTCTTGCTCTCATACCCATAGGTTGACTGGAAGAAATTTCTATTAGAAATAAGTCCACCTTTGCCAATAATATTGTTTATACTGTATTAATTGTTCTTACAAAGTGCAATAAAGAATAGATTCAAATTTTGCATAGCATTTTTTTTTAAATATATTTTAATGTTATATTTCTTTTTGGTTTACGGAATATTATAATCCTAGTAACATGAATTTAAAGAATTTATTTTCGTTCTTTTGCAATGTTGATTAGATTTTATTTTACAAAAAATCAATTTTTGTAAAATCTTGGCTTATAAATTATTGACAAAAAAATAACTTGCTCCAATTATTTTAAAAATACTCATATTAACGTCATAAGCGTCAAAATAAAAAAAAATACATACATACATAGCTTCACTCTGTATCCCACATATAGCAGGGTAGGTAGAGGGAACCTAGTGTTAAGACACTCCGTTCCCCACTTTTAGCCGAATTGAGGCATTGCGTGCTGAGTGGCGGAACTCAACGCCGCGCTTTGCCTTGTTACCAAACTCAGGAAATGAAAAAAATTGTTAAATTTCCTGGAGTGGGAATCGAACCCACAACCTGTCGCGTTTACAGTCGCACGCTAGTGCCTCTGCGCCACGACAGGCTTATTAAAAAAAAAATAAAAAAGGAAAACTTATTTTAGATTATAGATACTTACTAAAATAACAAACAATAAAAAAAATACAAACATTATCTACGTTCGATTTTTTTTATTTCAAGTTTTTTTTACATATTTTTAAAAATTAGTTTTTAAAATCTTATATAAATATAATATAAAAATTTTTTTAGTTAATAAAATAATAAATAAATATATCATACAGAATATTATTTCAATTTTTGTTTTCGGCTGAATGATATATATCCTTAGTGCAGTTATTTAGTTTAAAAATATTAAAATGTCATTAGTAAATGGATACGTTTCCGTATATGATTAGAGGAATTTGCTTAGTCACACTGAAACCGTGGGTGGTTCACGTTGTGAATGTTTATTTAAGTTTTATTCAACATATACCTTTTTACCTATACTTTTAAGAGGTTAATTTCAACTTATAGAAAGAAAATTTAGTATTTTGAATTCTAAGCTTCTCTTCTCATAGAAAAAAGAAAATCGATTTTAATTAAAATGCACCAAAAACGTCATCAAATAGTATTTATACCTTTCTCGTATCACGCACAAAGTAAGTAAAGGTAAGCAAGAAACTCTGAAACTATTATTAAGACACTCAGTTCTCTTAAGATTTTCGTTTCCCATTTCCCGCTTAATTGAGGCATCGCTGTGTGTTGAGTGGCGGAACTCAACGCCGCGCTTTGTTTCGTTATCAGAGCGTGGAAATTAATATATTAAATATTAACTATAAATAAAAACTCAACGTCGCGCTCTGACTTACTAGAGCGAAAACTAAATAGAATTTATTATAGAAAACACGTTCGCAAGACGCTGTTCCACCACGATCTCTATAATATAAGGTATAGACAGTCCATGTAGACGGTAGACACGGGGAAGCTGCCGTCATATAGGTTATGGTCCTCGAGAAGAGACGACGTGTTTATTGGGGCTCGTTATCATAAACATGAGTGCAAGGTAAGTAAAGAGCTCCACGATATGAGCATCTGCTTCGAGGTTGTGGTAGAGTATGACAATGTACCCATGGCCTCGGAAGATGCAGATTGATGGACCACCGTGGGGTTTTAGTGAGTAGGATGTTGATCATGAGTGTCACATACACCGCATAGCACTTCCCAGCGTGCGGTTGCCCGCAACTGGGTTTCCCCACGAAGAAAAAAGTTATAGAGAGACCGTGATCAATGTAGGTATATAGAGATTTTTTTTGTACGATATGTCCCGCACATAGCATAGTCGGCAGAAGGAACAAGACAACTTAATGTTAATACACTCCGTTCTCTTTCGATATTTCCGTTCTTTATATAGAGATCATATCGCTATATGAACATAATAATTTGAAAAAAAAAAATCTTATTAACAATATACGTTCTCGTCTCCCGTGTCCCGTGTCCCGTCTCCCGTCTCCCGTCGGACAAACGCGTCGCCTAATTACCAGAAAAAATGCCGCCCACCCCGCTACCCATTAATCTGCATTGACATGTTATGTATGGCAAGATTTATCGCTCACGATCCGAGGACGGCCGATTTGAGTGACATATTTTGTTTCAATCATTTAATTATGGCATGTCAGCTCTTTAGCCTTTCATTTGTTATGTGTTTAATTAATCTTCTGAGTACTGCTTTAAAGGCCATAGCGCAGTGGCATAGTGACTGTAAGCACGTGGTTATGGGTTTGATTCCCACTCGGGGATTGATTATATCTATGTTTATCTATATATAAATACGTGAAGCAAAAATTTGGATTCCTTTTTACGAAACATAAGCGAACGGAGGAGCATGAAACTTGGCACACTTATAGTTTATATAACGAAGGAGTGCACAATGATAATATTTTTGTAAAATAATGCATAAAAAATATATTAAATTAATAAAATAAATGTTACACACACTACCATGGTTTGACATCCATGTTTATATAAAGTGACATAGATTGATAAAGACAATGCGTTGTTAACGCGTCAACGGGGATGCTATATAAATAAAAATGAATTAACGAAATGTTTGTACGCGCATAACTTTCATACGAGTGCACTAAATTGGATAAAACTTTTTTTTATTTATGCTCGATATTATTAGGAAAAGATTAGTATGAAAAAAATATTACAAAAATTAATAAATAAATATTTGAAACCCTAGTACCTATTGACAGCAAAAACTTCGTTGGGTCAGCTAGTAAATTATTTCCATATCACCGCTCTGGTAAAACAAGAACAAAGCGCGGTGTTGAGTTCCGGCATACGTAATACATCTTGAATTCCTGATATTACTCTGAGAACGAAATTTTACATTTTAAAGTCGAGAAAAACGAAAAGTTAAGTGGCAATAGTATAACAAAAGTCATAAAGTCCCAAGTCCCAAGCGGCGTACGATATTTTGCTTATAATAAGGAAAGAATTGAAACCAGTCGTGGCGCAGAGAGATAGGCGTGCGAATGTAAACTCGACAAGTTGTGGTTTCGATTCCCACTCAAGGTAATGAAAATATTTAATATTTATAATAATTAATATTTAGTACTTTCATATTCTCGGTAACAAGGCAAAACGCGGCGTGGAGTCCGCCACAAAATCTTAATAGAACGGAATGTATAAAAAAGAATAAAACTAAAATTGTATTTTATTAACAATATGTAAATAACTATTTTTAAATGATCGTGTTCCCTTAACGTAAGAATTAAATTGTAACATCGGCTCAAACCATTTCGGGTTTTCTGTGTATCAATTTGTAGAATGATAATAAGTAAATAAAAAAAATATATAACAAAAGCTTCACTCAGCTGTATTCCGCACATAGCAGGGTAGACAGAAGGAACCAGAGAACCTAGTTTTAAGTCATTCCATTCTGATTCCTATAAAAAAAAATCACCAAAATTGGTTGACCCAATAAAAGTTTATGCGGTACCAACACACAAAATAGCCGAACTCAGAACCTCCCTTTTTAAAAATCGGTTAAAACTACTACAAAACATGAAATTCAATAGTAAATCCTAAATAATTATAAGTAACAAAACCTTGGGTATCTATAAAGGAACTTCAAGCTTCAGTTTTGCTCAACGTACGTCAATCGTCGCGCGGTTGCGCTCGCGCTCGCCTGTTGATAGATAGATGAATGAACCCGTCTCGCGATCCATTAAACCGATACTAACTGTACACTGATTCATAATATAAAATTGTTTTGTTTGAGTTTTTTTTTAACTTCACGCATTATCCCGCATATAGCAGGAACCCGAGAACCTAGTGTTAAGACACTCCGTTCTTTTTCAACAAATCCGTTCCCCACTTTCCGCCAGATTGAGGCATTGCGTGTTGAGTGGCGGAACTCAACGCCGCGCTTTGCTTTGTTACCAAACCCAGAAAATGAAAATACTTCATTTCCTGGAGTGGGAATCGAACCCACAACCTGTCGCTTTACAGTCGCCCACTTGTGCCTCTGCGCCACAACAGACGTTGTTTGAGTTAAATATACTTATTTTTTAAGGAATAATATTTTTTACTTTAAATTTCTGTAATTCCTGTCATGGCTTAAAGGCACAAGCGTATGGCTTCGATTCTCACTCCAGGAAATGAAAATATTAAATAATATTTAGTATTTTCATTTCCTCGGTCTGGTAACAAGGCAAAGCGCGGCGTTGAGTTCCGTCACTCAGCACGCAATGCCTCAATTCGGGTAAAGTTAATATATATATATAAAACAATGCCTAGTAGCTTTTTTTTAATTAATATTTGAAAATTAAAATTTACAAAAAAAAAATTTTTTTTTTTTTCATCATACAAGCAGAGTATAAAGTGTATTTTACACAGTTTCACGCGTTTTCCTGCATACGGACACTCTATACTAAACTTTCCACCTGAATGGCGGAACTCAACGCCGTGCTTCATCTTTACCAGAACGGAAAAAGTGTTAAATATGATCATTTTCCAGCGTTCTCTCTAACTACTTCGCTAAGGTGAAAGCTTAAAGCTAAAAATTTTCCATCATGGAAATCGAATTCAGGACCAATCGCATTTAAATTCAGACACTGTTCCACTGCATCATAATAATGAATATTTTGTATATAAAGTAAAAGTATAAGCTGTGGCAGATTTATACATCTTTAAGGTATAAGCGATTAAGTTTTAGCTAACTTTGTTTTTTCTTAGCTTGACGCTATATCACGCACATAACAGGGTAGGCAGAGGGAACAATAGAAACCTAGTATTTAGACACTCTTTTAACATTTCCGTTCACCACTTTTCGCTGATTTGAGACATGGCGTGTTGAGTGGCAAAACTTAATGCCGCGCATTGCCTTGTTACCAGAGCGAAATGAAAGTACTAAATATTATTTAATATTTATATTTCTTTGAGTGGGAATCGAACCAATAACCTGTCGCTTTTACAGTCGCACATTTGTGCCTATGCGACAAGCCTCAGATTTATTTTTCTGTTGTCAAAAATTGACATTTAAGTTTTTGCCGTTTTTGCTTTTTTAAATATAGTTTTTTTTTTAAATTGCCGCCCTAGACTATAGCCTAGTCAGCCTTCCTATAAGTGCACCAGTGTGTATAAGTACGGTATTCATGTCAATCGGCACACCGCTGCGCTCGCGCAGTATCGCTGATAGATAGATGGATGCAAGCAATGCATCGCAGTTAGCACACAACGCAGAATATGATAGGAATTGTTAAGAGTTCCGCATTCACTATTTATTTTGTTGCTTAGCCGAGAAAAGATGTAGCTATGTGTTTTTTTTTTATGGAAATCTTTTAAATTAACTTATTTAAAATTTTAAAATAATCTTTTAAATTTAACATTTAAAACATAATATGTATTATGTTTTAAATAAACGCCTGTCGTGGCGCAAAGGCACAAGCGTGCGCCTGAAAACGCGACAGGGTGTGGGTTCGATTCCCACTCCAGGAAATGTTAGTATTTTCATTTTCTGGGTTTGGTAATAAGGCAAAGCGCGGCATTGAGTTCCGCCACTCAGCACGCAATGCCTCAATTCGGCAGAAAGTGGGGAACGGAATTATTGTAAGAGAACGGAGTGTCTTAACACTAGGTTTTCAGGTTCCCTCTGCCTACCCTGCTCTATGCGAGATACAGAGTGAAGTTAAAAAAAATGTGATATGTTTTAAATGTTTCGTGTTTTTAAACTTAATAAAAACATTCTCTTCCTACAGAGTAAATTTTTCAAAATTTTCTCTAATACCTACCTATAAAATATATCTAAAAATAATGCGCAATAGCTAAAATTATTACATTACTTACTTTTTACCAAGTGTTAATATAAAAACGGCGTCTAACTCCGCCACTCAACACTCAATGTTTTCAATTTGAGCGGACTCTCTGACTCACTGCTTTACGAATTATTTTATTACGCATAAAGCTGCGCTGCTTTAATACCGGTATGTTTTTTTAAATAATAAAAAAGTTTTTTATTATTTAAAAAAGTATACCGGTACTTTAAATTTTAATGAAGTTGATTCGCTATATACGTAGCGTTTGGCGCTCCGTTCTCTCTGACTACCCCGCTAGGGATAAAGCGTGAAGTTAGGTGATTCGCTATATTATGTGTTGATCGCTATTGATTTATAATATTTAAAAAAAAAACAAATCGTAAATATTTTAACCCTTGAGAATAAAAGTATTTCACTTTATATCATTGTTTACTTAATGATATTCTGCTGCGACAACAAATTTGACACAAAAAAATTATTGAATATTTCGAAAATATAGATACCGAGTTCGTTTCTGATCGCCCTTAAAATGTATCTTATTCAACATATTTATTTTCAATAATATCTGCATATATTAACAACAAAACCAAAATCCAAATTAAACTACAGTGCATTGCAACAAACAAACTACCAACCAAACCAACATGAAATACGTTACCGTTAACTAAATAATGGCTCACATAAATCCATTGTCAACCGATTAAATTTAATTGGAGCCAAATTATATCACATTATACATCAAAATAGCACTTTTCGCACTTAACACCTTAATATTACGTTGACACTGACCGTCCATCTGGCGGGGCTGGTGCCAGTCTTCGCGCCACTCCTGGCCTTCCATAGCATGTCCTTAGCAGATGATATTTTTTTCAATAGATTGTTTTAAATTAGTTATAAGACGCGCGCGCGCAGCCGCGAGGAGATTCCTTCTGTCGTCAGCGCGCAAAGGCATCCACGCCCGCCTCATACCCGCCCACCGCCCAGAATACCGTCAAAGTTATTTATTTTCAAATGTATATTAACTGGGCTTAGTAACTATGTATTTTGTGCTCGTTTCGCTTTTGGTTTATGTTTATTGTTTGGTTTGAAGTTAAATAAAAGAGGTTTTGATGAATATGTTTAAATTTATGGTTTCTTTGCTTGTGTTCGTGTATTTGTGATTTTGAATCGAAATATCTTTTTTTTATTTTTGGTGGTGTGTTTTCGAAAATATTTAACTTTTAATGAATAGTATAAATGCTATAACTGAGACTAGAGCTATGACTGAAAAAAAATAGTCCCGTTGAGTTTCTTGCGCCGGTTCTTCTCAGGTCTGAGGCATTAAATTTAGTGAACCGGTGGTAAATTATTTGACGTTCAAAAAGTGAAGCATGTAAGTTCTTACTTTGAATAAAATTATTTGAACTTGAATTCTATGAGTATACTATTTTTTTAAGGCATACGGATTGCTTTATTTATAGAGTAAACAAATTACTAAATAAAAATAAATCAAATAAATCATAGTCTTTGACGTAAAAATAAATAGAATTTAATTAAACTTAAAATAATAAAGTCTACTTTGAAAGTACCTATTTATGTAATTATTTACGATTTATCAACTTATACACGCCTGGAACGTATATCATTATATTAATATGTGAAGTTAACTTAAAGGTAAACTTTATTACTCCTTCTTGGGGCACTTGTGAGGGCAGAAGGGTATGAAATTTGGCATAGTTAAAGTTTATATGGAGAAGAATTGCAGAAAACGGTATTTATAATAATATAATACTTAGAAACTATTGATTCGCATGTAAAATGACATATCCGTTGCTAAGGAATGAAACCGTGAAACCGTCTGTAGTAATAATTTATAAAGTATATTACATTTATATTATATACATATACCTAATATGAAAGTGGGGAACGGAAATTTGAAAGAGAACGGAATGTCTTAACACTAAGTTCTCAGATTCTCTCTGCGATATGCGGGATACAGCGTGAAGCTATAAGAAAAAAATATACCAAAAAAAAAAAAAAATAGTATATAGTAGTGAAAAATAAAATTAAAATGAAGTAAATACATTATTTTTTATATATTTTTTTACTTTTGACGTTAGCAGAAACCGTTAAACTCTACCACATTGCTTTTCCAAAACATACAAAATTTTGTTTGTTATTTTAACGCTTACCTGTACTTACCGTGAGTTAACCATAATTTTAGATTTAAAAAGACTTGTGCCTACAAATAATAAAAGAAAAACTATTTTAGATGTGAAATTTCGAGAATATTATTCATACTAAGTATATTGTCATCGTATCCGGACACATGTACAAATTTCAAGAAAATTGGACAATTTAATATTTTAATTTTTAATTTTACTTTCAGAGGTAAAATTTATAAAACCATGTAAAAATGAGCAATTTATAGTGAAATAAAAGTATCTCCTTATTAAATAAACGATTACTTGCGAGATTTGCTAGCAACAAATATTTTCAATTATTTAACTATAGGTACAGCTATTTTACTATTTTACTCGCTATCTATCAGTGGTACTTTAACTTTTGTAAAACAATCAAATCTAAAATCTAATTTGAATAAACCTAAACTTAAAAATGTCGACCAGGAAAGTATGTATTTTCAATGTATTAACTTATTTACGCCTACAATTGTTCGCGTCAATAATATTATTTAATTAAAAAAAACCGCCATCTAATAAAATTATTGCATTTTATTAGATTGAGAGAGAGATTTTAATAGTAAAATTTTCACAAAGTACTTACTGGTCAAATCTTATTTAAATCACTAAAATTAGTTAACCCAGTAAAGTCAGTTAAAAGTAAAATTTAATCAAAATAAATATTATATTTTCGTTGACGATAGCAAAAATCGTTAAATCCACTACATTAGTTCCTCAAAATATACAGAATTCCTTAAAAGACTAAAAAAATGGACATAAAGTATAGAATTAACCAGAAGAGCTACTTTACTGCAGGCGCGTCTATCAACACTGTGTAAACAAAGCAAGACGAACGGACCGGTGCAGCTACTTAGACGAATGGCCTTAGGCATTCACATTACTGAAATTTATATGCGGGGCCTTTCGTGGCGCAGAGGCACAAGTGTGAATGCAAAACGCGAAAGGTGTGGGTTCGATTCTCTATCCAGGAAATGAAAATATTAATTTATAATTATTAAGGAAGCCTGTCGTAGCGCAGGGGTACAAATGTATGACTGTAAACGTGACAGGTTGTAGGTTCAATTCTCACTCCAGTTAATAAAAATGTTTAATATTTAGTTATTAATATTTAGTAGGTATTTTGATTTCCTCGCTCTTGTAACGAGACAAAACGCGGCGTTAACTTCCGCTCAGCACGCAATGCCTCGATTCGGCGGAAAGTGGGGAACGGAATGTCCTAATAGAACGGAGTGTCTTAACACTAGGTTCTCAGGTTCCCTCTACCTACTCTATGTGCGGGATACAGCGTGAAGCTGCAACTATTACCCGCGACTTTTAGCGACTTCAAAACCACATTCATCGTATTTACGGTTAAACGGTTTCCCATTGCGCTACGATAGTCTCTAATAGGATAATTTTTATATTAATAACTTTTTTTGGATGAACGCTGAGCAGAGGGAACCAGAGAACCTAGCGTTAAGACAGTCTCTTTAAACATTTCCGTTCCCCACTTTCCGCCGGATTGCGGCATTGCGTGCTGAGTGGCGGAACTCAACGCCGCGCTTTACCTTGATACCAGAGCGAGGAAATGAAAATACTAAATATAATTTAACATTTTAATTCTGGCGTAGGAATCGAACTCACAACCTGTCGCACGCTTGTGCTTCTGCGCCACGACAGGCCTCATTTTTAGTATAAGTACCTACTTAATTAAATAAACATATGTTTTTCTTTTTAATATTTACTGTAGATAAATTTTCAGTGTTATTTAAAACATATTAACATAGTTTTCTCTGAAACATAAAACGTTGACTTTTATTTTTAGTGGACCGAGCCGCGTGGGATGATCTCAACATCTGTAAGCCCCGCCCATTGTGTATCTATCTCTTTCTATAGTATTAAAGCATTCCTAAGATAGAAAGAGATGGCGCGCTGCTACGCCTATTGATGAGGAGGAACGAAATTAAATTGTATGTTTTATATATTTTTTTATTTTTGGCAGATTTGTGTTTTGTAAAGAAAAATAATAAAATAAATTTCACGTTTAAATTTGAAAGTAAAAATTTAAAAGAAAATAATTTTAAAAAGTAAAAAATACGGAGAAAAGAGAGATGAGACATGAAAATTAAAAGTTTGGACGTTCAATTTAAACTTTTAGTGAAAATACAGTTTACAATCATTGAATCGGTGAATGCAGAAACAACGAAAAGTGCAAAAATTCGTAATCGATTTAAACTAGCTTAGAAAGGAAAGATGCGTGTTGTTTTCCTTCCTCCTGCAACATTTGAAAATCCGGACTTACGTTGTTTCTGCACTCACTGATTCAGTTGTGACCAACAATTATTGTTGTCGCGTAGATAGCCAGAGAGAACTTAACAGATATGTCATCTATATACCTATAAATAGGTACGCGAAGCAAAAACTTTGGATCCCTTTTCATGAAAATTACGCGGATGGAGGTGAATGAAGTTTGGCACAATTATTGTTTATATAGAGAAGGAATGCAGAATGTTAACATTTTTTTTTATATAATACATAAAAAGTATATTAAATTAACAAAATAAATGTTACACACACTACCATGGTTTGTTTGTTTTGTTTCCATAAAGTGACATATACGTTGCTGTGCAATGTGTTATTAACGCATTTACGGGGACACTATTTTTACATAAAAGTGAATGTCAAAACTATAGTAGTGTGTATAATATTTATTTTATCAGTCAAATCTATTTCTAAGTATTACATTATTAAAAATAACATTTTCTACACTTCTTGTCCTTATAAACTTAAACTGTGCCAAATTTCTGCATCCTCACAATTGTCGTAAAAAGGGATTCAATGTCTTCAGTTTTCCTCCACGTATGAGAAGAAACTCCTTAGCGCACAATGGATTCAATGTGCGGGCACCCATCGCGTTGCAGAGAGAGGAATTTGGAGAGTGCCTGGGACTAACAAACAAAGTGTAAGTAAGGCCCCTTAAGGGCCCCTTTAAAACGCGCATGAACGTTCACCTGCGCTATACGCGCTCCTCTCTACCTAACCAAGCGCCTAACTAAGCCGCAGGTAACATCTCCTAATAAAATAAACCTTTGATAAGAAATACCAATATAAGCAGCACTAAGCGAAGTTTCAAATCCAAAGCACGTCGAAAGCAAATCATAACAGTACAACAATACCCACAAAAAATAATATTTAAACCATGTTCCTAACAAAAATAGACTTTATAGCACTGAGTGCATTTCCGTAAAGAAAAATCGTGTATATTTACGTTTATTGTACAGGCGATGACAGTCCTAACGACGCCATCTTCCGCCGCATTTATCTGTCATCGGCCACTCGCGCCGGATGCAAGACGCTTTGTGAGGATCCTTCTTGTGTCTTAGAACAGTTTGTCTATTCATTTTAGGTATATATTTTAAACGAATTAAATGTTTAATAGATACTTAATATTGTATTTGTAAAACAATTGTGGATAAAGCTATAGCTTAGCCTGTATGTTTGCTAAAACACACTAAGGGTTCGAATCTGAGTTGATAGAAAGTAGGTATATACACTCATTCCTATTAATATTTATAAATTTTAACGCCTGTCGTGGCGCAGAGGTACAAGCGTGCAAATGTAAACGCGACAGGTGGTGGGTTCGATTCCCACTACAGGAAATGTTAGTATTTTCATTTCCTGGGTTTGGTATCAAGGCAAAGCGCGGCGTTGAGTTCCGCCACTCAACACGCAATGCCTCAATTTGGCGGAAAGTGGGGAACGGAATTGTTATAAGAGAAGGGATTGTCTTAACACTATGTTCTCAGGTTCCCTTCGCCTACCCTGACGTATGTGGGATACAGCGTGAAGTTCAAAAAAAAAGAAAAAAAAATCTTAATGGGTAAATTATATTATAACAGAATGAAATATCATTCTAATTGCACATTAAATAACAAATATGTTAAACTTTTGATATTGACTGTGAGTGACAAACAACGTACAGCCCAAACTAATGGGGATAGCAAGCTGAAAATTGACATGTAGGGCCTTGGAAAGCAGAACATCAAAGAAGGATTTCTCGACATTTCTACGGCAACGGTATAATTAAAATCTTACGTTATTATCCCACATGAACGAAGTTATGGGTGAACCTCGTCTTTATGTAGGTAAAACAAAAAAGAACTTACCAATAATTTTATGTAGGTATAGGTGTGGAATGAATAAAACTAGACGTGTCTTTTCCCACTTTAGCATATGTAAACATATTTAGAATGTACCCTATAACAATAAGTCTCATATATAATGCTTATACAATTTTTTATCCGAGCTACTCTACATGAATCTAAATAGATTAACTACAAAAAAGTTATTACAGGTAGATTATTAGTGGTGAGAGGTGAAAATTTTAAAAAGGCAAGTCGGTAGATTTAGGGAAGCCTGTATTGGATGATAAGATTTTTTTCAATTTCTCTCTCAAGTTTTAGCACTCACACTTTTCGTTGAGCTTGTTTTTTTTTTGATATCCCTAATCAGCTAGTAAATCCGACACTTATTTAATGTACTTTACAAAATGTATGTCGATGGGAATGGGAACCTTGTTATGGATGACCACTGGTAGGTATATAACTCTTTATCAGCAATTATCTGGAAGAAATACGTATAACGCAGGTACATGCTCGTAAAAAGACAATACTATGTTCTAAAGCTCTTCATTAGGGACTTTTCATAAGTGAGTTATATTACTTAATTATTATTTACACAATTTAAAACCTAAAGAAGGAACCATAAGAATTAAAATGATCGCGTTAGGAGTCAATTTAGATTGTAATAAAATTATTACATTAATTTATATATCAATAACTGTATAATGTTAAGATTTTTAATACAAATGGGACATTTTTTGTAAAAACAAAAATTAAAAAAGCAAGCTCGGCATTATGAATGGATGTCTTTAATATTCATAGTCTCATACACATAACAACGACGCAGTGTTTAGGTATTGGAACTTTAGATCGTAAAACGACATCTCTGCATTTTATTTACATAAAATAAAGTAAGTAAAAAAGTTTTGTTAGTTACTTTTTTATTTCATGGCCCAAAAAAGTTAATATTTAGTTTTAATTAGATTCCATTATTTTTAACCAATTTCTAAAAAAGCAGGAGGTTCTCAACCCAACTTCGACGCAGTATCATTTAAATAACATGTTTTATCATTTAGTTAACAACTGACCAGTAGTTTTTGAGATATTCGTAATAGATATATTTTTTACTGTATTTTATTTAAAGTCGGTCCTCTTTTTAATTCAAAACTGAATTATTTATTTATCATTTTGAATAACATAAGTATTTCCATATAAACCTTATGTTACATACATAGATAGTTTGAAAAAATAAACCTTTTATTGAATCTTATATTGAAAAATCCTGCCCATTTTTAACATGCTGCCAACTTAATGTCGTTTTTATTGGAAGTACCTATATAAAAGTTTATATAAAAACCTATATTAAATAATCAGCAATACATTGATATTGGTCAAGGTGGCTATTATTTTTATCTTTGCAAATATAGAGTGTCGTAAAGCAATCGTCGCGGTTCAGGTGAACGGCCGGCGCGCGCATTCGCAACATGTCTCCCATATTTCCATCATCGACGCGTCTGATGCGATGCGCACCAAAATAAGATTATTGGAAATTTGACACACGACTAACAGGGTTACCAAGACGGAAAAGTTTTATGCTAAGACTATTGTATATTCAGCCTAATTATTTTTTTTTTACTTTCATTCGCATTTAGTAGGTATGCGTTAAAATTTTAGTGTAATAACATTTTGTTCTCCATTTTCTAGTTATATTGGGAAATTGTGATAAAATCCAAAGCTATAACTCATCTTTTCAGGTCGAAAAATTTATACATGAAAAAAAAATACAAATATGGGTATTGAACAAAACGCAGATAAAAAGTTTACAGTTAGTGAATGCCTGATTGAGTTCTTAACCCACTACCTAATTATGGGAGATGAAAAAACAATAATTATCAACTTACCCTGAAATGATTCTCCAGTAGCAAAAATTAAACATTTATAAGTGTAATAAAAAATATGATATAAAAAAAAACATTTAAAGAAGTTTGTATATTTTTTTAACCCTAATTATTGTGAAGAACAGTACTTTTTAAATTTACATACAAGCGTTAACCCTAAAATTTTACGATCAAGCTTCTACGAGTACATACATTGCCCGATGCTGATGACGCATTTGAGTGGCCCTCAATATTTTCGGTTCAACGGAACTATTTTTATGAGCCCTCGTCTACGATGAGAGCACAATAATATGTAAGTATGTCTAGTGGTTAGAATTACTTCTTAAGTACTATGTCGTATCTGAGCACATATTTTTGTGGTGATGTACTGAATACATTCGTTTAATAATTCAATTATTTATACGTATTTAATTTTCTATGTGTGCTATGTGCAGGATGCAGTATGTAGCTAAAATAAATGGATTTAAGAATTTATATTAAATACCATAATAAAAATGTGAATTTAAATGTTGACCTAATTAAATAAATAAATAAAAATAAAATAAATATATAGGTTGCGGCTTCCTTGTCATGTATTTTGCGTGTCAATGAGTTCAGTTCAGTCTTATATAATAATGGCGTTTCGAATGAATTTCAATGGCTTAAAAGTCGAATAGTTTTACCTACAGATAAAAATAATATACTTTTAATCTATATATGATACGTGAAGCAAAAACTTTGGACCCTTTTTTACAAAAAATACGCGGACGGAAGAGCATGAAACTTGGCATATTTATAGTTTATACGAGTATAGAGAAGGAGTGTAAAATGCTAATATTTTTTTTAAATAATGCATAATAAGTATATTAAATTAATAAATGTTATGTGCACACTACCATTTGACCTCCATGTTTATATAAAGTGACATATACATTACTAAAGACAACGCGTTGTTAACATGTCAACAGGGACTCTAGTATAAATTATAATTTGATATCCCTGCGTATTCCTAACAACAAATAAAATTATCTTATAATGATTCCATTTTTCCTTTGGGGTTGCCTTTAAAATATTTAAAAAATACTTTAAAAATATCTAAATTATACAAGTTTAATAATGTTTTTAATAATAATAATTTATGGCATATCAATATTCTTAAGAATATTTTTTACTTTTTTTTATTTATCTACGGATTAAACATTATGCTATTAAAATAGGAAAAATATATATGTCGATGTGTCGCAGTTTAAACATGCGGTAATCCTCTGATTACCGCATTCCTCTAATATAAGCGAATGCGGAGCAGGGTTAGTTGATTTAATATAAAGCGCCATCTCTTATTCCTTATTAAAGCTAAGTAGCAATATACAAACACTAGGTGGCTATAGTAATTAATAAGATGAATACAAATTTTAAAGAAAATAAATCTTAAAGAGCACAAAAATTATAACTTAAATACTGAGTAATATATATCATTACTTTTGAAGAATATTTAACATAAAAATTAAACACTATTACCACAATAGTATTTTTTTTTTATTATGGCAACAAAAATTGTTTTCGCGAGAACCTTGTGAGCATCATGAAATTTATTTTGATTGCAAAATTGTCATAGAATTTGATAAGAAAAGTGAAAAAGCGTTTTATTGTGTTATTGTTATGTTTGTTCTGAATAAATATTTGTTATACAAGTGGAGCTCTTAAGGAAATTGCTCGCTATGGCCGGCCCGTCCGACGGCGACCCCGACGGATGGGTCGAGTTCTGCGAGCGTCAGGCCAAAACCGCCGCTCAGGACTTTGCCAAGGCTTGCTTACAATACTTGCAGACCAGCGCCGGTGAGGCCGCCGCCCGCCCGATATCACAAAAAGAATTCTTAAAGAAGTTCGTCGAATGCTTCTCTGAACAATTCGATTTTGAATTCGGTAAACTTAAAGCACAACATAAATTACCCAACGGCACTCACACCGGTCACGATGAAAGCGATTACTCCGAAGAAACTGATTCCCCAAAAACACAACATAAACCGTTCTTTAGAAGATTATCTTTTAAAGGTTTGCGACGTGGGAAGGGGTTATTCCATAAACAGCATTCGGATGAAGTGGAACTATCGTCTAATATGAATAAACATAAGACGAAATTAGCTAAAATAGTTGTGGAATGTAGAAAGGACGGACTTGTAAATTATTTAACGCCAGAAAGTCTGGAACAGCCCAGTGGTCCACAAAAGTGGGAAAAGTGTAGATTAGCATTAGTTAAAACTGTTGGAGGTTACATGTTAGAGTTTTATTCACCGCCAAAGGCGCAAAAACCTAGGAGTGGGGTATTCTGTTTCCTTATATCTGAGGCAAGGGAAACTACTGCTTTGGAAATGCCTGACCATGAAAATACATTTGTTTTAAAAGTGAGTAATTATTAAATAAGATATATTTTACCTACACTGTCATTTCCTTATAGGTTTATTAGAAGTATATTATATATTGTTATTTAATTTTGCTTTTATTTGATTTGAATAATTTATTTAAGCATTGAAACATATTAGCAGTGTGTTTTAAAAATAAAGAATTTATTTATTTACTAACTTAAAACTAATTTATACAATTTATTTAGTAATTTTTTTATTAAAAACTTACTTATCTAACATAATTAATTTCCAGGCAGACAATAATATGGAATATGTAATAGAAGCTGCCGATGTTGACGATATGAAGTCCTGGCTAGCGACTATCAAATATTGCATGAGGTCGGCGCCTACAACCCAACCTCCGCCAGAAGCATTAGCTGGTCTTCCAGAACCGGCACCTCCTGACCTGCCGCCACGAAGAGATTTGCCTTCAAGCACTAGTAATACAGATTTAGCAACAGACACACCTGAAGAAGCGGAATTAGGTATTTTATTTATTTTTATATATTAAAATGATGACAAAATTATTTTTAAAAATTAAATATGTGGAAGCTGTGAATTTTTGAAGTCATATATTTTAACATTTTAGGTATCATGTTTTTGATTATTATAAAATTGGCTCTTTTCTTAATAATTTCTCTTTTAAATGGCAAGAATAAATAAACCAATTTTTTGAAAGTTATTTTATATGCCAAGCCCCTGAATACACCTATTAATAAATATATTATATTTATTCATTAGTGCGCTATTACATATTAAAATTTCGAAAAAAATTATGTGTTCAAAAAGCAAAAGGGAGTGCTTAGTATATAAACTTCTACTCTTTATATATATCATTACGCAAAGAAAGTCCTCTAGTGATTAAAATATTGCAAAAATTTGGAAAAAATATAGTTAGCTTATAATTTTTTTTTTAACTTCACACTGTATCCCGAATATAGCGCATATAGCAGGGTAGGCAGAGGGAACCTGAGAACCTAGTGTTAAGACACTCCGTTCTCTTTCAACAAATCCGTTCCCCACTAACGCCTGTCGTGGCGCAGAGGCACAATTGTGCGACTGTAAAGCGACAGGTTGTGGGTTCGATTCCCACTCCAAAAAATGAAGTATTTTCATTTTCCGCCACTCAACACGCAATGCCTCAATCTGGCGGAAAGTTGGAAACGGAATTGTTGAAAGAGAATGGAGTGTCTCAACACGTCGGTTCTCTGGTTCCCTCTGCCTACCCCGCTACATGCGTTCCACTTCCCGCACAGGCTCCATAGCAGAGGAAGTATGCGAGCGTGGGCTGTCGCTGGGCGAGTGGCCGTGGTTCCACGGCACGCTGGCGCGCGCGGCGGCGGCCGCCGGCGTACTGCACGGCGGCGCGGCGGCGCACGGCTGCTACCTCGTGCGCCAGAGCGAGACCAGGAGGGGAGAGTACGTGTTGACGTTTAATTTTCAGGTATTTTATGTGCTTTACTTATATGTTACTTATATTATTTTCTGGTTGTCATAGAAATTTAGGGAATATCTCTTAGTGCTCTTCTGCACTGGCCAAGCTTACATATTTTATAACTAACTTTTCTTTTTTTTAACTTCACGCTGTATCCCGCATATAGCAGGGTAGGCAGAGGGAACCAGAGAACCTAGTGTTAAGACATTCCATTCTCTTTCAACAATTCCGTTCCCCAAATTATATTTATCGATTATTTTAATTGTAATAGGAATTAATATTTTTAGAATATTTATAATAATTTGACCATCTAAACTTTCTGAGCAATAAGCCACACGAATCATTCAGTTTGAATTTCGATTTCTTACACTATTATATATTTCCCAATACTACTCCCAGCTCCATTGACCTATAAAATACATGTTTTCTTAGCAGCACATATTTCACTATATACACAAGTACAGCTCAACATTATAAACAATAAAATTTTCTGCCTTTTTTCTCCTTACGCTATATGTATGTATGTCAATTTTTATACTCCTAAATTCGCAGTTATCTTAAAAACGAATCCAAAGATTTCCTTTCACATGTAAATATCAAAAATAATATAATTTCCACAAAAAACTATGTAGATTTTTATTCATATATAAACATAATAATTTCCCCAATATCATAAAAAGATCTTAAAAAAGAACTATATGAATTTTTTTTATACTTTTACGTTGTATCCCACACATAACAGAGCAGTCTGAGGGAAACTAAGAACCTTATCCGCTGAATAGTCACATTGAATGTTGAATGGCGGAACTCAACGCCGCGCTTTGCCTCGTTACCAGAACGAGGAAGTGAAATTACTAAATATTGAGTAGTTAAAATATTGATTAGTGAAATTGTTGTAAGAGAACGGAGTGTGTTCACACTGGGTTCTCAGGTTCCCTCTGTCTACTCTGCTATATGCGGGTTACAGCGTGGAGCTAAAAAAAGAACAAATTTAAAATAACAATATTTGTGATATAACCAGGGCCGCGCAAAGCACCTGCGTATGACGCTAAGCGAGACGGGGCAGTGCCGCGTGCAGCACCTGTGGTTCCCCAACGTGCACGACATGCTGGAGCACTTCCGAGCGCACCCCATCCCGCTGGAGTCGGGCGGCGCGGCCGACGTCACCCTCACGGACTACGTGGTGTGCCCCGACGCGCGCCGCCAACACGTGAGCCTTACTGACTGATACCGATATACCGACCTTACCGACTTATTGCTGTTCACTATGTTGTAAATATACGGTAGGAGCTTGATTATCTGGGGCTTCGGGAGGCCAATTGATTTTTTAACCGGGGTTTCCAGGGTTAATTGTTTTTTTAACCGGGGCTTTTAAACATTTATATACGATTTATTTTATAGTAATAATAAATATGTAATTGTTTTAAAAAATAATGAATTATACTGGATAGAAAAACATGTTGTGCGGTATCATAAGTTCCGGGTAGCTTCTAGTTCAATACATTTTCTAGAAACAGTTAAATCAAAATTCGATTATCCGGTGTTTTCTATTATCCGTGAACCCCCATACCCATCATTACCCCGGTTAATGGAGGTTCTACTTTATTAAATGAAACTATTTTAACCGAATCGTATGTTTTAGTATTCGGAAATGTTGGAAAACCTGACGTTTTGAACGTTTTACAGTAGTAGTCCATGGTCAAAGGTAGACTGATTTTTTATTTTATTCGCGTTTTCCAGTCCGTGTTGATTCTCATAGAGATCTTTGATTTTTTCTTTGATCGCGATTTTTATACATATTAAATGAAACAATCACCTGTCGTGGCTCAGAGGCACAAGCGTGCGACTGTAAACGCGACAGGTTGTGGGTTCGATCCCCACTCCAGGAAATGGAGTTTTTCATTTCCTGAGTTTGGTAATAAGGCAAAACTTTCCCCATTTTCCGCCGAATTGAGGCATTGAGTGTTGAGTGGCAGAACTCAACGCCGCGCTTTGCCTTGTTACCAAACCCAAGAAATGAAAATACTAAATTTTACATTTTCTGGAGTGGGAATCGAACCCACAACCTGTCGCGTTTACAGTCGCACGCTTGTGCCTCTGCGCCACGACAGGCGTTCAAATAATTTCATTTAATATGTGATTCTTATTGGCATACCTTTTGTAAATTATAATTAATGCCGAATTTACTTGCAAATTAGGGACGCTAAAAATAAATTCGACAAAAAGTTAATAGCTTATAATATAGAATATTTTTGTCCAGGTCGGATCTATATATACCGGCTTGTTTATATAAAACATAATATGCCGGCTTACTTATATAAAGGTTTCACTTGTGGCTAATTGTCACTGATGGCCAGTTCTGTTTTTAAAATGATTTTTTTTTAGTAAAGGATGGTCAGTGAAACCTTTTTTTTTGTTGAAACCTTTTTGATTAAGGTTGGCCCATTGGCCGTTCTTTACCAAAAAGTTTGCATTAAAATTCTTTGGGTAAAGAACAGTCAATGTACGAGTAAACTTTTTCTGTTTGAAACCTTTTTGATAGACGAAAATGTTATGGATTTTTATTATATCAGTTTTGGAGTTAATTAGCGGCCACTTTCTTTTTTTTTTTGTACTTTTTGGTTGAAAACTTTTTGGTGAAGAAACTTTAACAATTTAGTGGGCAGTTCTTTTTTTTAGTGAAAACTTTTTAAGTTAACTTTTTGGTATGCTGATAATAATTTTCAAATGGAACCTTATTTAAGCGCGTTAAGCTTTATTTGAAATAAAAAATTGAATTCGTGTCGCCTAACTGTATATATAAATAAGTTTGTACATATATGGTGTATGTATGTACTATTGTTTTTTTTACTAGGGCGTAAGGAGTTAGCGGTAGGTTATATGTATTTTATTACTATAGTTTGAAATAAAGTAATATTACTCTTAAGTAAAAACTTCCTGATGATTAATTTTAAATAGTATTTAATGATAATCACAGCGTTAAGTTCCGCAATGTTTCAAATTCGGGCGGTAAACGGCGAACGGAGTGTCATGACACTAGGTTCACTCTGATTACTCTGATATGCGGGGTAAAGCGTGAAACTGATATTTTTTTAAATAATAATTATTCAAGTATCCACTTCTGTCGATACTTCTAATGTGACTATTTCGTTTTTTTTTACTCTGTGACCTTTTTCATTTTTGGCTGTTTGTGTTAATACTTGTGCATTAAAAAGCTGTTTGTCAATGTCATGTCAGTGTTGCGATTGGCTTAGTGTATTGTTTTTGGCCACAATTATTACTAATGTTTTATTTTAAATGACGTTTTCGCTTTTTCGTTTGTTTGTTTTTAAAAAAAATACACGTAATATTCATAACATTTATACATAGTGTAAATATATACATCAGTATACACAAAATAGTAAGGTTCTTTTTTTTTTTTAAATTTAGCCAAAATATTTTCATTTGTGTCATTAACTTCATGTTTAAAGCTGAGACAAAAATTTAATTATGTTTTTTATAGTGTATATACGTTTGTATATTTTCGCATTTTTAGTTTTAACTATTGAATTATATTTGCAAGACTGTGTGGTTACAAATTTACACATATAATCTAAAGAGGCTTTTATCCCACCGTAAGTCTTTCTAGCTGTTAAAATATTTAAGATTTCACAATAAAAGAAAACTGACTTCGAATAAAATGCAATAAAAAGTAAAATTGTTACGAATAACTCGGAAACTACTCGTCAGATGTTGATTAATTTTAAATGGGACGTTATCAGAAGCTATCCTATAAAAAAAGGATTATTAAAATTGGTTAAGTAATACATTAAAAAATACAGTCCTCCTTGTAATTATAAAATGAAAACATACTCAATGTTTTCATTTATTTTTTTAAATTTAACATTAATTTTGCTAAATAAGATGTGCTCAAGTGTTTTTAGTGAAACCAGAAATAATAATTATTATGAGATACAAGAAATATATGAGCCGTTGATTTATGTGATTGTTTTTTTTTTTGATTAAAAACATAAAATTATGTTAATTTGTAATAAGATTCAGCTTTAATTAATTTTTTTACTAAATGGAGTTGTCTCACTTTCAAAATCAACGGCTCATAATGATTAAAATATTATTTTTTAAAGTATTTATTTATATCTACCGATCCTAATAATTTATATACTTATTTCATTCAATATTTGACATTAAATTATAAATTTGGTTTTGGCCAAAACACCGAGAATCTATATATTTTGTAAATTATGTGACAGCATTTATTATTAATAAATAATAATAATATGAACATAAAAGATGGATGTTTCGGGTAAACTTTATATATAAAATTATATTATTTAATGTATGAAAAAATCTAGAACTTTCTTATTTTTGTCTCAGTGTTCATTATTGTAATAATATATGCCTGATTTATTTTTTGTATATATATACATATTATAGATATAAACCAGGAGAGAGCAACTCGTGGACCTTTTAATAATTATATGGGTATTTTTTCAAGATTTTATTCTTCACCTGATTCATGTGGCCCAAAATTTTTGATACTTTTTTTTTTATGGATAACGGATGGCAAACGAGAGAAAGCAGAAGGACCACCTGATGGTAAGTGGTTACCTTCGCCCATAAACATCTACAACACCAGAGATGTTGTAGATGCGTTGCCAACCTAGAGGATACAGATGGAAGGGGAGGACAATGTAGTAGTCCCCTATCGGTACCACCACATTTTGGGGAAAGGATGGGTGAGAAAGGGTATGGCCTGGCATACATGCCATCGAACCGGAGTACATCATAAGATATATGCTGGTTCGTCTTTGACATGATAGTGCTCGCAAACCAGACGGAGGACGAACCTCCTACCACCAAACTACTGGGATACCCGCCTTTTGTGAGACGTTACCCAGCGGCGGAAGGGAATTGTATTCTTACCCCGTCCCCTCACAGGGAAAAACTAATAAAATACTTTTGGCATAATGTGATATAGGGAGAATTTTTTTTTTATTACATTTGTTCTAAACACTACGGACGCGTACCTTTTGTCAACTTTCACTTTATTTTCATATTACTATGCTTAGGAAATAAGATTAAATTAAAAAAAAAAGAGAGTCTTAAGTATTTGAGATAGGGAAACCTCAAATATATGTCTTGTGGTACACCAACTTTCATAGGAACACGTTTTATTATGCCAAGTGCCAAAAATTTTGGGCCATATGTATCAGCAAACGATGTAATCTTGAAGAATTACCCTTATGCGTCCCGCTATGTCTTCATTTGTTACACATATTTTCTACATAAAGTACTAAATTTTGGCTCGCAAAGAAATTTAAAAATGGCCCGTTGTTAAAAAGGTTGCCCTCCCCTGCATTTTTTTCAATTTGTATATATTTTTTTGTCTTTGATTTTTTATTTGTATAATAGCATAATATAAATTTAATGGAATTGATTTCTTCTTGCATTGTTAGACTAATTCAGTAGAATTAACAAATTTTAAATGTAAGCGCTTCATGTCTTAAAACTAAATTATAAATAATAATAATAATATTATTTTATATATTATTGTTATTTATGCTATTTATTGTGGCCTAAGTTTTTTTTTAATTAATGTTTGTATATAGAGAAGTACACAGCACTAATTTATTTATTATGTTTTTAGTCTGTGGTGATTAAGAAACCACAGATAAACTTTATGATGAGCTAATGGAATAATTTAGGTTTCGATTTTTTTAATTTCAATTCTACTGGAAATAATATACATATGGTACCTTTAGAATTATAGTGGCCTATTTAAGAACTTCAATATAGATTTTTATATATTAAGTTGTTTGAAAAGAAACGATTTTTTTTAAATTAAATTTTAATTTATATTCTTGTTTTAATTAAAGTCGAGAAAGATTGAAGTCGTTTCGCGGCAAAAAATCAAAATCATTTTTTGTTTAGTTTCATATAATTCTAAAGGTATGTAATATATGAGCCGTTGATTTTGAAAGTGAGACAACTCCATTTTATGTTATTGCTTTTTTTTTATTAAAAACATAAAATTATGTTAATTTGTAATAAGATTCAGCTTTAATTTTTTTTTTTTACAAAATGGAGTTGTCTCACTTTAATAATCAACGGCTCATATATAAGAGCCTAATTTTTTTTTTTATAATTGTGTTTCTTTATCTGTGCATTTTGCATTGTTGCCATAGTCTGTTGAAAAAAAAGAAAGTGTGTGCTCCATCTTGTTTTAAATATGGTTTGTGCTTTTTTATTTATTTTATTTTTTTAATTTGTAATTGTAACAGGCCAATTTTAAATAATGACATAATATAATAAAAAAAATTAAGAATATTATTTAACCATCGTTGCGTAGTGGAAGTGTTTGACTGTAAACGCGATTGGTCCAGGGTTCGATTCCCACTCGGGAAAATGATTATATTTAAATTATTTTTATTTTATCGCTCCCCTAAGACTAAGTGCGGCGTTAAGTTCCGCATTCAATAATGTCTCGAATTCTGTAATTGGACTCTTAATTTTTTTCTTATTGATTTAAGTGTAGATGTATTTTGATAGCCAGTTGTTAGCTTTATACCGAACAATTTCACAAGTTAATATTATTTTTTTTTAATATTTGACTGTTTAATCGTTTTAATAATTCTTTATACGATTTTTTTGAGGCTCTCTATTGAAGTGGCTTAACTCTTTTTTCTTTTTTTTTATATAAAATAACTTTGAAGTATGTATATGTTTTTTTTTTTAATTTGTTACGCCACTTGCATTGAAAGCCCACTTATTGTTAATATTTTGTACAAAATGAACTTATGTTCTTTTCAAGCTTTAAACGTATTTCTTGGTTGTAAATTTATTATTAAATCTTATTTGCTGAATGGGTTTTTATTTTGCTTTTTTCACCTTAGTTGCCTGTTTGTGTGTGTGTGTTTTCACCTTAACTTGCATTTTTTTCTTTTTTTTTATGTAATATGATATTTTATTCACAAGTACTGTGTTGTTATATAATTATATTCATACTAGATGTAAATTTTGAATTTCTCTGGTCAGAAAAACGCCAGTCGTGACGCAAAGGCACGCGACAGGTTGTGGGTTCGATTACCACTCCAGGAAATGTGGTTTAGTATTTTCATTTCCTGGGTTTGGTAACAAGGTAAAGCGTGGCGTTAAGTTCCGCCACGCAATGCCTCAATTTGGCGGAAAGTGGGGAATGGAGTGTCTTAACACTAGGTTCTCAGGTTCCCTCTGCCTGCCCTGCTATATGCGAGATACAGCGTGAAGTTAAAAAAAAGATAATGTTCAGAATTTGGAAAGAAGTGACGAATAGTATCTTGGCACTATGTTCTCTTTGATTAGGTAGTCAGTAGGGTTCAGGGTCATACATAATTTTAAGTAAAGTTGAAAAAAAATATAATTATATTATTTTTGTTGTTTGCATCAAACAAAAATGCAGAACTGTCTACAATATATGGAAATTAAAACAAGTATATTAGAATTTCGACGTAGCTACATAAGAAAATTAAATTAAATTGTATAAAGCGGAAGGATGCCAAGAGGCGCGGGTTCTAATTCATGTAAAAAAATTATACCCATTAGAAATCTAAATACATTTCTAATGCTAAGTGTGTTATGAATATTTTAAACAATATTAAAGTAAACTACATAATACGCAATCTCTTGAATTCGGATGGAAAGCAATGACCGGAGTTTCTTGACTTTTTGTCTACTCTACTATGCGGGACAAAGCGTGAAAATTGTATTGTATGTACATACACGATGAATATATAAAGCATTATTTTAATATAAATAATTTTCTAGACTCGTATATCTACACGATAGCCCTGGGTTCGATTTCCAATTGGATTTTTTTTATATTTCATTGTTCCCCTTTGAAGTCCGGTTTTGGCTACGTCGTACGTCTCAACGATAAATGAAAGTGTCGTATCACTGGGTTCTTTGCATACTCCAGTAAATACGGGAGAGAAGTATAAACTTAAAATTAAAAAAAATATATATGTGTGGCTTACACGATAGAAGCGAAATTACGAATATTCAGAACCACTTTCAATTTCATTTTTTTTTTTCAATTATTATTTATTTAATATTTACTTCTATTTCAAACAGTACATAAATGTTATACTATCTCACTTTTTCCTGCATACGTATGTGTCTATCTCTTTTTAGTGTCGCTTTTTCATTTTCATCGAGTTACAAATGACAAAAAATCTAAAGAAGTTTCAATTCAATAATTAAGATTTTAATAAGAAAAAAATCGTCTTCAAATAAAATGCACTAATAAGTAATATTATTACGAATATCTCAAAAACTACTTTTCAGGTCTCAACTAAACGGGTGGTCCCATTTAGTAAGTCCCATCAGAAGCTAATTATCATATAAAAGAATCATGAAAACGCCTGCCGTGGCGCAGAGGCACAAGCGTGCGACTGTAAACGCGACAAATTGTGAGTTCGATTCCCACTCCAGGAAATGTTAGTATTTTCATTTCCTGGGTTTGGTAACAAGACAAAGCGCGGCGTTGAGTTCCGCTACTCAACACGCAATGCCACAATTTGGCGTAAAGTGGGGAACGGAATTGTTGTAAGAGAACGGAGTGTCGTAACACTAGGTTCTCTGGTTCCCTCTGCCTACCCTGCTATATGTGGGATACAGCGTGAAGTTAAAAAAAAATTAAAATAGGTTCACCCACAAGTAACACAATTGAATAAAAACTTCCTCCTTTTGAAATCAATTAATAAAATATAAATGAACAACGATTATTAATAGATATACTTCTATTCTGTTATCCTTTCCAGTTGGGTGTATCTTTGGGTAGTGATGTCAGAATGCGGCGCGCGGAACTCGAAGCTTTGCTTATCGCGAGCGGCGCACACCACGACATACGAGCCGTCGACAATCAGTATGTATTGTGTAATATACGCCCTTCTACTATTGAAAGAACTTAAATAATTATAGTAACCATATTTAAATAAAAACTAGATGTTAAAATATCAATCTTGAATGTGAGAGAAAATTTAGATTGTTTTAAAAAAAAACATTTTAAATGTGTAAATCTAAAGTTTTAATTCAATGAAAACTGTTAATGTAAAAATTAAAAAATGAAAATGTCATTAGTTTAAATATATTTATGCGATGGATTCTTTTAATTTGACTCTCTTTATACTTTTTTATGGAAATAGTTTTATTTTTTTGGGTGCTTATGTGTAATGGAATTTCAATGTTTTGTAAGTTAAAATTATTTGCTGGAATTTGTTAATGGTATCGTGATTTTGAGTTTTTAAAGTCATTTTAATTATTCCTTCCTGGTGCTGATTTTTTAAGTGATATTTTTAACGACTTTTTTTCAAATTGGATAATTGTTACTGTTTTTTTCTAATTTAGTGACATTTTTTTTATTTTTCTCTATTTAATCATGTTTGTGATTGTTTTTTATAAATATGACAAAAAAAATTTCGTGCTCCATATTGTTTTCATAATGAAAGGGATATGTCTAGGTGCATGGGTATTCAACGTCGATATTAGAAGTTGTTTGCAAAACTTGCTATTGTAATATAATTTAATTTAGTGTGAATTGTATAAATGTTTCGTAAATGAATTTGAAATTGTTCGTAAAGTTTGCCACTTTCATAGAACAATTAAATTTGATCAACAAAGATGGTTTGTTGTTCTTGTTATCGATTTCTTAATAGATTTCCTTTCTTTTATGTAATTACTATATGAAAAATGCTAAAATACTGCCCAATTACAAATATAAACGTAAATGACATTTTTAATTAAAATAATTTTACTTAACATTAATTTATAATAATATACTTTTGTTACTTTAGTTTTTTTAGTTATTTAAGTATCGGTGATAGAATAAATATTTTGACATGTACAATGCTTGCTAACTAATGTTATTAAGTGGAGGCTTGGCCGCTTTTATTTTTGTCTCGTTTTAAGTCCTTATTCATTGTGAGTATTCAAAAATATTAAAATTCTGTGTTAGGAGGACCCTGAAGTATATATATTAGGACCCTGAAGTATTTCTATTTTATTTTACTGTAGCCCGAAACATTAAACGTTGACTTAAGGCTGGCTATATTAGATTATTTTCAATGGATTCGACTAAAACAGCTTTTTTTGTGCTCTTAAACAATATAATTCAAAATTCTAACGGCTACCACTTTTTTTGTATAAACAGAAGAATACGGTAATAGCGATTAGATATTTTTTTTTCATTTTATTTATTCAATTTACTTAAAAATTATTGAAATGTTATTTAAGTTTAGTAGTCAAAAAAGTTTTTAGTGCAAATGTATATTAAATATTTAAATAAGGCTCATACATTTATCTAGTCATGATTTTAGAAGTCATAATTTATTTTATTTAATTAGCATAAGATAAATTTTTGTTATAAACCTAATTTTGTCTTTTTTGTCGACATTTTAGTAATATTTTAGCATATTAGCGAAAGAAGTAATTTTGTTCTTTATTGGAAATAGTGAGGAGTCAACTTGACTATTGACTTAAAAAAAACTTGTTAATAACAAAAACTTTGCTACAAAATCATTTAACTTTATATTAAATAGTCAAATTTAAAATGGCAACTACTGAACTGATTTCAAAGACTAAAATTAGAAAAATAACTCGATACGTAGATGTCTAAAACATTTTTAGGAGAGTAATTGTTAGGGATGAGCAAATAAAAAATACATCGATGTATATCGTATCGGTAAAAAATCGTTATATCGATACTTTTTGCCCATCACTAAGTGTATAAAATTAGATTAAATTGTTGTTGGAATTGAATATTGATATTTTAGATGATAAAATCTAAATAATAAGTAATTTAAATAAATTGTTTGATAATTTTAGGATTAATTAAATGCTTTATAAGTTGGGTTCACTAGGCTGAATGTTGTAAGATCTGTACATTTATCTTAAATAAAAAAAAAAGATATATTTAAATATGGTATGTATTTTCATATTTATTTATTATCTGTTTAGTATTTTCATTTCCTGGGTTTAGTAACAACGCAAAGCGCGGCGTTGAGTTCCGCCACTCAGCATGCAGTGTTTCAATTCGGCGGAAAGTGGGGAACGGAGTGTCTCAACACTAGGTTCTCTGGTTCTCTCTGCCTACCCTGCTATATGCAGGATACAGCGGGAAGCTAAAAAAAAATATTTTCCTATATGCTTAATTTTTATTTCATAAATATTATGAAAATAATTGAAAAAAAAGGAAAAAGTAAAAGATTAACATATCTTAATTCGACGTATATTTGAGATATCATCCAATTCATTTATTATATACATAACTTATTTCGTAAAAAGCTTTGTGGATCCAATGTATAAAGATGTTGTACTAATGTAGCTTTGGGTACGATGTAAAATTATAATTTTTCTTTGATATAAAGTGTACCATATATCTTTCTTATTTTTTCATTTATTTTATAACTATATTTAGGTCCTTAATGAGCAGTGAGACAACGTTTGTAAAGTATTGTTTTTAACTTCACGCTGTAACCCGCATATAGCAGGGTAGACAGAGGGAACCTGAGAACCTAGTGTTAAGACACTCCGTTCTCTTACAACAATTTTGTTCCCCACTTATTTGATAGGATTATTTTTAGAATTATTTTTATTTCTTCACATTTATAAGATAAAGTACTTCGTTGAGGTCATTCCCCCGACATACAATAACTGGAATTCAGAGGATCAGATGATATCAGAGTGTGCAGACCAGTGATTCTCAACCACTGTTCCGCGGCAGTTTTGTGTGCCGCCAAATTTTGCAAATATATAATAATGTTAATATTATTAAATTATATAGCGTGTTGTAGTAACTAAATAAGTTTAATCTTTTTCATTGTGCGCCGCCAAATTTTGAAATCGTTGAATATGTGCCGCAACAAAAAAAGGTTGAGAATCACTGGTGTAGACACTAGGTTCTCTCATTACCTTACTATGCGGTGTAAGGCGTGAAGCTAAAAAAGAAATTATATCTTAAATGAGCCTAAAGAAAAAAGGATATCTTATTCGGCCTTTTATGACGCAATGTGCGAAAATAGCTTGAACCACATCTACCTATATTTTATTTAAAATAGGTACTGGAAGAAATTAAATAAACGAATTGTAAAAAATTGTTGGTTTTATATTTATTTATATGTTAGAGATACATGAATTATTAATAATTATAGAATTAAGAGTACCCAAAGCAAAGTTAGTCGTGTTATGCCAAATATTCATAAATTGTAACGCATTTTACATCGATGTTGCCTTCATAAAGTTATCAATCATAATCATTTGTTTTAGTATCATTACGATTTTAACAAAAAAAAGGAAACCGACTTCAAAATTATTACGAATAACTCAAAAACTACACGTCAAATCTTAACTAAATTTAAATAGGACCATATTAGAAACACTAGCTATCATATAAAAGAAAAAACATATAATATCGGTT
>JAKGSA010000579.1:121606-157680 GCA_033558755.1 Philaethria dido
TATAATGTTTTACCAGAATCCATGGAAGCTGTGAAGTAATATTGTGAAGTTCCGTCATCCATTTTGATCTAAATCAAATATTGACATCACTAACATTGAATACTGATCCTGAGTGACTTCTCTTTCTACAATCTTTCCTAACATACATGCAATTCTAGCAACTAGAATATGCTTGCAAGTAAGTTGACATTTTTGCTCAATAACTTGATGTTTGAAGGCTCGGCAAGAACAATAATTGATTTTAGGAAATATTCTATAGCATCTATTATTGTCCCCTCTCACTTCTACTAATGTTCTCGCTTTATTACTAGTGGCATACGTTTCGAGATTGTTGTATTTCTCTAAAACATCAAAAGCTCGTTGGAGTACAACGCCGAAAACAGAGTGCAATGTTAACAGGTCTTCATCTGAAACTACACTTACTTTTTAAATAAATACATCGAGTAAATATTAGTAGTAACTTTATCTATAATAATAACTTTTTAAAATTACTTTGCTTATCGCCTGACTTCTGTATTTTTTCTTCAATTGTATTTAAAACTTGTTCCGCAACAGAAGGTATTAAAGTTAGGGCATTATTCATTCCTATTTTTCCAGTCCTAGCATTAATTTAAATACTTAATAGTATAATGCGAATACTTTTAAATTTACTTTTAAGTTTCAATGTTTAAAATTTGACTCATATTTTGATTTTGAAATTGACAAAATGTTGCCATATCATAACATAATAATTCATGATACAAAACTTAAATAATTTTCTAATCTTTGCCTCGCTATAAAACAAAATTTGCTTTGCTTTGTTTGAATTTTTGTTTGTTTTCGTTTTTTATTTCGTTAAATCTGAATTTAGGGATTTTTTTTTTACATTTGTTATTTATTTCAAGTAAAGAATATTCGTATTTTTAATATATTAAATACATTGTTAAGTATTGCAAATAAATGTATGCAAGTAATAATAAATAGATGCTAATAAATAAAATAGATATAGATTTTAATAGCGCCTATTATGTCTCTTTGTACCGCATTAGAAATAGTGTGTCAAGATCAGTCTATAATGACTTGATATTACGCCGTACTAATGAAAAAAAGTATAATTGTCAATCTGACATTTCTATTTTGTATTTCACATGTTGTTATATCACATTTCGCAGTATTTGATTGGTAACTTTCGAATATAGTTGTTTTTATACGTACTTTTAATACATTATGTGTTCTTGACTAAAAGTTTACGTTAATGTTATACATCTTTATTTTAAATAAATTATGAAATATTATCAAAACAATATCAGAATAATAATATCAAAACAAAATTAGAATAATAAACCTTCCAAAATAAATTTACTAAATTACACATGTTCACAAATTGTGTAGACTAGTTAAATAATATAAAATCAGCAGTAAAACGGTGCAACGTCATAGCGAGCGAACATTAGTACAATGAATAAATCTAGTCAGAATATTATGTTTTATGAAAGATGTAGGCTGTGCTTAGATGAAAAAGGATATTGTGATATATTTGAAAAGAATAACTTAAAAGAAGATATTTTTGATTGCCTTGGATTAAAAGTAAGTATTGTTAATTCTCTATTTTTCTTTTTTTCAACTTCACAGTTTGTCCTGTATGTAGCAGGGTCTCCCCAACTGGGGGAATGGAAAGCCAAGATGCTCCTATTGTTGTTTTTCGTCCGAATTCGAAACATTCGAAGCATTCGAGAGATTACGCGCCTGAAGAAGTGCTGCTCAATGCCGCGCTTTGTCTAATCATAGTGAAGAAATTGAAAATAACTTAAATATTATCATTTCTGAGCGAAACCAAATCCACAACCAATTGCATTTACACTGTTCTTCAGCTGTTCCGCTGTGACAATGTTAAGTTTATTTAATATGACATGTGTTCTTTTTGTAGATAGTATTATCAGACAACTTACCTCAAAAAATATGTGAAAAGTGCTTAAATATAGTGAATAAAGTTGTAGAACTACGGAAAATAGCTTTAAAAAATGAGAAACAGCTAAAGTTACTATTTTATGAAACAGCAGAGACTGAGGTATGTTTAAGTGTATATAATTGATTTAAATTTTTATTTTTTAAAGTTATGTAAGGATAACATTTGTATATTATTGTTGACTTATACTTCACAAACACTCGTTCTTTTCAAATTATTTAATGAAAATAAGTTTCTATGACTAAATTTAACAATCTGCATAAAAATATTAATATGAAAATATAACGCCTGTCGTGGCGCAGAGGCACAAGTGTGCGACTGTAAACGTGACAGGTTGTGGGTTCGATTCCCACTCCAAGAAATGGAATTTTTCATTTCCTGGGTTTGGTAACAAGGCAAAGCGTGGCGTTGAGTTCCATCCCTTAGCACCCAATGCCTCAATCTGGCAGAAAGTGGGAAAGGATTTGTTGAAAGAGAATGGTGTGTCTTAACACTAGGTTCTCAGATTCCCTCTGCCTACCCTGCTATGTGTGGGATACAGAGTGAAGTTAAAATAAAAAGGAATGAACATATATTTTTTTTCTTTTATTATGAAGCTTATGTACATATTTTCAGTTGGAACTCTTTTACAGTCAAAAGTACTTTATCAAAAATCCCCTCTAATATTATAATTTTTTTTTTTAACTTCACACTGTAACCATCATATAAGAGGGTAGGCAGAGGAAACCCAGTATTAAGACACTCCGTTCCCCACTATCAATGTAACTTTGCTTATTATACTTACACACCAAAACTACTCAACTGATTATCATGAAACTTTGTGATAATATTCCAAGAGGTATTAAAAACTACGTAGGATACTTTTAGTTAAAAAATATATTATAGATGTCTTGCATCTCTTATGTACTTATGTCCTATTGTAATTTTATGATTGCAGTAAATAATATAATATAATTAAATATTTTTCTTTTTAGATTCCATATAATAGAATAAATAGTCAACATTGTGAAATAGATTCCACTCGACCACACCCTGCGATACAAACATTTTTAACAGTTAGAAAAGATCTATTTGAGTCGTCAGTGCCTGGGGTAAGATAGTTTATAATATTATGTGGCCTGTCGTGACGCACAAGCGTACGACTGTAAACGCGACAGGTTGTGGGTTCGATTCCCACTCCAGGAAATGAAAATACTATCATCATTTCCTGGACTTGGTAACAAGGCAAAGCGCGGCATTGAGTTCCGCCTCTCACCACGCAATGCCTCGATTCAGCAGAAAGTGGAGAATGGAGTGTCTTAACACTAGGTTCTCCGGTTCCCTCTGCCTACCCTGCTATGTGCGGGATACAGCGTGAACCTAAAAAAAATTATAATACAACACTAACCATTTAAAAAATAATATTAAAGAAATTGATTTTAAAATTGACTGTATACTTATAATCCCTCACCAGGAAATGACAATATTAAATAACATTTGGTGTTTGCATTTCCTCGCTCTGGTATCAAGGCAAAGCGCGGTGTTGAGTTCCGCCGTTCAACACGAAATGCCTCGGAATTCGGCGGAAAGTGGGAAACGGAAACGTTAAAAAGAGAACGACGTGTCTTAACACTAGCTTCCTTGATGAAGCAAACAAAATATCTATGAATAAGATTTTAACAAAAACAATACATGGACTTCAATTCAAATTTACCAAAAACTGATTGTCAGATCTTAACTAATAAAGGAGCACTAGCTATCTTATAAAAAGAGAATATGTAATCAAAATTGGTTACATCCGTATACAAATACAAACGGAACCTCCTTTTTTGAAGTCGGCTAAAAATAATAAATTGCTAATAATATTATTTTACAGGATACATTAAACGATGATATGACAGAGGATTATGGTGGAATGGATCAACCGGAAGTGGATAGTTCACAAGGTTCTAAGACATATTTAAATAAAGTGAAAAATAATGAAAACTCAAAGTACAAATGTGATGTAAGTATTTTAACGTCGATAGAAAAAAATTGTGTTAAGACACTCCGTTCGAACTCGAATTTAAGACTTCACATATTCCGTGACGGAAATCGACGCGGCCATTTATGTCACCAGCGCGGAGTAATGAAAATTTATTTAAATGTAATGTTTACCCAGATTGAGACTCGAACCCATAACCATTGATTAATGTTTTAATTAAGACTTTTTTTTACCAGATTATTGAGTATATTTTTTTAGCTTCACGCTGTATCCTGCATATAGCTGGGTAGGCAGAGGAAACCAAAAAACCTGGTGTTAAGACAGTTCCCGTTTGGTGCAGAGGTTTGAGGTGCAAATGAAGAAGGAAATGTTAATAGAACGGAGTGCCTTAACACTAGGTTCTCTGGCTACCCTGCTATATGCGGGATATAGTGTGAACCTTTTTTTTTTATTTACAGATATGTAAAAAGATATTTGACAAAAGAAAAAAGTTATACCATCACAGTCGGTTGCACAACAAAAATATTTCATGTCCAGTTTTAGAGTGTGAAAAGAAGTTTGCTAGTAAAGGTGACTTAGAGAAACACAAACGATCACATACAGGGGAAAAACCGTACAAATGCGACCACTGTGAAAAATGTTTTACACAAAACGTCAGCTTAAAATCACACATAGAAAATGTACATGGGAATTATACCATAGGTGTAATAACAAAGGTGGCAACGTCCAGCTAATGCAATTTGTAAAAAACTTATACCAATGCAAGGATACAGTGGCGAGGTGTCCATTTAACACGGTTTTCACCGGCTTACGTTTTGTAAATGACAATAATGAAGTGATTTTGCAAAAAAAAATTAGGTCAACAAAAGTATGAAAAAAAAAACTCAACAATTCCGTTCCCCACTTTCCGCCGAATTGAGGCATTGCGTGCTGAGTGGCGGAACTCAACGCCGCGCTTTGCCTTATTACCAAATCCAGGAAATGAAAAAATTCCATTTCCTGGAGTGGGAATCGCACCCACAACCTGTCGCGTTTACAGTCGCACGCTTGTGCCTCTGCGCCACGACAGGCGTTCAAATAATTAATATACATTTTATTATTGCGATGTTATTTTGGTCTAATGTGTCTGAAATAAAGTTTTTTTTACAAAAGATGTTTTTTTTCTAATTATTAAATACAGTAGAACCTCCATTATCTGGGGTAATCATGGGTATGGGGGTTCAGGGATAATAGAAAACCCCGGATAATCGAATTACAATATTGTATTGACTTAATTGTTTCTAGAAAATGTATTGGAATAGCAGTTACCGGAAATTTATGATACCGCACGTCTTGTTTTTTTAGCCAGCAATTTATTTAATTTTTTAAGAACAATTACATACATGATTAATTGAATAATCTCATGTAATAATTTTTTTATAAAATAAATATTAGGAACTATAAAATAAATCGTTTAAAAATGTTATAAAACTAATAAAACAAAATAATTGGCCTCTTGAAACCCCAGTTAAACGAACCCCGGATAACTGAGATTCTACTGTATATAATTCACATAATAGATGCCATCGTGGCGTAATGGGACAGTGTCTCACAGTAAACATTATAGGTTGTGGATTTGATTCCCATTCGGAGGAATTGTTATTCTGTTAAAATTATTTTCATTTCCCTGTATCCCGCATATAGCAGGGTAGGCAGAGGAAACCTAGTGGTAAGGCGCTCCGTTCCCTACTTTTTGCCGAATTAGGACATTGCGTGCTGAGTGGCGGAACTCAATGCCGCGCTTTGCCTTGTTACCAAACCCAGGAAATGAAAAATTCCATTTCCTGGACTGGGGATCGAACCGACAACCTGTCGCGTTTACAGTCGCACGCTTGTGCCTCTGCGCCTCGACAGGCAGTCGTAATGAAAATTCAAATATTAGTTTATATATTGATTAAGGCTTGCACTTTGCATTCCTTTTCCATATGAAGTTTATAAAGAAGCAACTTTCTTTGAATTCAACAGTATCTTATCGGAAATCTTAAAAGAGAACAAAGTGTTTTAACACTAGCAGAAGCTAGCTCGGCTCTCTGCCTATCCTGCTATGTGCGGGATACAGCGTGAAGGTAAAAAAAAACTAATTTAGATTTAGAGTAAAATAAAAACAATATGTCATAAAATAATTTATTTCTCCATTAATACATTATTTACAATTTGTTTAAACCAAATAAAACGCTACTCATACATAATAATTAATTGCACCTTTAGAATTATAGAAACGACTTTAGACAACGATCTTCATCGACTTTCATTAAAAAAGTATAATTTTAAAAATAAACCATTTCTTTTCAAAAAACTTAAACGTACAAATCTATATTGACGTTTCCCAAAAATTGATATTTTTTAAATAGGTCACTATAAATTTTAAAGATGCGATATTGTTTTAAGCTGGAATTTTATTTTATTTCAAAATGTCTCCACCGGGCGTGATTATATTGATAAATCGATTTGCATATACATTTTTTTAAATATTAGGCAACAGTGGCGAAGCGTCCATATAACGCGATTCCCACCGGCTTAGATTTTGTAAATTATGATAAATTAATGGCGGATTTATTAGCAAGATTAGGGACACATAAAAAAATCTCTGGTTCCCTCTGCCTACTTCGCTATATGCGGGATACAGCGTGAAGTTAAAAATAAAAAATTTGGAGTGAGCGAAAAAACAGGCTCAACAAAACAATAAGAGATAAAAGAAGGTAGTCAGCAAAATTTAAGAGTGAGATTGCAAAAGCTTAACACTCTATACCGTCATTTATATACAACGGCTTGCTTCTAGTCACCGGCTTCCCTATATATACCGGCTTACCTTTTTAAAATTATCAGCCCGTGCCACTGGCAATAGGATTACTTATATATCCAAGCAAATCAAACAAAGATTTTTTTTTAACTTTACGCTCGCATCCCGCATATAGCAGGGTAGGCAGAGGGAACCAGAGAACCTAGTGTTAAGACACTCCGTTCTCTTTCAACATTTCCGTTCCCCACTTTCTGCCAAATTGAGGCATTGCGCCTGTCGTGGCACAGAGGCACAAGCGTGCGACTGTTAATTTTGAGTCCGATTCTCACTCCAGGAAATGTAAAATTTAGTATTTTTATTTTCTGGGTTTGGCAACAAGGCAAAGCGCGGCGTTGAGTTCCGCCACTCAGCACGCAAAGATAAAATGAAATTAAAAATGTCCCTAAAAATATGCATTTTCGATTAATCAATCTATTCACGCCCGGTACAAATATTTATTGTATTTAAAAAAATATAAAGCCATCTACATAGACCTTAAAGTGTAACAAGTTTTGTCTCTATATATGTTATGTTCACAAATAAATGCTTTTTACCACTTTAAATATTACTAAGTAATAATAAAATATAATTTTCTTATATTATTAATTATTTAGCATAAGTTATATATGTAGATAATTCTATATTCAATATGTAAGTATAAATTTTCCAGCAAATAACGTACGATTTATTTCCATTTTATCCTGTTGTTCCTGCGAAAGCGAACTGTAAGGCCGAAAAATTCATGTTTACGAAAATTTTCTTGGCCTTTTGACCGTGAATTTGGCTTTACAAGGCGCAAGACCTTGAATTAGGTACCTGAAACCGCTTCGTGCCTCATGCGCGTAGTTAGTTATGATATTATTTTTTGTATGATTTGACCTTCATAGGAACATTATTAGCCTTGCAAAGAACGGACCCATAGAAGGCCATTTTTATGGTTTTTTTTTCTTATTATTTTACTTTATAGGTGATTTGCAGCTAATTTGTGACCAATATAGTACTCATTATATATATTTTTAAGATTTGTTAGGTAGTGAGTGTTTAAGGTACTTTTCATAGAATATTTTTTATGTAACTTATTAGATGCAAATATTATGAATGCCTTAATGTTAGTTTACAGTAAAATTACTGATCATTTATTTCGGCCTTCTTTGGAACTTTCGTTCTTTGCAAGGCCATTTGGCAAAAGATAATTTTGCAAGGCCATTTGGCAAAAGATAAAAAAAAAAAGGCCATTTGGCAAAAGATAATTTTGCAAGGCCATTTGGCAAAAGATTTAATGGTAAAAGACAAAATAAAAAAATGCATTAAATGTTACATCATAAGACAAATCTTACTTAATGTTTGTATCATTTATGAAGTAAGTAAAGGATTTTTTTTTTTATTTGTTAAGGTGACCTTCTAACGACCAACTACCTTAGATAAAAAAATAAAGGGGACGAGAAAAAAGCGACTTTACATTATATTAAATGTATACGAAATTAACTAAAAGAAAAAAAATATATAATAAAATCTGGAAAATTTTTTTCAAGACACTCCGTTCTTCGCTTTCCACCCAAATTCGATACATGCGTATTAAGTCAAATTCAAATAATTTTATTCAAAGTAAGAAGTTACAAGCTTCATTTTTTGAACGTCAAATAATTTACCACCAGTTCATTAAATTAAATGCCTCAGACCTGAGAAGAACCGGCATAAGAAACTCAGCGGGACTTTTTTTTCTTCAGTCAATACTTTACAATAATTTATTAGTGACAATGATACCTTTAAAATAGACTGGAAGCATTTCATTCCCAAGGCGTGATATAATTTGTGGCGGAACTCAACGCCGCACTTCGTAACGACCAGAACGAAAAGAAAATTAAAAAAAAAAAAAAAAACAATTTTTAAAACATTTCAATACCATTTATATTTGAATCGGTGAGTGCAGAAACAACGTAAGTCACAAAAATGCAAAAATTCATAATCGATTTAAATTAGCTTAGAAAGGCAAGTTATACATTTTCTTCTCCCTCCTACAAAATTTGAAAATCCGGACTTACGTTGTTTCTGCACTCATCGATTCATTTAGACAAGTCAAAAATGAAAAAAGAAATACAATACAAAAATTATAATCCATATTTTTATTTACACATAAATATATTTCAAAATAAGCCGAAAATCTTTTATAATGAATTAATAAAATGCATACATTAGTAGTAAGAACGTACAGACACCAACCACAACGCCTATTATTAGAGAGTCACGACGTTTGCGAGCGTTTATCCTATACATTAGGCTGTTAAGCATTGGAAACCTGGAAATAATAATAAAAATAATAATTGTAATACTTTTTTTTTTTTAACTTCACGCTGTAACCCGCATATAGCGGGGTAGGCAGAGAGAACCTGAGAACCTAAAGAATGAAAATACTAAGGAATGAAAATACTAAATTTTACATTTCCTGGAGTGGGAATCGAACCCACAACCTGTCGTGTTTAGTATAGACCTGTCGTGGCGCAGCGCAAGCGTGCGTCTGTAAATATGACAGATTGTGGGTTCGATTCTCGCGGAATATTAATATTTAATAATTATTTTAAATTCTTCGCTGCCGAAGCCATTTCTGTTCGAGTAGCGTAATTCAACGTCACAATTTGCCATACCAGAGTGCTGAATAAAAATAATTTAAATATAATTCCTTCAAGTGGGAATCGAACCCACGCCTCGCTTTTACAGTCAGTCAAAAGTCAAAAATATATATAATAAATAAGGAATGTTACCTGTTAGTGATGTCATTGAACCTGGTCTGCATTCGCTTGAACACTTGCCTTTGTGACGTCAAATGTTCCCGAGCTTCCATCGCTATATTTATTTGTTCATCTACCAGTATGTGGGAACTGAAATTAAATATTGATTTTTAGCTTCACGTTGTATCCCGCACATAGTACAACATTTGACTTTTATTATAAAATGGTTGCCGCCATCATATTGTGTTTTTTACATATCCTAACCTTCAATATGAATGTCAATTTTTATACAGTTCAGTCTGCATCATTTTCTTGAAAAGGGGAACAAAGAACGCTTCAAATATCGTTAACATGATTATATTTTTTCAATATATCTTACAACTTACCTATGCAAATGGTTAGCCTCCTTAGCATACTGGTCTCTCCGGCTGAGTCCGGCGGAGGCGGAGGGCGGCGGGCTGCCACCACGTAACAGTTCCTCCCTTTCACGCCTCGCACTCACCCTAGCCGATGTCTTTTGGAATTCTTGTTGATAATCCTTTTAAAGCGAAATTATTTTTGAAGTTTTAAAATGTTAATCACACACTTAGAAAATGAATAATAATTTTGAATGCAGTGGGATTCCAACCCGTGCCTCTTGGAAACTTAACAAGCTCTGACTAATACAATTACTTTAGAGGCCGGTTGTGGCGCAGAGGCACAAGCATGTGAATGTAAATGTAACAGTTTGTGGGTTTCCATTCTCAGTCCAGGAAATGATAATATTAAGTAATATCTAGTATTTTCATTTCCTGGTTCTGGTAACAAAGCAAAGTGAGGCATTGTTTTCTGCCACTCGACACAATATGTGTCAATTCGGCAGAAAGTGGGGAAATAGAAATATTAAATGAGAATAAAGTTTCTTAACACTAGGTTCTCAGATTCCTTCTGTCTAGCCTGTTATATGCAAGATACAGTGAGAAGCTAAAAAATGTATAGATATATTAAAATTATTTATGTTTCACTCTGATAGCTTGTTTATTTTTACTGTGATTTATTTTTAGCATTTTGAACAAATTAAAAAAAAAGCAAATCCGAGAATCATTTAAAATATTAAAAATTACCATTAATATTTCTCTGTGTCTTTTAATTGTATGTAATGTTGCTGTTCCGCTGGGAGCCAAGTCTGCCATTTTGTCATTTATAGATGAAAGCTGTAATATGAAAGAAGTTATTATATTAATACATACAATTAATGTCTACAAGCCAGTAGTTATATAATAAATAAATATGGCTAAATATGAAATTGGTATATAAATAGTATAATTCATTTTTTAACAAATGTATTATCTTTAATTTATCTACAGACCTAATTACAAAATTCACACCAAAACAAACAATAACAGAATGTAAACAAAAAGAGAATAAAGTTGGTTCTTATATTTAATTATATACAATATTTTATACAGTGAATAAATAAAAAAATGGTTTAATTTGTCAAGAAGCAGTTACAAAAATATAAATAAACATTTTTACAATATACCTTATTCAGCAGCTGTTGTAACTCCATAGACATAGTTTCAAACATGTCCTCACTGTTAATTAATGGTATACTTTCAGAACTGAGACCTGAAGAGCCAGTGGTTACGCCCAGTTTACTGAATGCCACTAATTTCATATCTATATCATTTTCTAGCATTCGAGCTTGCTTTCGAACATCTGTAGTTGAAATTTAAATGTAAAATATATAATATATGTAGAAATCCATCTTAATGGATATTAAACACAATGATAAGTATGTAGGGGTTGTACAGCAATATAAGTTTAACGTCATATTTCTTTAACTTTTTTAATATTTCCACTTTTGGAGTATTTTTGAAAAACATTATTTACTAGTTATGAATAATGCAACGTCACAAATTATGATTACTGAACCAGAAAGTATAGCCGGTACAAAGTATTCACCTTCCCACGTAGAACCTGCCATTGTGGTAAATATGACTGTCGAGTTTTACTATTTTGTGTAGTAAATAAAATTAAACATTTGTATTTTGTTTACAATTGTTACATATGATGTAGCAAGACCAAATTATGAAATTGGAAATAATAAAACACAATTCACAAGTATCTGTCACTTGTCACTGACGTAATGACAGTGACATCAGAAAAACATTTTGTAATGTTGCCATTTCTAATAATTAAAAAATATATAAGCTATATACAGTAGGTACTTATGCCTTTAGCATTTGTAAATCGTTAAATATACGATATATTCTTTTCTTAATGGTTTTTATTGATTGACTATTATATATCTGAGTATATTCGATGTAAAGAAATATTATCTTTACCGTTTTATTATAATAGAGTATATATATATATATATATATATATATATATATATATATATATATATATATATATGTGTATGTATATTACTCTTCTTCTCTTCTTAATTGATATTAAATAAATTTGAATACTCCAATGATTTTTTTCTTTATTTCATATAATAGGATTCAACTACCTGCACATCTCTATCTCTAAAGAAGTAAGCGTTATTTCGGAAAAATATATATCACTTTAATTACTTCGTTTAAAAAGCCCGTATATGAAAAAAATAGAGTATTCCACCCCGTGTTCGCTTCGCTCGCCAATTAAATAACATCAAATCAAATTGCCAAGTCACAAAAATCAAAAAAAAATAAATTAAAATACACTTTAATAAGACGTGATTTTTCAATAATTCTGTTAATTGTCAAACATAATGAGTAACATTAAACATAATAAAAAATCACATGGCGCAACGACGAAAAGCATTTATAATTTTATGTGTCATTAAAAGAAACGGCAAAATAGGTTGCTTATCACCAGTTTTACGAAATATTTGTGTTGTGTTTGTAGCCCGCATGGGTTACTGTTGTCTCATATAAAAGTTTTGATTTATTTCACATTATTTTAGTTTTGATCACTGTAACGCTGTGAGAACATTTAAAAACTCCACTATATTGTAAGTATATAATATGTGTAAAAAAAAAATTATATAAAATAATTAATTTAATAGAAAATAACTAAAAGAAATAGTACAACCTCATTATTAATTCTATTTTTTTTTTTAAAGCCTTCTAACGTGACAATGATTTTTTAATCTATTTTTAACATTACTGCCAAATAACGTTTTAGTTGCTTGGTAAATAAAAAAATATTATTCTAGCTAATATTATATAAATCTATTTATTAAATTAATTATAAAAATAAATATAAATAAAATATGTTTTAAATTTGCTTGAGACAAGAAATAGAAATTACAAATTAAAATTAATCATTATTTAATTAAAATATTACATTTGTGTTACTTAAACGGTCTATTTATTTACTTACATAAATAATTAGTGGAATGCGTTCGACTTGTTGCTGAAAACACAAAAAAAGTTTAAGGTGAGCTATTTTTAACTGTTTTTTTTTTCATAATTTCTCTAGAACATTTTTCTAGAACATAATTTCTCTAGAATATTTACATTAATAAATAAAGAATCTTATGCTAAGATATAAAAATATCATTACAAAAGTACTGTTTATCCTTTTTATATAAATTATATCCGCTCCGCAATATGTATACTGCGGAGCTTAACGCTGCGCTTTCGCTGTTTAGACCGTAGCAATAATAACATTAATACCTTAAGTCTTAAGCTTGACTCATAATTACATATCAATTTAAATATACCTCATAAAAATATGTTGACCCATTTCTTTCTGTCCGATTTGCTTGAAAATCTGCACACGTGTCCGAAATTGATGATTACAAATATTGACGTATGACGTATTTCGTTTTAAATTCTTTTTAACATCAATAACTTTACTCGGGAGAAGTATTCACGACCACAGCGTTGACAGTTAAACATCATACTACTGCTACATAGTACAGGGCTTAAAATTCTAATACTAGACATTCTTGTACCTAATAAGACTAATTAATAAGATTAAATGAATAGTAAATACTTGAATTCGTATTGTAAATTAATATTCCACTCGGAATTATTAGTACATTTCCCCGCTCTTATAATACAAAGCGCGGCGTTGAGTTACCACCAGAAATCGGCATAGAGAGTGTCTTAGCTCTAGGTTCTCTCTGACTACCATTATAAATACGAGTACTTAGTTACATTTTGAACGCCTGTCGTGGCGCAGAGGCACAAGCGTGGGACTGTAAACGCGACAGGTTGTGAGTTCGATTCCCACTCCAGGAAATGTTAGTATTTTAATGTCTTGGGTTTGGTAATAAGGCAAAGTGCGGCGTTGAGTTCCGCCACTCAGCACGCAATGCTTCTATTCGGCGGAAAGTGGGGAACGAAATTGTTATATGAGAACGGAGTGTCTTAACACTAGGTTCTTAAGTTCCTTCTGCCTACTCTGCTATATGCGGGATACAGGGTGAAGTTAAAAAAAAGTTATATTTTTTATAAATACATAGTTATTTTGATTTTTTTATTAAAGTTATATTGTACATACCTATATTTTAATATTATTTTGTCTGTTTTCATAATTCAAATTAAGATAGATTAGACCTATCTCATTGTTTTTGCCTTGACATGTATTTTTGCTTTGTAATCCTTACTAATATTATAAATGCGAAAGTAACTCTGTCTGTCTGTTACGCTTTCACGCCTAAACCACAGAACCGATTTTGATGAAATTCGGTATGAAGATAGATCTGAATTTGGAAAAGGACATAGGATACTTTTTAACGCGAAAAAAAGGGTAGAAGAGGTGCAAATAGGGAATGAAATTTTGTATGAAAGTTCCTTATTGTCAAACGTAAAATCATGTAAGATTGTTCAACTGTTTACAACTTTCACACCAATTAACCAATTTTGACAAATAGTCTAGACCTTGGGAATGACTATAGGCTATTCCTTGCCATGTAGCGCGATATAACCGAATTCCACGCGGGCGAAGCCGCCGGCGGAAAGCTAGTAAAATATATTATGAATATTGATACATTATTATCATTTCATTTCAAAACAAAACAATATTTTTTAATACAAATGTACTTTAGGATGTTTTTCCATTCGGAATTTCGCTGTAATTTTATTAAAATGGCGGAATATACAAATACATCACCGGTCTCTATATTTTATTAGTGCTATGATTCGAACACCTAAGTATTAAGGTCGTTATAACAAGTGTTTGGGTTTAGTAGCCAAGGCGACACTTGCGAGTAATCGATCGCTTACTACTACTATGGCATGAAGTTATAATTACAGTAAACATATGAGATCATGGAATTTATCGATTTATATTAAAAGAACAACTTTACAACAAGGCAAAGCGCGACGTTGAGTTCCGCCACTCAGCACGCAATTCTTAAATCGGTGGAAAGTGGGGAACGGAAATGTTAAAAGAGATCGGAGTGTTTTAACACTAGGTTCTCTGGTTCCCTCTGCCTACCTTGCTATGTGCGCGATACAGCGTGAAGTTATATAAAAAAGAAAACAGTTTTACAACTTTTGCATAGCAGGGTTAGACAGAATCTAGGGTCAAGACACTCCGTTCTTCACTTTCAAGCTATACGCGGTATTTTGCGAGTTGCGTGGCGTTTATTTAACGCTGCACTTTGTCTTACCAGAGTGTGTAAATAAAAATATTTTTTATAAGCGTATAAAAAATTCTTCGAGTGGGAATCGAACCTATAACCAATGCCTTTTACAGTCAGACGCTGTCCCTATGACTATGCAACGATCGCGTAAATACGTAAAAAATAATATTTTTTAATTATTTTGAAAAAGATTGAATTATTGTAAAGTCCCTATATAACATTTATTAGTACTTATATATGTAATTTAAAGCGTATTTTTTTCATGTTTTTAACGATTACATCGTTTTCGTGGATTTCAAGGTTAACTGTTATTTTTTTTCATGAATGTAAAAATTGAATAACATGTTGAAATTTTTTAACCAAGGGAGCTTATTCGTAAACGGAAATACAAAGTTTTTAGAATGTTGTACCATTTTTTTCTCAATTCATTTTTATTGTTATATAAATAAATAATAAATTAACCGATATTAATTAACTAATACTAACAGACAGTAAGGATATTTGATTTTTTTGTATTCAACGTCTGTTTTTTTTGCATTTATGTAGGGAAGTAATTTTTTATATTTAATATAATCATTTTCCCAACCAAAAATTGAACCCACACTTGTGATGTACTTTCAGGTGAGTTACAGCTAGTAGTTTTTAGTTTTTCAGTTTATTTTACATAACAGAGTAATTGGTAAGAACATAGTGTCGAAACACTCTGCCGATTTCCGCCCGCATTTGACACTTTGCTAATATCAAAGTGGAAAAATGATAATAATTTAAATATTATCAATCCCTCCAGTAGAAATTGAACTCACAGCCAATCGTGTTAACAATGAGATACTGTTCCACTGCGCTATGATGGTCCCAGTCAATGTGATGTAGAAATCAAAGTAAAAGGCTTCAATTAATAGCAATTTTGCCGAAATCATTAATCGTAGTTCACCCCAATATGTCACGAGTCACGACTCGTGAACAAAAGTTTCAGTTGAGTTCAGTAATACTGTAAGCGTGGTGTGATACACCTGCCCTACACTGCCGGAAAATATATATACTGTAGAAATATTAGTTATTTTAGGTACAATATAGCTTTTTTACGGTAAACTTATTTGTAAAAATTCATTTTTTTATAACTGTATTAGTTTTTTTAAATATATTTTTAAATTAATGACATAGAGGAGTACAAACTTTAAGTTCAGGTATGTTGTTGTGAATTTTATAAATTTTTCATGAGGTTTTTTAACAGGTTGTGTTTCTTTACGTCTTTATAATAAAGTTTTTTATCGAGTTTATGGTGTTTATATGATCACATCGCTAAAAAAACTTTGTTATGGTCCCTTTCTAGAATTTGTTGTGACATAATTTTTTTTTTATTTTTCCAAAATATATCTGGTAAATTAAATAAATTCAAAATGGTGAAAATACGTAAGTGTTTTTAAAACTTACATTTTAGAACTTAGTGACGTATTAAGTACAATAATCTATTTTTACATATCACTTAGAAAAAAAATTTTCGTTTTTGTAATAAAATACTTTGATTTTACTAAAAAATAAATAAACATACAACAAAAATAATTAATACTTGCATGAAATATTACACACACTACATTCTAGATACTTTAATTTATGTAAAAACCTTTTTATTTCTTTACTGATAAAAGTTCGCTCAGTAATGAAATAAAAGGTTTTTCAAAGGGTTCAAAATAAAGGGTTCTCAGCGTAGAACCCTAAAAGTTTAAATAATCATATGCTACATCGGCGATGTAGGACTGTAGGAGGTTAGGGTAAATAAAATGGTTTTATAAATTAATTATATTTCACCGAAAAGAAAGAGTACTCGAAGAGAAGAGACTGCTTTTCGACTCAAAAGTTCTTACACGTAAAGAACACAGTATGAGTGGCGGCAACCGTTTTATAGTAAAAGTCAAAAGACATACTAATTATAAAAGATTAGTTTTTGTATAATAATCAATTGACAATCTATAAAACAACTTGATCATTTAATAAGTCAGTTGACCAACTATAAAATCAATTGATATTCCAACAAGGACAGTACTTTATCTATATTATACTTTCCTAAATCGCCAATAGGAGGTAGAATTCATGAAATTCCTACGAAAATCAAAGAACAAGTGCACTCAAAGTGCACTCAATACAAGCGTTGGGCAATTAGTCTATGTGTAAAATAATTTACTTACTTACTTAACTTCACGCTTTATCCCTAGCGGGGTAGTCAGAGAGAACGGAGCGCTAAACGCTACAGTCCCTGCATACCTCTTTCGCCTCGTCCACAGTCATTAACATGCATGCCCTCCGGGGGTCCTCATGCTTTTTACTTGACCTTCCTCCAGTATCATTGATACTGTGTTCTCGAAGGTCAAACGAGGTCTCCCCTTACCTCTATTGCTGTAAAATAAGCTTCTATTTTTTTTAGAACACTGAACAACTATAATGTATAAAATTTGAACGCAGCGGGACTCGAACCCGCACCTCTTAGAAACCGTCCAAGCGCTCTGACCACTAAGTCAAACGTTCTATATCTAGGTGCATCGAAATTCTTATTCGCTTGTTACAACTTATATTTGTTGTTAGCATCTCTGTAGAGAGATTTTTGCAAATTTCTGCGATCCAAAGATAATTTATAAGAACATTTATTTGACAAGAGATAGATAGATAGATAAATTCCTTATTGCACACACAAAAAAAAAAAGAAAACAAGTATAAAGGAACATACAAAACACAAATTTGCAGCATGCAAAGGCGACCTTATCACTGTAAGTGATTTTGACTGTAAGAGAGTTTGGTGTTCGAGTCCCGCTACGCTCAAATATTTATACATTTTCTAAATATATTTTTCGTTTATTAAGTGTGTAATTAACACTTTTGAATTTCAAAAAATAATCTTCTAAATTACATAATTTTTATTGATTTTTTTTTTTTTTTAATTTTTACTACACTAAACAACAAAGAAAACAAAGCGTCAGGATATCGATTATGCCATATAGACAATGCCATGCACACAAGTAGTGATAAGCTAAAATAGATATAAAAATATTGTTAAGTAGAACACATCTTTCATAAACCTGTTAGCGTATTAAGACTATTTATAAATATATTGAACAATATTATAAGTTAATTGAGGTCATCATGGCGCAGTAGGATAATGATATAAGATCTGGTTGTAAAACGCGGTAGTTCAGGGTTCAATCGCCCTTTGGAGTAATAATTATATTTAAATTACCTTCAATTCAACCTTATTTACCTAAAGCTAGAACTAAATATGCTCGCAATAACTTTTTATATCGTTCTTGTAAGCGTCATAATGATATTTTTAATAACATTGACATAAATAATCTTACTTTCAATGAATTCAAAGCTGCGATTAATTGTAATTGTATTGATATTTAATAACTATGATTCTATTTATTATTATTATTTAATAATTGTTTTTTTTTTTAATTCTATTTAAAAAAAAAATTCTGTATTTGTTGTAATTTCAATTTTTAATTTTTTGCATGTCCACTTGGTTTTGTTTTGTAATTCTGTGGAGACTTGATTGGTGTATGTACAATTTTATTTTTGTTTTTTTGTTTTCTGTATTGATACACTGTTTGTCTTCCTAATAAATAAATAAATAAATAAATAAATAAATAAAAGGGCAGTTGTCTTGTGAGTTAATATGAAATATGCCTTGTATTTAAAACGTAGGCACTTTTTCGATCTTTAGCTATATAGCAAGTAAATTATAACAATATATATTCCTGTTGTGGCGCAGAGGCACACGCGTGCGACTGTATACGCGACAGGTTATGGGTTCGATTCCCACTCCAGGAAATGGAATATTTCATTTCTTGGGCTTGGTAACACGGCAAAGCGCGGCGTTGAGTTCCACCACTCAGCACGCAATGCCTCTATTCGGCGGAAAGTGGGGAACGGAGTGTCTTAACACTAGGTTCCTTCTGCCTACCGTGCTATATGCGGGATACAGCGTGAAGCTATGTATGTATGTTCTGTAAAGAAATGGGTACTGACAACTGATAGCAAAACATCTATCATTTTTGTTTTTCCCATATAAATAATATACAAATAAAAATTTTCGCTGTCTAATAATATTTAAAAAATGGTATATACTTTTGTACATATTTTTTATAGAAAAGGAAATGGGCGAGAGAGGTGTGAGGCGTAACCTCGGCGCACCATTTTATGCACCGCGTCGGAAGACCTCTGCGGAGATTATCAGTGAAGCGCGAGCCGCTATCAGCTCTGGTTAGTATGACTTCACTATGAATCCCATACATAGCACATAGCAGGGTAGGAACCAGAAAACCTAGTGTTAAGACACTCCGTTCTCATTTAACATTTCCGTTCCCCACTTTCTACCGAATTGAGGTATTGGGATTTGATTGGCGGAACTCAACGCCGTGCTTTGCCTTCTTACGAGAACGAGGAAATAGGAATACTAATTACAAAAAAATGTTGTTCAATATTATATAGACATATATGTACTTATTGCAATATTTACACAAACAGAGGTCACGTTTGAAGTTAAATCACCGTCTTTAGTATTTTATTCGCCACAAAAGGTCACGCGATCAATCTACTTTCTTTGTTTCCTTTGTAAGTATACAATCAATTTTAAAATCATTTCTTTAATGTTATTGTTATAATCGCCTGTCGTGGCGCAGAGGCACAAGCGTGCGACTGTAAACGCGACAGATTGTGGGTTCGATTCCCACACCAGGAAATTGAATTTTTAATTTTCTGGGTTTGGTAACAAGGCAAAGAGCGGCGTTGAGTTTCGCAACTCAGCACGCAATGCCTCAATTCAGCGGAAAGTGCGGAACAGAGTGGCTTAACACTAGGTTCCCTCTGTCTATCCTGCTATATGCGGGATACAGCGTGAAGCTATGTATGTATTTATGTATTTAATGTTATTTTTTAAATGGCTAGTGGCGTATTATAATAATACATTTTAAATTAAATGTCTCTTTTTGTTCATAGTATACATAAATGTATGCATTGCTTCCTTCTTCTTCTAACCTTTATCCTGTTATCTGGGGTTGGGTCTCCTTACTCTTCTGCGCCAAGATGTGCGATCGTGCGATGTTGTTGGTTTAGATAATTTTGCTTGTTTTAAATCTCTAGCTATAGTAGACCACCAGGTTTTTGACTCCGGTATATTTAAAGCCGTATTCACAATATAGTCTTCGTCATATACTTTGGTATTTCTCAATTTTTTCAGTGTCACATTGTTTCCCACATAGCAGGGCAGTAGAGAAAATCTATTGTCAAAATTCTTAGATCTCGATTTTCTGACAAATTAAAAAAAGAATAACGCTGCGGTTTATCTTGCCAGAGCGAAATAACGTACTATGTACATTCTCCGAGTGAGGATAAAACACACAACCAACGCATTTACAGTCAGATGTCCCATAGTGAAACAATGTACTCAAAAGAGGTTTTTTCTTTTTTTTTTTAGCTTCACGCTGTATCCCGCACATAGCAGGTTAGGCAGAGGGAACCAGAGAACTTAGCGTTAAGACACTCCGTTTTCTTTAAACAGTTTGTGCCGAATTGCGTGCGAAGTGGCGGAAATCAACGCCACGCTTAGCCTTATTACTAGAGGTCGAAAATGAAAATACTAAATATTATTTAATATTTTCATTTTCTGAAGTGGAAATTGAACCCACCACCTCTCGGATTAAACATTCACGTGCTTGTGACTCTGCACCACGATACCACATTAACCAAAAGAGGTTAATGTCCTGAAAATGATATTCAAGTCGGTATTAAGGTGCTATGATGACTATTACCTTTTCAAAGGGCGATATTTCGCCTATATTTTCACATTTTTATCAATTTAAGTCTTAATGTTTATGAAAGTAAAGTTGAATATGCCTTAAAAATATTTTTGAATTATGTTAGAATAGTATGTTTTCTGTAACCATGGTTTTCTCAAGGTGTTCCAATGTCCATCGTATATTGAAGCTTTTATATATTTGTTATTTCAAATAAGTATATCTCTATGCATTCAATAGTTTGTGTTACTGAGTGAGTGATAAAAAACGTATAGACGAAACTATTGGCCATAGAAAGCTGAAATTTTACATTTAGGAAGAATATGGGATAACTCCCATCGCTGGAGCTGGAGGATTTAAATTTTGAAATTTCCTACGAAAACGGCAAATTCAACGAAATATTTTAGGTTTCATAGTCCGGGATACAGGTAACTTATTATAAGAGATATGATAAAATTATATTTTTGTTGAAGACGCACTTTAAAATATTCATGTAATTTAGCTTACATTCTGATTTAATATTAGATAACATAAATAAATAATTTACTGCCATATCATTCGTGTTATGACTACTATACGTGACACTGGCAGACTATTTTGCGCCTGTTATCGTAAAATCAAGCCATTAAACAAAAAAAAACAATAATTATTATATTAGTTCAGTTGTTTAATTATGGCGCTTTGAACGTGCCAGTTGAGCACAAATCACTTCGCCAATGTCACGTTGTATGGAGAACACACGAAGGAGGATTAATCGGTAAAATAGAGGTTAAATTACACTATGAGAAATTGCATGCTTGAAAGGATCCAGTAGTACAACACAACCTTTACGTATAATACATACATACATAGCTCCACGCTGTATCCCGCTGTATAGAAGGGTTGGCAGAGCGAACCTAGTGTTAATACACTCCGTCCCCCACTTTCCGTCGAATTGAGGCATTGCGTGCTGAGTGGCGGAATTCAACGCCGCGCTTTGCCTATAACAAAGCAAATATTTACAATAGGTACCATAACATTTAATGATATCATTTCTGATGATGCCATTTCTTAAGTCTCGAAGTAACGTAGCGATAAGATATATCGCTGGGTTACTTCGAGCATAATACAAGGATAGCTGATTTTCACAGTGGTTATAAAACATAGAGTGATATAAAGAAGAAGACGCTATTTCGATTATTTCTAAGCCCCTTAGGTTTTGAAGCCATACCAACCAAATACCACCATACCACCAAGCCAAAAATATTTTTTTCGTATTATTAATTGATATATATATATATATATATATTAACTTCACGCTGCAACCCGCATCAGCAGGGTAGGTAGAGGGAACGAGAACCTAGAGTTAAGGCACTCCATTCTCTCTCAACAATTCCGTTCTCGACTTTCCGCCGAATTGAGGCATTGCGTGTTGAGTGGCGGAACTCAACGCCGCGCTTTGCCTTGCTACCAAGCCCAAGAAACGAAAATACTAAATTTTACATTTCCTGGAGTGGGAATCGAACCCACAACCTGTCGCGTTTACAGTCACACGCTTGTGCCTCTGCGTCACGACAGCCGTTTAATTATTTATATTATATTGTTATTATTAATATATTGTTCACAGAAATGAACGACGTAACAGCGGGTATCAACGCGCTGAGACCTCTACGTACGCGTCGCCCGTTCACGCCTCGCGAGCCGCAGCGCACACTGTTTACGGAACGTGCAAGGAAGAAGGATCAACGACCGCCCAGCGCGTTTGAGTAATTTTTATTATTTTTTTTTTTAACTTCACGCTGTATCCCGGATGTAGCAGGGTAGGCAGAGGGAACCTGTGAACCTAGTGTTAAGACACTCCGTTCTCTTACAACAATTCCGTTCCCCACTTTCCGCCAAATTGTGGCATTGCGTATTGAGTGGCGGAACTCAACGACGCGCTTTACTAACTTTACTAACATTTCCTGGAGTGGGAATCGAACCCACAACCTGTCGTGTTTACAGTCGCACGCTTGCTCTGCGCCACGACAGGTGTTGAGTAATTAATACAAGTTATAAGTCAGAATCAAATAAATTTATTCATAAGATTAAAGTGGTGAAGGGAAATATTAAGAGAGAACGGAGTGTCTTAACACGAGGTTTTCTGGTTCCCTCTGCCTACCGTGTTATGTGCGGGATACAGCGTGCAGCTAAATAAAAATAATTAATTAAAAAACCCGTAAACAAATAGTACGTAAATATAACACATTTTGGAAAAGAGATGATACTTTTCAAACTGTTGTATCGATTTTTACCAAACATAGCTAAGATAAACCACAAGGAAACTATTGAATGAATTACCTCAGCTTAAGAAGGACCGGTGCGTGAAACTCTTCGGGATTTTTTTAACCTAGTACCTTATAGACTTACAAGCTTACTTAGCTTTGCTCGCGTATATATATATATATATATATATATATATACATATATATATATATATATATATATATATATATTGTGTGCAACCTTAGAGTAACGCACCTTAGCTCTTTTCACAATACTGCTGTAAAAATATCTAAATCGGTTCAGTATTTTTTGAGATTATTTTAGTATTGTTTGTTTTTTTTTTTGAGTAACAAGCATCCATCCATCCATCCATCCATCCATCCATCCATCGCTGTCCCTTTTATAATATTAATATGAAAATAAATAGTAAAAAAAGTACATTATTTTCAGTCTCAAACACCTTACCTTATCTGAAAATGGTGAAGATGGTTTTGATACGTCGAGATCGAATTTCATGAGTTTAGATGAAGATGAACCTAAAGTAGATTCTACAAATGAAATTCAGAATACGAAGAAGAAGCCTACAGTAAGCATAAATTATTTAAAATATGTAGCTAACAGTTCAGTTTTTTAATTATAGCGCTTCGAACTTATTTTTGCACAATGGGTGTAGCATGACAAGCATACAAGATTCACTCTTGATACCCTGCTATGTGTGGGATACAACGTGATGTTAAAAAAAGGAGAAATTTAAGTGTGCCGTTAGTTTTTGCATGAACATAACAAAAAATCCAATTCCAATTCCAGGAAATGGTATTTTTCATTTCCTGAGTTTGGTAACAAGGCAAAGCGCGGAGTTAAGTTCCGCCACTCAGCACGCAATGCCTCAATTCGGCGGAGTGTGGGACGTAACTTGAAACGATGTAAATCAAAACGACGTAAATCGAAACTATATAAATCGAAACGACGTAAATCGAAACGACGAAAGTGGAGGACTGTCTGTATACGATTTATTTTATTATTTTATAGATAAAACCTCATCGCCAAGAGCGATCTAATGATGGCTGGAGTGGTTTCCCAAAGCTACCACATCTCAGTGGTAGAAGTAAGCCGTTACATAGAAGGAACACTAACGGATATACAGTTGACGGTAAGTGTGTACAAGTAATTTTATTTTGAAATAAAACTATTTTAACCGCATTATGTTATTATCGCATATATTTTAGTATTCGGAAATATATTTTTTTTAAACAGGACGTTCCGAACACTTTACAGTAGATCGTGGTCACATATTTTGCATTTTGATTTTGGTTTGCCATAGCGTTAGTTAACGCTGTACCTTTTTTTAAAAAAAACCAGGGATACTTAGTTATAATCGTAAGTGAAGATGGAGGTGAACGCTAAAGAACATTTTAAAGGGGCTCTTAAATCTACACGTTGTGTCGTCAGTCACTGCAAACTAGACTCACTAGAGTCACTAGACACTAAAAATTCCTGACTCTGCAACACGATGGGCACGATGAGATGTCCATCACGTTGAATCTCTTCAACGTGATGGACATCTCATCGTGCCCTCATCATCATCTCATCGCGAGGAGTTTGGAGAGTTTTTATATATATTCTTTATTGTATTTAAAATACATGACAAAAAGTAAATATATTTTTTAGTTTACAAAGGTGGACTTATCCCTGAAAGAGATCTCTTCCAGTCAACCTGTGGAAGTGGATGTTTGCGATATTAGAGACATTAACGTTCACCTCCACTGTCCTCACCTCTACCTAAATAAAATATATAGCGAGTAAATATTTTTTCAGTGCGTAATAATATAGAACCCGCTCAGTCAATTTCAGTAACACAACCACTCATTCCTAAAACGGAATCTACAAATGTTGCCATTAACAAAAACAATAATTCGATTGAATGTAAGAGATTTGTGCTTTTTTAAGATATAAATTATAATTCATTGACGTAATATAATAATTTTCATTTTTTGTTTGTATGTAGAAAAATATATGTTTTAAACTGTTTGTTGTTTGTTTTTGGTATATTTAGTTCATTTCCTATAAAATCTACCTAGCAACGTATCTACATAATATTTTCATTTATATATTATATTTGAACGCAGCAGGATTCAAACCCGCGTCAGTTCGTCCAAAAATTTGTCCTATCATATTTATATTTTTAGACGTTTTTTTTTTTATTTTAAGTCATTTTTCAAGTTTTAAACGTAACAGACAGGAAGTTTCGGCGTCATATATTTTTATTGACATTATGTGTGGGGTGGCCAAAATTTTTCGCGGGTTCTTTTTTTCTGGACTGGGGAACTCTGATTTTTTTATATAAGAATTCCACCTTGGGTTTGTATTAGTTAAGTAAAGAGGACCTAGGGTCAAGATACTCTATCCTTCGTTTGCCGTTTGAATAAATATTTTGAGTAGCGGAACTCAATACCGCAACGTTTTCTACCAGAGAGGGTCCCACAATCGTCCTATTTACAAATAAACACTCTCCTATTGCGCCACGATAGCTTTTATTATTTTTTTTTTAGCTACATGCTGTATCCCACATATAGCAGGGTAGGCAGAGGAAACCTGAGAACCTAGTGTTAAGACACTCCGTTCTCTTTAAACAATTGCGTTCCCCACTTTCCGCTGGATCGAGGCACTGCGTTCTGAGTGGCAGAACTCAAAGCCGTCCTTTACCTTGTTACCAGACCCAGGAAATTCAAAACAATAAATATATTATTATATTAATATTGTTATCATTTAAATTACAGCCCTTAGTCCAGATTCTTCAAGTAAAAAAAAAATATTTGCTACTACGAAATCTTTGTCATACGATGTGTCAAATCTTGGAGACGTATCAGTCAAGCATCTGCAAGTCCAACTTCCGATGCCAGTTAACAATGATTATAATAAGTGAGTTTATTATTTTTTTTTGTAGCTTCACGCTGTATCCCGCACATAGCAGGGTAGGCAGAGGAAACACTCCGTTCCCCACTTTCCGCTCAATTGAAGCATTTTGTGCTGAGTGGCGATACTTTGTTACCAGAGCGAGGAAATGAAAACACTAAATATTAATACATATTTAATATATTTTTCCTTGGAGTGAGAGTCGAACCCACAACACTTTGGTTTTTGGTTTACAGTGATACTATATCTCACTGCGCCACGATGGTCTTATTTTTAGCATTTTTTCTAAATAATATAATTACAATTTTATTTTCAGCATGACATTATTAGAATTAGCGGAAACATTGTCACAAAAGAATCGTAATTTAGAAGATATATTGCATGTTATTGAATGTATGCAAAATATAATAGTGAAGACGTCGCCGACAAAAAGTCTAAGGGAGTTAGTACTGCGAGCGTTATACACGCACGTAGACAGCGATGATGAGAGAATATTGGTGGCTATTGCAAGAGCTATGCTTACTGTATGTATATATTAAATATTTTATATATAATTAGGAATCATCTACTCTCCTCTTTGCGCTCTTTTTTTTTTATTTCTCCCTATCTATGTAAACTTATTTTCCCGCCATTTATTGGACTTTTCACATAGTGATTGTCGCTACTTCATTTTTAAATTGCAGTTATGTTCGATGCAACATGTTTCCTAATTTTTATTTGTATTTAATTATTTTAATTTTAATTATAAAATGTGACGTCAGTAATTCTAAGTAAGTAGTTTTCACTTGTTCAAATATAATTGGTGTTTTACTTTTCTTACTATTTGCTCTATTTATAAATTATCTGTTTTGTAAGCTCTATGGTTTTTCTTTTGTATAGTTCAGGTGAAACTTAATTACATTTTCAATATTTCTAAAGTTTACTTTCATAGAGCTGCCCTGTCAAGTTGAACTCACATTTGATCGAGACAGCGGTCAGAGTGGTCGATTAAGCGAATATTTTTTTTTTCCTTCTCTTTTATGACATTTTTTTTTATTTTATTGTATCTTTTTAGATGCGGGTAACCGGACCACATTTGGCGGCGGCTTGCAAGCTTATATTTAAAATTGCAAGAAACGATAAAAATGATCATTTCTTCCACAACAGCAATCTTTTAGGTATATATAGCGATATATGAGACGTTGATTTTAAAAAGTGGGACAACTCCATTTTGTAAAAAAATTATTAAAGCTGAATCTTATACTAATCTTATACAAATTAACAAAATTTTATGTTTTTAATAAAAAAGCAATAACATAAAATGGAGTTGTCTCACTTTCAAAATCAACGGCTCATTTTACTGTTTTAGAATTTCTTTAAAACATTTAAGAATAAAACTTAATAAATTGAAAAAAGTCCTGTGAATATTAGATTTAACGCCTATCGTGGCGCATATGCACAAGCGTGCGACTGTAAACGCGACAGGTTGTGGGTTCGATTCCCACTCCAGGAAATGTAAAATTTAGTATTTTCAGTTCTTGGGTTTGGTAACAAAGCAAAGCGCGGCGTTAAGTTCCGCCACTCAACACGCAATGCCTCAATTTGGCGGAAAGTGAGGAACGGAATTCTTGAAAAAGAATGGAGTGTTTTAACACTAGGTTCTCTGGTTCCCTCTGCCTACCCCGCTATATGCGGGTTACAGCGTGAAGTTAAAAAAAAAAGAAAATATTAGATTTATGTGAATTCGTTTCGTGAAAAATTTTTATCTTTATAATTTTCGTATGGTCTTCAGGTTATTTTTGCCTAATTGAAATATTATTCAATAATGATAAAACAGTGGTCTAGTAACAAAAAAAACAAAAAAAAATAATTTAATAAATTCATACACAGATATGTATACATATATATGATATGCCATTCATACATAAACTATTTTTCCTTATATATAATTATAAGGAAAAATAGTGAAAAAAACGAAATGAAAAAGTGAAAATAAACGTAGAAATTATTTTTTTTTTAATAAATTATGTCATTATATTACGCGAGGAAAATTATTTTGACCAAAAAATTATCTTTCTCGTATAAAAGAAATTATAACAACATTTGACCCCGACGTGATTTGAACACGCAACCTTCTGATCTGGAGTCAGACGCGCTACCGTTGCGCCACGGAGTCGTACGCTTTATAATGCGAAATATAGGTATACATACATACGAGAAACAGTACAGTATTTACAGTAACATATAAGAGTTTAGTATGTTATTTTTTTTTTACACCCTCTAACTACCGAAATATACGTATCCATGTGTGATAAAAAAGCTTTGGAATGCTTATTGTAAAAATTATTGTTCAATCGTTTACATTTGTCTCGAAAAAAAACTGTATCGCTTTCAAAAAAAAATTTAATTTAATAATTTTAGGAACGAATGAGAAATGAGGCCTGTCGGAGGAGCTGTAAACGCAACATGTTGTGGGTTCGATTTTCACTCCAGGAAATGAAAATATTTAACAATATTTAATATTTTCATTGCATCAGTCTGGTAACAAGGCAAAGCGCGGCGTTGAGTTCCGTCACTCAGAATGCAATACCTCGGAAAATTGGGAACAGAAATGTTAATGAGAACGGAATGTCTTAACACAAGGTTCTTAGGTTCCCTATGCCTACCCTGCTATACGCGGGATTCAACGTCAAGTTCAAAAAAAATGAAACAAACCATTATGGTTTGACATAAAATGACATATACGTTGCTAGGCAACGCGTTGTCGCATCAACGGGGACAATAGTCTTTATAAAAATATATATATTATTGTGTTACTGTATTTGTAATTGTACTTTTTTTTTTATTTTGTTTGTACTATATGTATATATTATTTACGTATTATGTTGTATGTTTGTATTTATGTATGTTTATATGTATTTATTGATATATTTGTATTAATTTATGTATAATAAATACTTTTTGCGCCCTACGAACGGTCCTGACAATCAATTCTGTATTTTAATGGTTGCCGGTAAGAGATCTCTCTTAGTGATAAGGCCGCCATTGCACATAACCTGTAAATACATAGGTATTTTTACAATTAGTATTTGTATGCCTTTATGTGGAATAAAGTATTATTATCGTATATTTATTTTGCAGACCTCTTAATAGAGGGTAGCGGTAGAATAGACCCGGTAGAGGAAAGCGAGTGTTGTGTGTACGCGTCAGGTGCGTTACGCTTCCTGGCGTTAGAGCCGACGCTCCGCGCGCGGGCGGGACGCGCCGGCGCCTTGCATTTGACCGCTTTGCATCTCAAAATATTGAATAATGCTGTAAGTTTATTATTTTATTTAATATATTTATGAAGTCGATTGTGGTGCAGTGGCAGCGTCTGTACGCGATTGGTTGTGGATTCGATTGTGATAATAGAAAATCTAAGACGTGAAAATGTTAAATATGTATGATTATTGATATTTAGTATTTTCATTTCATCGCTCTGATAGCAAGGCAAATGGAGTCTCAACACTAGGTTCTCAGGTTTTTTGCTTACCCTGCAATGCGCGGGATACAGCGTGAAGCTAATAAAAGAAATATGTATTAAAAAATCGCAAAAGTGCGCTTTGATTTGTTACCAGAACGAGGAAATAATAAATATTTAATTTCATTTCCTGGAATGGGAATCGAACCCCCAACCTGTCGCGTTTACAGTTCCATGCTCGTGCCTTTATTCTGTGTATTTATTCCTTTAATTATTATCAGAAATCAGAACGACCACGTCAAATGTCTGAACAAGCTACCCACGCTTTATACCAAGTTACGGGCGCTTTACGTAATCTAGCGGCTAACGACGAGGGAATGGAAAGAGATGAAGGAGATGTTAGAAAGAGACAGGGGGAGAACGAGGGAGATGGGCAGGGAGAGAGAGAGGGACAGAGAGATACGTTTGTGTCTAGCGGTGCTCTAGCGGAGTTGTTGACGGCTCTCACGCTACATACAGATCGTGATGTTCTTACGAATGTCGCGAGGTGTCTTAGGTAAGTTATTTTGGAATTTTATTTATTATAGTTGTAGTATTTTTTCTACTAGTGTCCCCGTTAACGTGTTCACAATGCGTTGCCTAGCAATGCTCTTTTCCAAGTTCAGTTCTATCTTCATCGGTTTCGAAACCGGTTCAGTGATTTAGGCGTGAAAGTGTAACAGACAGACAGACAGAGTTACTTTCACATTTATAATATTAGTAAGGATATAAACTCTCAATTTTTTTTTATCTTCACGCTGTATCCCGCATATAGCGGGGTAGGCAGAGGGAACCACAGAACTTAGTGTTAAGACACTCCATTCTCTTTCAACATTTCCGTTCCCCACTTTCCGCCGAATTGAGGCATTGCGTGTTGATTGACGGAACTCAACACCGCGCTTTCCCTTGTTACCAAACCCAAGAAATGAAAATACTAAATTTTACATTTTCTAGAGTGATCGAACCCACAATCTGTCGCATTTACAGTCGCACGCTTGTGGCTCTGCGCCACTCTGCGTCTGTCATAAAAGCGTGATACTAAGTAATATTTATTTTATTATTATCAGTGTTCTCTCAGCGCAAGAGGCATGTGTTGCGTGGTTATGTACCGGCCCTAACAGTGCCAGGTGTATTCTAAAGGCGTTAGCGGCGTGCGCGTCGAGAGCGCCTCTCGCAGTCCGACTTGCATACACTCTGGGTAATATGGCGGCTGCTGATGAATTAGCTAGGATTCATGTGAGTTTACCAACTTTAAAAGTAGAAGGTAATCGAGTCGATTGTATTTTTGTGTGTGATTTAGTTTTAGTTAAGATCTGGTGAGTTTTTGAGATTTTCGTAATAGCTTTACTTTTTAGTACGTATTATTTTTATTATTATTTTAAGTCGGTTATCTTTTTTGTGTTAAATTTTAATTTTTATTTGTGATTATTTTTATTATTAATTTATTTTCAGATTTAAGATTCACGCTTTATTCCTTATAGCAAACATTTAAGATATTTTTCTGATTCCATGTTTTCATTTTAATCAAATGAGTACTGTGTATATCTTCTATCTCATTTTCTGCCTCCTATACATTTGAGCTCGTTTGTTTGTTGTCACTCATTTTCGTCACATTTTTTTAAATCATTTTCGTCATTGCTTATCTTGTTTTTGTAAAACGAAAAGGTTGTGACGTCATAATTTTTTTTTACTTTGGATATTATTAAATATATTATTTATTATAGAGGCCACAATGGTTTAGTATATGTCCGTAAACGCGATAGTTGTGGATTCGATTTCCACTCAGAAGAATAGTTATAATTAAATTATAAAATCCGCTCTTGTAAAGCGGACCACGAAGTGTCTTGACACTAGTTTCTTTCTGCCTATCCTGCCATAATAGTGTGTAAAGTTGAATTTATTTATATTATAATTTTAAAATTAATTTATTTTTGTATTTATCTTTTTAGATATACAATGAAGATGGCGGTGTTGATGTGCTTTTGACGATACTAGAGTTATATACGCAGAGGAACGATAACTGTAGAGACCCTGATTCTGATCCGGACCTGCATTTAGTTGGTAAATTATTTTAAAATCATTTATTTTTAGCTTCACGCTGTATCCCGCACATGGCAGGGTAAGCAGAGGAAACCAGAGAACCTAGTGTTAAGACACTCCGGTCTCTTAGGATTTCCGTTTCCCACTTTTCGCTGAATTGGGGCGTTGTGCGCTAAATGGCAGAACTCAATGCTTTGCCTTGTTACCAGAGCGAACATTCATTAAGCTACAAATTATGTTTTTAAAAGGGCCCCGTAAGCATACACTTTGGTAATAAATCCTCTCTTAGAATACTAAGGTGTTGCTTATTAAGCTATATATGTTTATGTATATATATACATACATAGGTATAATTAATAATAATAATTTTGATGTAACTATAATTTTATTGACTTGTTTGACATTTCCTAGGTTCAGATCTAGGTGGATCTGATGGTTCCAACGAAGATGTTTTAATAAAAGTAAGTAACATATTATTAAGTTATTTTGCTATACTACAAAGTACTTATATAAAAAAAAAAAAGAAGCCCGTGGATGTAATCTAACTCAAAAAAAAAAGGTACTTATATATTCATATATACTAGTGTCCCTGTTGACGCGTCAACAACTTGTTGCCTAACAACGTATATTTTTATATAAACATATATGTCAACGGGGACACTAGTTATCATAATTGAATCGGTGAGTGCAGAAACAACGTAAGTTTGGATTTTCAAATTTTGCAAGAGGGAGAAAAATAACACTCATCTTACTTTTCTAAGCTAGTTTAAATCGATTACGAATTTTTACATTTTTTGTGACTTACGTTGTTTCTGCACTCACCGATTCATTTATTTTATACGTATTAGTTATCATCAAACTATAGGTACAATTATCATAAACATAGTTTTGCATTGGAGCTTCGACAAATCAATATATAAGTCGGATAAGTATTTAAAGTTATTTATTTGATTTCCACAATTTTTTTTTCTTTTTTATACCACGACGGTGGCAACAAGGCACACGGCCCACCTGATGGTAAGTGGTTACCGTGGCCTATAGACGCTTGCAACACCAGGGGCATCACTTACGCGTTGCCGACCCTTCAAAAACCTATTTATTCCCCTTTTGAAGAACCCCATATTGTAGCCCTCTGGGAAAACCTCGGCAGGGAGATCATTCCACAATTAATACCAGTATGAAATAAATGAAATATGTATTTAGAAAACGTCTAAGAATTTGAACGCGCTCTGACAACTAAGCTATGCGTTCTATATCCGGCTGCGTCGAAATTCTTATACGCTTGTTACAACTTATTGTTGTTAGCATCTCTGTAGAGAGATTTTTACAAATTTCTGCTACACAAAGATCGTTTCAAAGAACAATCATTTGGCAAGAGAGAATGCTATTTATTAAATATTTTTTTATACATTTCTAAATATGTTTTTTGTCTCCCAAGTGTGTGATTAACACTTTAAAACTATGAAATAAATGATTCAGAATTTAGTAATTTAATTTCGTCAACATTTTTTTAATATACATACATACATACATACATAGCATCACGCTGTATCCCGCGTATAGCAGGGTAGGCAGAGGAAACCTAGTGTTAAGACACTCCGTTCTCCACTTTTCGCCGAATAGAGGCATTGCGTGCTGAGTGGCGGAACTCAATGCCGCGCTTTGCCTCCAATTCCTGGAGTGGCAATCGAACCCACAACCTGTCGCGTTTACAGTCGCACGCCTGTGCCTCTGCGCCACGACAGGCGATTTTTTTTAATTTCTTTTTTCAATATGGGTATAATATATATAATTTCAACAGACGGTGCGGGTGGTGGCAAATTTATGCCTAGCTGAGTTAGCAGGGCGCGGTATTGCAGCGAACTATGCAGAAAGAACTATACGAGCTCTCTTATCTTGCTTGGCTGTGGCCGAAAAGTCTTCGGATGATACAGTATGTTTATAGCTTCACGCTGTATCCCGCATATTTTTTTTTTTAATTTATTATTATTTAATAGATGTACAAATATTATTTCATAACTAATGACACTATAAAAAACCAGTCAGGTTTATCTCGAGTGCCATATTCGTCCTTATTTACTAAATTGCATTTTATATAAATGTATATTTTTTTAACAATTGCTTAATATTCATATGAGTAATTTTCGATCTTATATTATAGTCTAAGCTATTTATTAAGTGAGGAACTATGTATGCCCTGGTGCGCTTACCGTATTTATTATTAGCCGATATAGTTACTGATTTATTATTTGTCTAACTACTTGTTTTTTTTTTTTTTTTTGAGTTAGATTACATCCACGGACTCAAACTTGCCCGTGCACTTTTGTTTCTTGTTTTTTTTTCGTGTGCATACTTAAATAGAGTACCTTGTCTTAAGACAATTTCTTTTCTTTTTTCTTTTTTTTTTTTTATAAATTTATGAGCAGGTTAGTCAGTTGTCAGGGCGTCTCATATCGCTAAGTCTACGTGTTGTTATATTATGAGAAACTTTATTGTGAAAGTCTAAATTAAAATAGTTTTCATTTAGTGTTAAATACTTACACATAGCAGGGAAGGCAGAGGGAACCTGAGAACCGACGTGTTAAAACACTCCGTTCTATTAAAATTTTCATTCCCTACTGTTCACCGAAGTGAAGCATTGCGTGCCGAGTGTCGGAACTCAACGTCGCGCTTTGCCAAAGCGAGGCAATGGAAATACTAAATATTAATTATTATAATATTTGATATGATATGAAATTATTTTAACCGGATCGCGTATATTTTAGTCGTCACAGATATTGACAGGTATGGACAGGTATTTCGTGGTCACAGATAGACAGGTAGTTATTGAACTTCCTGTTTATCTGTGACCACGAATTCGATTCCCACTCCAGGAAATGTCCTGGAGTGGGAATCGAACTCACAACCTGTCACGTTTACAGTCGCACGCTTGTGCCTATGCGTCGTGCGTCATTGATTTATTGACTAATTGATTGATCGATTGATTAATTTACAGCTAAACACTGAATCGGAAAAGGAACAAAGCAGTTGGATGGAACGTCGCGAAGAGTTAGCTACGGCGGTGTTGGCAACTTTAAATAATATCACGTTTTACTTAGAACCTTCTGAGGATTACCCTGAGAGTAATACGTTAGAATTATTATGTAAAAGTAAGTACAAAATATATTATTTTTTTAATTCTAATAATACGCGTTGCCTAGCAACGTATATGTCACTTTATACAGACATGGATATCGAACCATGACTGATTATTTATAATGTTTTTTATGGATTATTTTAATTTTTTTTCTTTCATTCTGCCCTCTTTCGCTATATAAACTATAAGCGTGACAAGATTCATGCTCCTCCATTCGCGTAATTTTCGTAAAAAGGGCACAAAGTTTTTGGTTCACGTATTAATATATAGATGATAAAGTGGGGAACGGAAATGTTGAAAGAGAACCGAGTGTCTTATCACTAGTTCCCGTTGGCTAACGTGCTATGTGCGGGATACAACGTTAAGCTAAAAAATTATATATATATATATATATATTTCCATTACAGGTACATGTAAATGGATAAAAGTAAAGAATAGTGCGGCGTGTGAGGCGATACACGCTCTAGGCAACCTGTCAAGATGGCGGTACGCCGCGCAGATGATTGTATTGGAAGGAGCTTTAGAAGTACTACCCGCCTTTCAACAACATGGTAAGTTATTTTGAAGTTTTGAAGTTTTAATAAGACGAAAAATATATTTAGGATATATATAATAATTTGGAAGCAGCGGGACTCGAACCCGCGTCTCGCTATCAACATAAATAAGTTGTAACAATCGTATAAGAATTTCTACGCAGCCGGATATAGAACGCATGGCTTGGATGGTTCAGCGCTTGGACGGTTTCCAATAGCCGCGGGTTCGATTCCGACTGCGGTCAAATTTTCATACGCGTTCTAAAAATGATTAACATGGCAAGTGTTTTAAGATGTTTTTAAAAGTGCAATTAATACACTTTTTAACCGACTTCAAAAAGTGGAGGTTTCAAAACGATTTTTTTATGTGTGTTACCGCATAACTTCTTACTGGAGCTATTGATACATGCAATCTGATGAATGCATTTTATTTGAAGATGACTTTTTTATGATAAATTTTAAGTATTAAAAAAAGATAAGAAAATAATATTTTTCTTTCACATTAATAATTAAAATATTTATATATTTATTAGTGTTTTATTAATATTTGAATTGACGCCATCGTGAATCACTAGGTCAATGCGTACTGTAACTGCGATAGGTTGTAGGTTTGATTTCTATTCAGGAGAACGATTTTATTAGAATTGTTTTAATTTTCCCCGCTTTGATAAAAAAATCGCGACGTTCAGTTCGTCAACTAAATGTCCCAATTTCTACTGGAGAGAGAAAAACAGAGTGCCTTGACACTAAGTTCGCTCCGGCTGCTTTAAAAAAAATATAACAAAATTTGAACCAGCACCCTTTAATATGTATATAATAATTATATATTTTTTACATTATAATAGAAGATCCAAGCGTACGATGCGCTGCTGCGGGCGTGTTAGTGAACGTCTGTGGTGCCGGCGCGGGGGGTGCTGGGGGTGTTG
>JAKGSA010000579.1:157783-180068 GCA_033558755.1 Philaethria dido
TGTTGGGGGTGCTGGGGGTGTTGGAGGTGCAGCAGAAGCAGCAGCTCGAGCTCTATGCGTCGCCGCTCGTAGTCGCGACGCGCCGTCGGCGGCTCTGTTAGTGAGAGCGTTGTGGAACGCCTTATCGTACGGCCCCTTAGGAGCGAGTTACTCGCGCAGTGCGGCGGCTGCTTTGGCTATGTTTATAGGTATGTATATGTATTGGCTATACCTGGCCTGTCCTGGCGCAGAGGCACAAGCGTGCGATTGTAAATGCGACAGGTTGTGCGTTCGATTCCCACTCTAGGAAATGTAAAAGTTTAGTATTTACACCTCCTGGATTTGGTAAAAAGGCAAGGCGGCGCGTTGAGTTCCGCCACTCAGCATATAATGCCTCAATTCGGTGGAAAGTGGGGAACGGTGTGTCCTAACACGTCAGTTTTCAGGTTTCCTCTTGAGATTGCCTGCTATACGGGGGATACGGCGTGAAGCTAAAAATATTGGCTATCAGTGGTAAAGCGTCCATATAATACGATTCTTATCGTCTTACCTGTTGTAAATCTATATATTAATACGTGAAGCAAAAAATTTGTACCCCTTTCTACGAAAATTTCGCGATCATATAGTTTATATAGCAAGTGCTCAATGATAATTTTTTGATATTTTAGATATCGCTTGTGCCTCTAATAATAGAATCATTAAATATTGATTTACGCCCATATATACGTATATTTCGCATTACAAAGCGTACGACTCCGTGGCGCAACGGTAGCGCGTCTGACTCCAGATCAGAAGGTTGCGTGTTCAAATCACGTCGGGGTCAAATGTTAACGTATTTTCTTTCTTTTTACACGAGAAAGTTTTTATTTTCAATTATAACTATTTTTTTTTTTAAGTTAAAACTATTATTTATAGTTATCTTCTTTTGAGTTCTTCATATTGTATTGACAGTGTCTGGCTGATAACGTAATTGTCATGGGTTTGATTGCTTTCCTCTACTGACTATATTTTAATTATTTTCTATATATTATACTTGGTACAACAAAGTGCGGCGTTGAGTCCCGCTACACAACTACTTTCTCTTTGACTTGCCACCTGCTATGGACCGTTTTCATATAGTCGTAGCTTTATATCCTTTTCAATGGAACGTTCCACTCCACTCGGATAAATGAAAATATTAAGTAATATTTAGTAACTTCATTTCCTCGCTCTGGTTCAAGCAAAGCGCGGCGTTGAGCTCCGCCACTCAGCACGCAATGCCTCAATTGTGAATTGATTGCAAAGTGGGGAACGGAGTGTATTAACACTAGGTTCTTAGGTTCACTCTACCTACCCTGCTATATGCAGGATGTAGCGTGAATATATATTCTATTCAGTGGATAAGTATTTCAAAAATGCATTTCATTTATCTAATATAATATTATATTTATGATATTTCATTATTATAATTCATTATTTTAGATGATGATTCAATATTTGCTGCCTGTGAAGCGACTAAATATGGAGACAGAAGAGCGAGTGATCCACAGATATTTAAAAATAATGTAAGTCATGGTATACTAAACAGTGACAGTAAAAACTTATTTTTCATGGTAGTTCATATTCTCTCTTAGGTTCTCAACACTACTCAAGGAGACTACATGCCCAATTTTAGTTTTCTATGGGCAGTGGTTTCGCCTGTACATTGTCTGTCAGTCGCTTAGGAAAACATATTATATATATATATATATATATATATATATATATATATATATATATATATACAAGACAAGCCGGTAAATATAGAGAACCCGGTATATATTTAGGGACGTCGGTACATATATTTAGGGAAGTCGGTATAGGATGTAAAGGTATTTAATAATTTCATTATCCAATTTTGGTGACAACCTTTTTTTTTAGGGGATTTTAAATGTCAGTTGTGATTTTTGGTTTCAAATATTGATATTTCTATATTGTATTTTAAAAACACGCCTCGCCACTGAATATACATACATTTTTGAGTTATACCACATCATAAGCGTTTAAAGTAGAGAAAAGAGTGTCATTTCACTGTGTTTATGTGTTGTTTATTCCACTGGATAATTCTTCTAGACTTATTATAAAATATTCTAGGCATTTTTTTTTATTCAGTAAATTAATTTTTATGATTCTTTTTTAAAAAATAGCTAGTGCTTAAGATACCATTTAAGTTTAGATAAAATCTGACCTGAAGTTAATAAGTTATTCGTAATAAATTTGCTTTTTAGTGAATTTTGTATGAAGTTCTTTTTTTTAAATTGTCATACTTTTTACAGGTGAAATTTGAAACGGATTATAAATATTATTCAGAATCGGGCAAACATTTTCATGCTGGGGAGCCCAAGTTATTAATGAAAGCGTACAGTGTGGAAGAGGATTTACATTTAGAAGAACATGAAGACGGTGAAAGGTATTTTTTTAAATTTTTTTGTCTTTTATAGGTACTTTATGTTTGAAATTATTTGATTTTACATACATACATAGCTTCACGCTGTATCCCGCATATACAGGGTAGGCAGAGGGAACCTAGTGTTCTACCGAATTGAGGCATTGCGTGCTGAGTGGCGGAACTCAACGCCGCGCTTTGCCTGATAAGTGGGGAACGGAATGTATTAACACTAGGTTCTGTGGTTCCCCCTCTCTACCCTGCTACATGCGGGATACAGCGTGAAGCTAAAAAAAAAAAGAAAACAAAGTATGTCACGTACTTCATACAGTCAATATGTTTAGTGGCTAGAGCGCTTATACGGTTTCCAAAAGTGGATCTTTTGGAAGTTCGAATTTCTAAATACATTTTTTTAATAGATATTGTTTCAATATTTTGTAGATATTCAGGAGAAGATTTAGGTTTTGAGGAGGGTGATACGGAACAGTGCGAGTGTGGTCCGTGTTCGCGTCTCGCGGCCTGGGACCGGCTCGTGGCGGTCGCCGCGCCGCTGTTGGAGAGACTGCGCCCCGCTACCAGCGAGGCGGCTGTCGCTACTGATTAGAATTATATATATTATATATTTAAATGTGTCTTTGTTTTATTTATAACCGACTTTGAAGAAGGAGGTAAATATTGAATAGACGACTTATGACATTGCTACTTTCTTAGGCAATATATTTTCATACATACATACATACATAGCTTCACGCTGTATCCCGCATATAGCAGGGTAGGCAGAGTGAACCAAAGAATCTAGTGTTATGACACTCCGTTCCCCACTTTCCACCGAATTGAGGCTTTGTGTGCAGAGTGGCGGAACTCAATGCCGCGCTTTGCCTTGTTACCAAACCCAGGAAATTAAAATACTAAACTTTTACATTTCCTGGAGTGGGAATCGAACCCACAACCTGTCGTGCTTACAGACGAACGCTTGTGCCTCTGAGCTACGACAGGCTAACTATACTTGAGGTATGCAAAGATATTAGGTATCACACAAGCAAATGAAATCACAGTATAAAGCTAGTATTTAAATCAAAGACTGTAGTTATAGTTGTTACTTGTATATTATTCATTAATTCCAAATAATTTGACATTCGGTTTTTTTTATACACAAATGTAGTTCGGTCAATAAAACCACTCTGGACCTTGAGTGTTGAATCGCTAGAGCCTTACTTTCCAGTACCACGTTCAGTTCAACACGCTTATGTACATACAGATAAATTAAATGTATTAAATAGTAATCTATTGTAAGTATTAAAAAAAGGAAAAAGTTTTTAGTTTTCTTATTGATTATTGATGTGTTGTGATATATTAGTTTTGTTCGTGATGTGTTTTTTTTATTATATGTAACGAATAAGGCATATACACTTATACATCCTAAATTATATCTTTTTATATTATATAGAGGTGTATAATAATTCATTTTAATTGAAATATTGCGTAGTTTCCCGCCAAATAACACGAAAGAGGAGAACGGAGTGTTTTGACACTTGTCTAAGTGCTTTTTTTTAATCGTTAAATTTGTCTCTTTTCTTATAACCGTAGTTCTGCCTTTCATATTTTTATAAGCAGGTAATCAAATATTAATCTACTTTTTTTTTAATATTGAAAAATCCTTGTGTGATGTGAGAGGTTTAATATATTTTTTATAATCACATTCCATAAAACGTAAGTATTACTTATAAAATTATTTACAATTATGTTCATTAATAATAACTAGAATATTTAAAGTTTGACTTGAAATGCTGGAAAGTTCTAGAATTTATGTAATTAGTGTTAAATAAATGCCTCAATCTAACGGAAAGTGGGGAACGGATTTGTTGTAAGAGAACGGAGTGTCTTAACACTAGGTTCTCAGGTTCCCTCTGTCTACCCTGCTATATGCGGGATGCAGCGTGAAGTAAAAAAAAATGTGTTTAATATTTAAAAATGGAGTAACTTATTATATTTTTAGTATATTTAATAATAATCTATGAAAATTAAAAAATATGTCAATTATTTAAAGATAGAATAATCATATCTGTATTAATGTTTAAAATGAATCACAAATATAGATCACTTTTCTGCCAAATAATTACTTTTTGTGATAATCTTTAGGTTTATTTAAAAATATATTTCTCCAATAATAACGGAGTGTCTTAACACTAGGTTCCCTCTGCCTACACTGCTATATGCGGGATACAGCGTGAAGCTATCTATGAAAGTAATAATATTTTGTTTTATAAAGTTTTTTTTTATTTTGCTACAGCCCAGTAGAGGGGCAACTACAAAAGCTGTAACAGCTATTTAGTCTAGAAATTTCTCAATAATTGAACGTGGGAGAATGACAACAAAAAGCACGATCAAATTCTGATCTATTTAACAAGACTTATTATTATATTATAGTCGAACTACAAAAAAAACGTGTAAATGTGTGTGTGTAGCCTATGTGTTATTAAGACATATAAGATATGTTTTTTTTAACTTCACGCTGTATCCCGCATATAGCAGGGTAGGCAGAGGGAACCAGAGAACCTAGTGTTAAGACACTCTATTCTCTTTCAACAATTCCGTTCCGCACTTTCCGCAGAATTGAGGGATTGTGTGTTGAGTGACGGAACTCAACGCCGCGCTTTGCTTTGTTACCAAACCCAAGAAATGAAAATACTAAATTTTACATATCCTGGAGTGGGAATCGAACCCACAACCTGTCGCGTTTACAGTCGCACGCTTGTGCCTCTGCACCACGACAGACGTTAATAAGATATGTTACTTTTAAGTATCATCTAGATTTGTTCAGTATTTTTTGCGTGAAAGTAACTTTAGTATTCTTAATATTAAATTAGTTACGTAGTTTTTCAATGTAAGAAACATTATTAATTATATTAAGGATTTAAAACAGTATGTCTATGATACTCTTTAAACTGCCAGATTTAAAAAAAAGAAGAAAATGAAGCCAACCGTGGCGCAGAGCCACAAATGTGTAACTGTAAACGCGATATGTTGTGGGTTCGATTCCCATTTTAGGAAATGTAAATAATTATTATTAATAATAATTAACATTTATATTTTTGCATTTCCTCACTTTGGCAAGAAGTCAAAGCGTGGCGTTGGGATCCGTCAATCAGCACGCAAAGCCTCAATTCGGCGGAATGTGGGGAACGGAAATTTTAAGAGAACGGAGTATCTTAACACTAGTGTTAACACACATAGTAGGGTGGGCAGAGGGAACCAAAGAACCTAGGTTCTTTGGTTCCCTCTGCCCACCCTACTATGTGTGGGGTACAGCGTGAAACTAACAAAGTCAAAATATTAATAAAAACAGGAAACAGATACTCAGAGGGATGTTCTGGTCAGTAATTTAAACCAACGACAAATGTCGTTTAGCAACTCGTGGCGCAACACTTTACCTCCGTATGTCGATATTCCGGGACCTTCGTACTTTACGCGCGCACTGTTCTATACAGCGTGTATAAAAATTGTTAAATTTAATATATTTCTTTGAAAATCATAACTTACTTAACACTTTGTTCTCAGGTTCCCTCTGCCTACCCTGCTATATGCGGGATGTAACGTGAAGTGAAAAAATCATATATATGTATATGAGTTGAAATATTGAAAATGCATTTTTTTTACATTTTATATTGAAGTTGTATATATAAATTTAATGTTATGTTATTTAAATAGTTTTTTTTTTTAAAGTATTTGATTTGCTTAATTTTTGTTGTTTCACTGTATAGCACATAGCATGGTAGGCAGAGGGAACCAGAGAACCTAGTGTTGAGACACTCCGTTTTCTTATAACAGTTTCCGTTCCCTATTTTTTATACATAGTCATTTATTCATCCTATAAATAAAGTAATCCTAATATCTATTAATATTTAAAAAATAGTCGAGATATCAATCAATTTATCCCTGGTATGGATATATTGTGTTATTATTATGTAATTAATGGAATATTTCTTAAAATATGGTAAGATACAGATAAAATTAATTATGACATTTATTTAAGATAGTAAAAGTATAAAAAGTAACTGAAATCTTAAAAGAACGGAGTGTCTTAACGCTAGGTTCTCAGGTTCCCTCTGCCTACCCTGCTAAGTACGGAATACAGCGTGAAGCTAAAATATTTATATTTTTCTAAATAATATTTAGTTACTCAAAGTTCATCACCAATAAATAATTAATATTTGTAATAATTATGTAAATGTAAAAAAATTGACACACGTATAAATTCAATGGATAACATTCTAAATGAGTTGATAGCGTATGAATATAATGAAGCTCTATAATAAATGTCATTACGCAAATGCTTTGAAAAAAAACCCAGAACTTTAATCAAGGGTAATCATTCAGTACCTTAATAAACCTGTTACTTAATATGTTAATAAATAATTTTTTTCTAATTAATTTATGCTATGAAGCATAGAGGCAAAGGGAGATCGTTGTAGGTTCGATTCCTACTCGAATAAATGGTTATATTTAAATTATTGAGAATGGAGTTTCTTAACACAAGATGGCGCCCAAATCCTTGCTATGCGTAATAAGCAAGTTATGGGCGCACATACATTTTAGTGATTCATCTTTATTTATATACTAGCTCTGACCTGCGGCTTCGCTCGTATGGTCAACATCAGTCCATACTACATACTATAGTGTATAGTGCGTATATGCGTTAAATTGAAGATATATTTTTTTTATACAAAGTATTCTATATCCTTTTTAATACCTCTAAAAATATATGTACATTTTAAATATATGTTATTATTTCATGATAATCGGTTCAGTAGTTTTGGCGTGAAAGTGTAACAAACAAACTTACATTCACATTTATAACATAAGTAGGGATGATTACGCAAATATTTAAAAAATCCAAAAACCTTAAACAAGGTTAATTATTAGGTATTTTACTAAACCAGTTACTTAATTGTCAATAAATAACACATTTCATAATTAATTGATGCGAAAAATAATTTGAACTTTCGGAGCACGCTGTATTAAAGACAGGAACAAAAATGTTGTTATAAGTTAGTCCTTGCAGCTGCATTGAACCAATCACTGTGTTACCTACACAGTAAGAATACAGTAAAAATACCACTTACTTTAGTTAATGATCAAAAAAATAATACTTTTACTGAGAAAAATCAAGAAAATAATGATAATTTGTTTTAAATGCAGTATTAAACGCATTCCTTAGACAAATGAGCCATTACGAATGTTATATATTTGCTTAACTAAGTGTATTAATTAATATTTTAATAGTTATAGTGAGAGCCATGGGTAGATACGCAAGTGTGATTCTGGCGGTTTCGCTGTTGGCGCAAGGACTATGTGTGCCCGCTAGCGTTGTGCGACCGAGGAGGCAATCGTCAAGTACTGTAAGTAAACATTATTTTTAACTTCACGCTGTATCCCGCACATAGCAGGGTAGGCAGAGGAAACCAGAGAACCTAGTATTAAGACACTCCGTTCTCTTTTAAAGTTTCCGTTTCCCACTTTCCGCCGAATTGAGGCATTGCGTGCTGAGCAACTCAACGCCGTGCTTTGCGTTGTTACCAGAGCCAAGAAATGAAAATACTAAAAATTATTTATTCCGGGAGTGGGAATCGAACCCACAACCTGTTGCGTTTACATTTTAGTTTTGCCTTAGTTTGTTGCGTCTACGCAACGACAGACCAGTTAAATATATTTTTTTATATTATATTACTAGCTGTTACCCGCGGCTTCGCGTGGTCAATGTAAGTCCATAATACATACTATAGTGTATAGTGCGCATATATGTGTTCATTGAAAGCCCTTGAAGCAGCTTTTTGACAAACAATTATACCTGCCAAAATATTATTATTTAATAAAAAGTATTCTATGTTATATTTAATACCTGTAAGAATATATGTAAAAAGTTTCATGGTAACCGGTTGAGAAGTTTTGCTGTGAAAGCGTAACAAATTTACATTTATAGTTCTTATTTTCGGCGCTCAATTCCGCAATTTAACACGTTATATCTCGAATTTGAACGTAAATCGGCGAACGTTGGATTTAAAAAAAAAAATCACGATTCAGAGTGAGATTTGAACTGACGTACCTGTCAGTCTGTCAGTCAAACATCCGACCTGCATTGCGATGGTGTGAACTTTACATACATTATATATTATATATATGTGTATATATATATATAATTCTTAATACTTTAAGCAACTTGTTTGTTGCTAGTACTTAGGAAAATTTTTATTTTTGTTTCACGATAAAAAAGACTAGGTCAGAATGACCTTTCCTTATAATTTGACTTTAATTATTAATATTATACACATTTTAGTAATCAAATATAGATTGATTCACACTAATAACTATATATCGTTTAGTATAAATTAAATGATACTAACAACGCGGTGCCTAGTAACGTATATGTCACTTTATATAACCATACGTCAAACCATGGTAGCTTGTGTAACATTTATTTTATTAATTTAATATACTTTTTATGCATTATTTAAAAAAAAATATTATTCTGTATACTCCTTCGCTATAAAAACTTTAAGTGTGCCAAAATTCATGCTCCTCCGTTCGCGTAATTTACGTAAAAAATGTTACAAAGTTTTTACTTCACGTATTAATATAGGTATTTTATTGACATACATCTGACATTACATTGTTTTTTTTTTCTAAATGTGACCTAAACCATTCAAATATACTTGCATATGTATAATATTATTTATTTTGCAAAATATTTAAGTTAAAAAAAAATTAGAAGGATGCAAAACATAACTAAAACCTTTTTATTATTCATTATTACATTATTCTATTATTATAATAATGTCACAAATGTCAAACATGATATTTTTTTTTTAATTTATCATAAATTACGTTAACGGCAATAAAAACAGTTTTTTTTTGCGTCATAGATGTCAAGGTATTGCCAAGGCAATACAGTTAGTGTAAGTACATATAAGTATATATATTATCATTCTCCTTACGCCCTTAAATAACCTTGCTCTTTATATGTTACACATATATTATTATTATATATTTTATTATTTTTATTTTATTTTATTTTTATTAAAGCGTGTCGTGGCGCAGAGACACAGGCGTGCCTGTAAACGCGACAGGTTGTGGGTTCGATTCCCACTCCAGGAAATGGTATTTTTCATTTGCTGGGCTTGGTAATAAGGCAAAGCGCGGAGTTGAGTTCAATTCGGCGGAAAGTGGGGAACAGAGTGTCTTAACACTAGGTCCCCTCTGCCTACCATGCGACAGCGTGAATACAGCGGGAATGTACACATATGCGGGATACAGCGTGAAGCTATGTAATGAAATGCTCGCTCGAGTCTGTTTCAAAGGTATCATTGCCACTAATAAATAATTGTAAAGCATTGACGAATAATAAAAAAAAGTCCCGCTGAGTTATTTGCACCAGCTCTTCTCAGGTCTGAGGCATTAAATTTAGTGAACGGGTGGTAAATTATTTGACGTTCAAAAAATGAAGCTTGTAACTTCTTATTTTAAATATAATTATTTGACTTTGACTGCTCGCACATAGCAGTGTAGGCAGAGGGAACCTGAGGACCTAGTGTTAAGACACTCCGTTCTCTGTTAACATTTCCGTTCCCCACTTTCCGCCGAATTGAGGAAAGTTTTGCTAAGTGGTGTCTAATGATAGCCAATAATTCTTCTCAATAGCATCTATGATACGTAAATCTAAAATTATATTTAAAGTAAAAAATATACCAAACGCTTCCTAAAAGAAACCTGTTCAAATTACCTGCTTGCATACATAAGCACATTTGATTAAAACCATAGCAAGGTCAATATGACAGGTACAAATATTTTCGGAATAATTGATGTTACATACGAAGTTAAATAACATGATAATCTATATATAAATACGTGAAGCAAAAACTTTGGACCAATTTTTACGAAAATTGCGCGGACGGAGGAGCATGAAATTTAGCACACTTAGTTTATATAGCGAAGGAGTGCAGAATGATAGTATCTTTTAAAAATAATAAATAAATAATAGATAACATTAATGAAATTAATGTTACACACACTACCATGGTTTAACATCCATGTTTATATAAAATGACATATACATACATACGTTGCTAGGACGCGTTGTTAACGCATAAACGGGGACACTTGTAAATAATAAATTCTTTATAGATTATAAAAAATACATTTAAGGGCTTACTAAGTCCTAAAATAAGTATACACTGTGTTATAGGAGCTAGTGACTTCCCTGTTTAGTATACAAGAATTAAATAACGTAAAAAGACAAAAGAAATATATCGCGCCTGTTGTGGCGCAGAGGCACAAGCGTGCGAATGTAAACGCGACAGGTTGTGGGTTCAATTCCCACTCCAGGAAACGTAAAGTTTAGTATATTCATTTCTTAGGTTTGGTAACAAGGCACAGCGTGGCGTTGAGTTCCGCCACTCAGCACGCAATGACTCAATTCGTCGGAAAGTGGGGAATGGAAATGTTACTAGAGAACGCAGTGTCTTTACACTAGGTCTTCAGGTTGCCTCTGCCTACCATGATATATGGTTCCCCGTGAAGTTAAAAAAATAAAAAAGAATACATATAACATGAAACAGAAAATAAGTGATATTAATATAGTAGTAGCAGTTACGTTGCGCAGTGGGACGGTGTGTACCTGTAAACGCGATGGTGATGGATTATATTTCCGCTAGGAGTGATTATGTTGAAATTATTTTCAATTCATCGCTCTAGGAAAACAAAGCGTGGCGTTAAATTCCGCTCCTTAAGCTTGACGACATTCAGACGGAAGACGACGAAAAGATTGTCGTGGTGTTAGAAAAAAAAAGAAAAAAAAATGTTTACTACCCGAGCGGGGAAATGTGTGAAGCTACTACAAAAAATACTAGACAAACAGGTATGCAATTACGCTTGTATATTGCTCCATAATCACTTCCTATAGATGGCGTAATAGGAAAATTTAATTCTATGCATACTAAATAACGGTAAAGTAAAACCTATTTGTTATTGAATGCATCCGTGATGCTGTCCATATGTTTATCCATATATTTTTTATTTCATATCTGTTATTCTTCATTTCTTCAAATATAAATCTGATCTTCAAACATAGATCTGGGATAGATTTTTTTCGTCTATCTCAAACTAAATGAGTCCTTACTCATTTAAGGAGTAAAAAACCAGATTTCTCACTAAAGTCTCTTTTAATACAGTGAGGAACGGAAATGTTGAAAGAGAACAGAGTGTCGTAACACTAGGTTGTGCTATATGCATATGCGCTATGCTATATGTGGTAAGATTCTAAGATGTATAAAGTTTTTCACACAAGAACACACAGGCAGACAGGTTGTGGGTTCGATTCCCATTCCAGGAAATGTAAAATTTAGTATTTTAATTTCTTGGGTTTGGTAACAAGGCAAAGCGCGGCGTTGAGTTCCGCCACTCAACACGCAATGCCTCAATTCGGCGGAAAGTGGGGAACGGAATTGTTGAAAGAGAATGGTGTATCTTAACACTAGGTTCTCTGGCCCCCTCTGCCTACCCTGATATATGCGGGTTACAGCGTGAAGTAAAAATAAAGTTTTTTTCTAATTTCAGAGTGATAACTCAATAGCAGAATCAAGTAACAGTGTATCTAGTAGCACAGTTAACTACGACCCGCCTTACAGTCAAGACGATGATGATGATGATTTAGACATACCAACTAAGTACCCTTCAGACGGTGGTGGAAGCAACGTGTTCAGTCTTCTTAGACTTGTATCCGGTCTTCTTCCGGGGTCGAGTAGTTCTTCTAGCGTGAGTTTTTTAAATTTTATTTTTTTTGCGTGTTCTTGTGATTGTGTGTGTTCTATAATAAACATTTATGTTATAATCTGTGTTACATATTTACGTGATGATTTTAAATGTCTATCCGGATTCTAGAAATTAATCATATTTTTGTTGATATGTGTCTTAACAAACCCTTCCTTTTATAGAAAAGGTTAACAACGTATTAATGTATATATTTCATTCATTTATGGTAATATGTTTTAAATGTTTTTAATTTTGAAAAATATTACCTCTTTGAACTTTTTTATACACAAACCTTATCTATATACAATATGAAACTTTTTACCTGAATGTTTTTGGTTTGCTTAATGCTAATTGCATTTTTCAAGCAAATCAAAAACGTTCATTGAAATTATTTAAAAATAATGTATACATACACAAATCCATTTATCAAGCTATTCACGCTGATTACAGAAATATTATACACCTTATAATATAAACTATAGTGTACTAACCGTTTAATAATGATTTAAATATTTTTAAATCACTAATTACACGATTGTTTTGAGTTTTTCACGTTTTTGTAATAACAAAATTTCAAGTGTGTGACTTCTCGGCACTCTTTGGATTTCTTATTTTGCAATATTTAAAAGGTAAGTAGATTTAAATATTCTTAATACAACATATATATAATATTACTTTGGAAATAATAAAAAACATTTATATATTAAAAATAAAAATCACTTTTCAGAAATTATATGAAAGAATTATTAAGGAAATAATGAAACGTACCAAATCTAAGATAATAATTAAAAGAAGTAATACAGCTGATAACGAAATAGACATAGATTATATATCTGATTTAAAACCACCCCCATTTCAAAGACAAGAGGAGAATAGTGGGGAAAGTAGTGAAAGTGCTTCTAAAAGTGATTCCAACGAATCTGATAATGGTAAAGAAGAGAGTTTAGAATTAGAAGATGGAAAAAATGGTTCTGAAGAGGATTCAGATTCTAATTTAGATGACGATGATTATGATGAGCCGCCAGGAGGTGGCGATGGTGAAGGTGGCGGTCTCTTGGGTCTTCTAGCTGGTTTGAGTGGTGGAGTAAGTTAATATACTTTTTTCGCTACATCCTTTATTCCACTTAGCAGGGAAGGAGAGAACCTTTTTTTTTTAACGTGAGAAAATCCGTTACGGATACCTTCCCGCGGGGACTTGGGACTCCCAGCTGTGAAGAAGCCGACCGTATACCCACTACAACCTCACGGTGCTCCTCCTCTACCGCCACTGGCCGAGGCCCACGGGAACTGCCTCAATCATCCGTGAAACCCCGGCGGAGGGACAGAGAGAATCTAGTGTTAAGAAATTCCGTTCTCTGCTTTTCACCTGTAATCGAAACATAACGTGTTAAGTGGAGACACTCAACGTTACGTTTTGTCTTACCAAAGCGTGAAAATGAAAATAATTTTCATATAATCAGTCTCATAAATGGAAATCAATCTCGCAATCATTAATATTAACAGGCGTCAGACATTGACGTTATCACGATGGTCTCATGGTTGATTAAATGTGGTGAACAACATCTTATTAAAGCAAGAAGCTAAATTGTTATTGAAATAGCAGCTTTAGAAAAATCAAAAATAAGTAACGCCTGTCGTGGCGCAGAGGTACAAGCGTGCGACTGTAAATGCGACTGTAAATGCGACAGGTTGTGGGTTCGATTCCCACTCCAGGAAATGGAATTTTTCATTTCCTGGGTTTGGTTACAAGGCAAAGCGCAGCGTTGAGTTCCGCTACTCAGTACGCAATGCCTCAATTCCGCGGAAAATGAGGAACGGAGTGTCTGAACACTAGGTTCCCTCCTAGGTTTGCCTACCCTGCTATATGCGGGATACAGCGTGAGGCTATGTATGTATGTATGTAAAAATAAGTAACCCAAAAGTTTATGTTGTAAAATTTTATTTATATTTTGTATTAAGAACTTCATTAGTTTTCCTTTTCAGGAAGATGGACAATCTGATCTGGGGTCTTTACTTGCAACAGTTGGCGGAATCGTTGCGAATCTAAGCGTGAGTAACTTTTATTATTATTTTCTATACTAGCTAGCTTCCTACTAGCTGTTTCCCGCGGCTTCGCTCGTGTGGTCAATGTCAAAAAGGCCATAGTACATACTGTAGTGTAGTGTAATTTGACGGCTTTATTGTACCTTTCTTTTAAGGAACAGTCATGTCTGTAACAATATATATATATTTTTATATAAGTTCTCTATCTTATGTCCTTTTTAATCCGTTGAATAAATTTGGCTAGAAAGCGTAACAAACAAACTTACATTCGAATTTATATAATATTAGTAGAGATATAAAGTAGCTTAAGTTACTCCTTATAACATCAGTTACCTGCCAATACAAGTCCCGTCAAAATTGGTCCAGCGGTTTCAAAGATTAGTCGGAACAAACAAACAGACAAAAATTGTAAAAATGCTATTTTGGTGTATATACCGTAGCTATATTCATACGAATATAGTAAAAAGTGGTTATTTTAATGTAACAAACAGACATTCCAGTTTCATATATATATATATATATATTATATAGATTCTTGTGTCAACGTGTAGATTGAAATTGATGTGATTATATGAAATTTTCAGGGTGATGGAATTGACCTTAATGCCCTTATTGCATCAGGCTTAGGACTGTTCGTTGGTTTATTAGTAAGTAATCATTATATAATATTATAAACTAGTGTCCCAATTGACGCGTTAACAACGCGTTGTCTTTTGTAATGTAAATGTCACTTTATATAAACAAGGATGTCAAAACCATAGTAGTGCTATTATTATTTTATTAATTTAATATACTTTTTATACATTATTAAAAAAATATATTATCATTCTGCACTCCTTCGCTATATAAATTGTAAATGTGCCAAGTTTCATACTCTTCGGTCTGCGTAAATTTCATGAAAAGGGGTCAAAGTTTTTACTTCACGTATTAATATATAGATAATTAAATTGTGGGTTCGATTTCCACTCCAGGAAATGTTAGTGTTTTCATTTCCTGGGTTTGATAACAAGGCAAAGCGCGGCGTTGAGTTCCGCCACTCAACACGCAATGCCTCAATTCGGCGGAAAGTGGGGAACGGAGTTGTTGTAAGGGAACGGAGTGTCTTAACAATAGGTTCTCAGGTTTCCTCTGCCTACCCTGCTATATGCGGGATACAGCGTGAAGTTAAAAAAAAAGGTTTTAAATTGGCATATAGAGCTTCACGTTCTTGCATTGCTATGCGGGTATGGTAGGTAGTTAAAGAGAACTTAAAGTTGTAATTGTTAAGGCACTATGATCGCCGTTTTCCGCCCGAATTCAAGATATTGCGTCTTAAGTGGCGGAACTTAACGCCGCGCTTCTTCTTACCAGATGGTAAAAGTGAATATAATTTTAATATAATCATTTCCCCAAGTGCGAATTGAACCCCAGAACCAATCGCGTTTTAGTCAGACGCTGTCCCGCCCCGCTATGGTGTATAGTAATTAAATTATTATTTATTTCATTATTTATTTTTAGATACATTGATTAAATAATTTATTTATGAAATTATTTATTTTTTTAATTATTAAATCATTTATTTTTTAAATTATTTATGTATAAATAAATAAAAAATATTATTATTTTTCCGTTTTCAGTCTGAGGGAGAAGAAAACCCAGGTGCTGTAATAGCAAGCTATCTTCTAACATCATTAGATACAATAACTGGTGGCGGAGCGGTACGTGCCAGCTAAGATTGACTAAAAAATAATTTTAAATGTTTAATTTATGATTTTGTGATACTTTTACAGAAAAACAATGGAGCATTCTTTGGAAAGTTCTTGTCGAAACTCATTAAGGGGACTAGCGCAGTAAGTGATTTGTTATATAATACTATTATTTTTTTATAACTTCACGTTATAACGCGGTATATAATAGCAGGGTAGGCAGAGAGAACCAGAGAACCTACTGTTTCTGTGTAAGACACTGCGTTCCCCACTTTCGAATTGAGACAGATGGAGGAAATGAAAATATCAATCAATGTATCAATCAATCAAAATATATATATTTTTTTTAACTTCACGCTGTATCCCGCATATAGCAGGGTAGGCAGAGGGAACCTGAAAACCTAGTGTTAAAACTTCGTTCTCTTACAACAACTCCGTTCCCCACTTTCCTATTGAGGCATTGCGTGTTGGGTGGCGGAACTCAACGCCGCGCTTTGCCTTGTTACCAAACCTAGGAAATGAAAATACTAACATTTCCTGGAGTGGGAATCGAACACACAACCTGTCGTGTTTACAGTCGCACGCTTGTGCCGATGCGCCACGACAGGCGTTCAAGATTAAAATATTCTTTATTCTAATAGGCTGATACAAGTACTTTCGAATAGTTAATTTACAGAAGATGTCAGTAGTGTCAGTCCTAACGGAAGCTACCACTGTCACCAACCTACCAATACTAAATATCATTTAATATTTCAATTCCCTGGAGTGGGAGTCGAATCGACAACCTGTCGCACGCTTGTATCTTTGCACCACGTCTACCCTCAATAAATAAATAATAAATTTCTTATTGACCATATTTTTTTTAAATATAATTTTTTTTTTAATTTTTTTAAACTTTTTTTTAATATAGGTACATCTAAAATTTTGATTTATTATAGGGAGGAGACCCCGATGCTAGTTCAGAAGAGGATGGAGAAAAACCAAAAGATTCAACAGGATTCTTCCTAAGTTTGTTAATGGCGTTGTTAGGAGACATGTCGAAAGGGAGTTCTGGCCCGCATTAGATGATAATCATATTTACGAATATTTTTTTTCTTTAACTTCACGCTGTATCCTGCACATAGCAGGGTAGGCAGAGGGAACCTGAGAACCTAGTGTTAAGACACTCCGTTCTCTTACAAAAATTCCGTTCCCCACGATATTTAACTATATAAAAGCATATTTATAACTCTCCCAGTTATTATTTTTTATTAATTTATTTAATTTGCTAAAATTTCTCCCTGTGAAGGGATGCGGTTAGAATACAAGTCCTCACCGCTTCTGTGTTGCCTCCTGTAAGAGGCGGGTATCCAGTAACCAGGTGGTGGCAGTTGTCTTCCGACTGGCTTGCAACCACTATTATGTCAGAAACGAACCGCCAAATGTCTAACGATGTTTTCCGGTTTATGTTATGTATTATGTAGCCAAATATTCTCCCACCAATCCTTTCCCCAGAATGTCGTGGTTCTAATGGTGTTCTGTTGTGGCCAATACATAAATTCGTTTCTTTTGCTTCTGTACACTCTAAGCCGCAACATACACAATAACAATAACATACGCTTGCCTAGAAAGTAGGTTGACTTTCAATTTGAAAACCCCCAAATTCAATGACTTAGGAAAAAAAGGCACGGAAATGAGTTTCATAGTCTCGCTGTGCAAAAAAAGGACGTAGACTTTAAGAACTTTATACGGATTTCGTGAAACAGTTTTCCTTGGAGACCGATAGAAAAATGGAGAAGGAATTAGGTTATGCAACTAATAATAATAATTATTAGAATTAATATATTTAAGGTTTGTGTAAAAATAAAATAATAAAAAAAGAATTGTATTTTATTATTTAAATATTCATATGATTCATATGATTATAAGTTTATTTCATTTCAGGTGGAATCTTATAACAAGGTATAATGAATAAAATTAAACATAAAATAACTAACCCGATGTCCTTATACTAGTCATATTCTATCAGTTTCCTTATGGTTTTTCACTGTTTTAATTTATTGAACGTTTTTTAATTCTATTCCCATATACACACTATTATAATTTATCATGATTTTCTTCTTACAAAGTAATCGAAAATTTTTAGACTTACTTATCTTATCTATAAAGGGGCGAGTAGCCCGCGGACCGCTTAATGTTATAATGCGGCTCTCCAACCTTTTATTTATACTAATGTCTACTGTTTCTACTGTTGCCTAGCAACGTATATGTCACTTTATATAAACATGGATGTCAAGCACATGTGTGTGTGTTGTGTTATACGTGCATTTTGTTAATTTAATATACTTTTTATGCACCATTTAGAAAATATATATTACCAGTTCTTCTCTATATTAACTTTAAGTGTGCCAAATTTCATTCTCCTCCGTTGGCGTAATTTTCCGGAAAAAGGATACAAAGTTTTTGCTTCATTTTTGTATATTAATATATAAATTAATTTCACTTTTGTCTAACTTTGAACAATTCTTAGCAATTTTCCAATATTTCTTAGCTCTAATAAGCCTACATATATTTAGTAATAAATTATAATTAATTTCATATAATTGTCAATTTAACAGAGTTCCGGTACTGAGAAGACGTCAGAGGAACCAGCACCATCACCACTATGGACACTCAAACTGGACATACTGCGAGCTCTCCTGCAATTTGGAACGTCGATACTTGGCATAGCTTCGTCAGCTGTGTTCTCTTCATCATCAGGTTAATAAGGGTCATAATAAAAGGTTAAAAAGTTATATTTTGTTTTATTTTACATAAAAAAGACAACAACAAGTTGGTAATAAGGCAAAGCGCGGCGTTGATTTCCGACACACAGCTCGCAATGCCTCAATCCGGAGGAAAGTGGGGAACGGAAATGATCAAAGAGAACGAAGTGTCTTAACACTAGGTTCTCAGGTTCCCTCTGCCTATACTGCTATATGCGTGAAGCTAAAAAAAAAGATCATCATGGCACAGTGGAACGTCTTACTGTAACCGCGATTGGTCGTGAGTTCAAATCTTATTTGAGGAATGACTATAAATTATTTTGATATCTTCGCTGTGGTAAGATAATGAGTAATGTTGAGTTTAGTCATTTAATAAAAAATGTTTCGAATACAGCTGGAAAGCGGAAAAAGAATTGTCTGGGTTGTTTCTGACAACCCTGCTATGCAGGATACAGAGTGAAGTTGCTTTTACAATTTTTAATAGCTGACTGTTTTTAGCAGATTTTTTATTAGATTAATCTGTGTTTGATGTATTCATTTGCCGTATCATTTGCTTGAAAATGTGAAAATGTGTGTCTATACGTAAGCAAATCCGATGACAATAAGAAAATATATTTACAATACACAACTCATGCCAGGTTCACCACCAGAATAAGGAGAAAATATTTTTAGGTGTTTTAATTAAAAAGTACAATTGTTACGAATAACTCAAAAACTACAAGTTCGAATGTAACTCAATTTAAATGAAACCACATCAGAAGCACTAGCTATTAGTATAAATTTTTTTAATGAAAATTGGTTCACCCAGAAAAAGCTATGAGGTAGTAGTAGTACACATGTAAAAACAGCACACAAACCTAGTAGAGTCGAATTGAAAACCTCCTTTTTTTTTCTAGTCGGTTATTAAGTACATATTTCTTTATTTTTACGCATAAAAATATAAAATAAGAATAAATAAAACTATTTTTAATGTATAATAATATATTTAAACAAGTAAGGCTTTATATATATATTAAATGTTAATTCTTTTTCAATATCATATCATAAATCTGCTCACTTACATTTACAGTCTTCTTTCAGACACTGGTTCAATACCCAATTCGTTAATCTGAAATTTAAAATTAAATATATTTTTTAGTTTTGTATATATTCCAGAAATTTCACGGCGTTGAGTTCCGCCATTGACCACGCAATGTGTCGATTTCATGCGGAAACTAGAGAACGGAGTCTTTATATTAGTTTCTCTGCATATGATATGCGGGGTGAAGCTGAGTTACGGTACTTAACGCCGCGCTTCGTCTAACCAGAGCGGGAAATCAAAATAACTGAAATATAATAATTTCTTTCGTTAACGCCTGTCGTGACGCAGAGGTACAAGCGTGCGACTGTATACGCGACAGGTTGTTGGTTCGATTTCCACTCCAGAAAGTGAAAATTTTAAATAATATATAATATTTTCATATCCTGGGTCTGGTAACAATGCAAAGCGCGGCGTTAAGTTCCAATGCCTCAATCTGGCGGAAAGTGGGGAACGGAGTGTCTTAAAATTAGGTTCTGAAGTTCCCTCTGCCTACCCTGCTATATGCGGGATACAGCGTGAAGCAATAAAAAAAATCATATAATAAAATTAAAAAAGAATATATGTATTTCGTGGGTTGTATTCCCACCAGAGTGTATGATTATATTTAATTTCTCCCCAAATTTTGTTAAGACAAAACGCGTTGAGCACTTACCACGCAATGTCTATAATTCAGTCGGAAAGAGAACGGAGTGTCATTTTATATATATATATATATATTTTATTACCATCGGTTTTACATTAATATATAAATCAAAAGAAAATAGCTTACAGTCTAATACAGTTTATGTAATACCACTTAAAGGTAACCATCGTATGCAAAATATATTTAAAAGAAAAAAAAAACAAAAGAAATATGTGTAAATAGGTGAATTAGTAAAGTTAACTCTTTATAATATACATGCAAGAAAGTATATAATTTAAACAATTTTAATTTTTTTTCTTTTTTTTTTAGCGTCACGCTGTATCCCGCATATAGCGGGGTAGGCAGAGGGAACCAGAGAACCTAGTGTTAAGACACTCCATTCTCTTTCAATAATACCTTTTCCCACTTTTAGCCACTGCGGCGGAACTCAACGCCGCGCTTTGCCTTGTTACCAAATCCAAGAAATGAAAATACTAAATATATATAAAAAAAATAATAGAGTTATTGCTTTTCTAAATGCAGTTAGGGACATATTAAAAATGTCAATATTCGTGGATGCACTACATTTATGACACATGACATTAGGTTCTCTATCTAACCTACGCGGGATAAATCGAAGAAGTTTATGTACTTACATTAACATTAGGTGGTGTGGATAACGCAAAGATTATGCAGTCGACGACGTCATCAGGTTCTAATATTGGCATTTGGTTCCGTTGCGGAACGGTTTCCGACATTTGTGTATTTACAAGGCCTGGTGAAACACTCTGAAAATTTTAAATGAATTTAGAATTAACGTGGAACGAAACGTAAGAGAACGGCGAGTCTAAACACTAGGTTATCAGGTTCCCTTTGCCTACCCTACATTTTTTTTTATGAAAAGGACAAGGCAAACGAGCGTTCGGGTCACCTAATGGTAAGGGATTCCCCGCCGCCCACGGCCCCGTGTAACACCAGAGAAGCTACAGGCGCGTTGTCGGCCTTTGAGGTGGGAGTAGGTGCGCTTTTTAAAGGTACCCCACTATTTAGGGGACAGCGTGAAGTTACAAAAAATACTTAGAAATACCTATGTTAATAAGTTTATTATGTTTTCTATATTCACGCTTTATCCTGTAAAGTAGAAAAGTCAGGGATAATCTAGTGTTAAGACACTACGTTCTTTACTTTCTGCATTTTGGGTGGCGGGACTATCATATTCCCTTAGTAGACCGAAGAAATGATAATAATTTATATATAATAATTCTTTCGAGTTGTAATCGTTGATCCTCCTTATTGTTTATTGATATCGAAATGAGTGTTGAAGGAAGACTATAGCGTGTCTATGATCTATTGTATATTGTCTCTGGTTTACAACTATCAAATAAAGCAAACGTGTTCATTACAAAAACTACTCGTTTTATTAGTAATTATACTCCTCACTCAACACGTCGCGGATATATGTACATATGTCTTTGTATTGGATAGAAGGCGGAGATCGGATATTGACACTAAATTTTCTACAGCTGGAAGCTGCAAAAAACATTATGAAAAGAAAGTCAGCATTCCATAGATTCAGAGGAGTTTGGAGAGTGTCTGGAACTTATGACAAGTGTATGTTTAAGGGGCCCCTTTATAATGCGTACTAACGTTCACCACTCCTCTCTCTACCTAACCAAATTTGAAAAAAAAACGAATGCCGTCTTCGAACGATCTGATAATAGTTCTAGACAGGCCGAGAACTTTTAGTAGACTATAGAGAGATTTTCCCGTTATACCTCTCACTAGTCGTTACTGATATTCACGATAACTTACCGTAACTTTAATCTTGCTTTTGTAAGCAGCTATTTCATTTAATAGAGCAGATGTAAAAGCTGTCACTGCATGCTTAGTGGCGGAGTACACGTTGAAATCTGGACTGAAGGG
>JAKGSA010000579.1:185056-200366 GCA_033558755.1 Philaethria dido
TCTATATTTTTCTATTACTCACCTAAGCTTAGAACATAAGATAAGATTATCTATAGGTAATTAGTTCCATACAGAGTCCAAATATTTTAGTTGCCTATTTTTTATCAATACATTAATATTACTTACTATGACCAATAATACTTACTATAATTAATAATACTTAATATTACAAATTATTGAATACAATAACGCCTGTAGTGGCGCAGCGTGCAACTGCAAACGCGGGGTTGTGGGTTCGATTCCAACTCCAGGAAATGGAATTTTTCATTTCCTAGGCTTGGTAATATGGCCAGGCGCGGCGTCGAGTCCGCCACTCAGCACGCAATGCCTCAATTCGGCGGAGAATGGGGAACGGAGTGTCTTAACACTAGGTTCCCTGTACGCTGTATCCCGCACATACCATGGTAGGCAGAGGGAACTAGAAAACCTAGTGTTAAGACACTCCTTTCTCTTAAAATTTCCGTTCCCCACTTCCCACTGAATTAAGGCATTGCGTGATGAGTGGCGGAACTCAACGCCGCCGTTTGTCTTGTTACCAGAGCGAAGAAATGAAAATACTAAACAATATAAATTATGAATATTTTTACTTTTCATAATAAAAATAATTGTAAATATTTATTATATTATTATTATAGTTACAGTATATTGTATTTATTTAGTAATACACGACTCACTCACAACTACACCGTCTCGCGCGCGCCTCTAACTACGAATGCAAATATCAGATCGTTTATATGAGCTCTAGCATTTGTAAAGCTTTTTATTATTGTTTTATTATTTTTTGGAAAAGTTAATTGTAGAAAAATATAGGCTTTTTTTGGAAAAGTTAAATTTTATTGCAGACATTTTGAGTTAAAATTTTAACAGAAAAAGAAAAGAGATTTCAAATAAAATATAAATAAAATAATAACTCAAAAACCATATTTCAGAAAAAGAACAAGCTATCCGTGGTGAAGCGTCCATATAACACGAATCCCATCGGCTTACCTTTTGTAAATTACATTATTGTAATAGTTTATACTGTTAGCAGATTAACAAATTAGGGATACCAGGAAAAAAACGAGATCGAAAAAAAATGGGAGGGAGCGACTGCAAAAAAACAAGATCAACAAAACTATGAGAGCTAAAAAATAAAATATAAGTCGCCAGGAAAATGTGGGAGTGAAAAATATTTTTTTTTCAGTTTCAAGGATTTCTCTCTTTCAACAATTCCGTTCCCCACTTTCCGCCGAATTGAGGCAGTGTGTGTTGAGTGGCGGAACTCAACGCCGCGCTTTGCCTTGTTACCAAACCCAAGAAGTGAAAATATTAAATTTTACATTTTCTGGAGTGGGGATCGAACCCACAACCTGTCGCACTTACAGTCGCACGCTTATGCCTCTGCAAGCGTACTCGTACGTCACTTTATATGTATACATGAAACAACATACATGTCAAACCATGGTAGTGTGTGTAACATTTATTTGATTGATTTATTATGCATTATTTTAAAAAGATATAATCATTGTGAACTCCTTTGCTATATATGAACTATAACAGCTATTATGGACTGTCGACTGGTCGTCGGCAACTTGGTCGACGGCGACCAAAACGTAGGCAGACTAGGGTCAGGAAACCGATACACTTAGACATTTTAATATACATTGAATAGTTTATATAGAGAAGGAGTGAAGAATGTAAGCATTCTTCACTCCTTCTCTATATAAACTATAAGTGTGCCAAATTTCATGCTCCTCAGTTCGCATAATTTTCGTAAAAAGGGGTACAAAGTTTTTATAGATAGATTGACATTGATATCTGTACGATACTAATGTCATTTTGCCTTTCCGGAACCTCTCCACTAACTTAAATGGTATTATTTTATTATTTTATTATATACCATATAATAAAGTACTTTACTTTATTTTATGGTATTAAAGTTCAAATTAAATTTTAAGTATTATTGCGAATCTTTTCAGGCATTTTTTTTATTTTTTTCGTAATTCAAGGAATATTATAAAAAAGAATTAGCGTAATCGGTTCATCTATTCTCGAGATTTACTTAGTAACTCATTCAGAGATTCATTTTTATACTATAGAAGAAGAAGATACCTAAATGCATTCACAAATTCATGAATACCAACCATCTATTGAAGTTTTGATGAAGTTATAACTAGTTGTTAAATAAATAGTTTATTTATGTATTCATAGATGGCGTTGTTAAATTAATGAAATAACTTCTAGATTTTTGTCAATTTTTTGGATATTATTCTAGTTTTACATTACTTATATAACTTATATTTTTGTAAACTAATCTTTTTTTAATTTTCTACGCTTCTTTCATAGGTTTTAGCATCAACTTAAAAGTATAAGAAGGCAAAAATTTTAAAAATATATATATATCTTACATTATGAATAATGCCTGTCGTGGCGCAGAGGCACAAGTGTGCGAATGTAAAAGCGACAGGTTGTGGCTTGGATTCCCACTCCGGGACATATAAAATTAGTACTTTTTCTTGGGCTTAATAACAAGGCAAAGCCCAGTGTTGAGTTCCGTCACTAAGCACGCAATGTTCAAATCGGTGGAAAGTGGGGAGTGTCTTAACGCTAGGTTCTCAGGTTCCCTCTGCCTACCCTGCTATATGCGGAATACCACGTGAAGCACTTCATTATTTCGAGGCCACTAGAGCAACAGTGGGACAGCGTCTGATCATAAACCTGATAGGTTAGATTCGATTCCCATTAGCGGGAATGACTATCTTTAATTATTTTTATTTCTCCACTCTAATAAACTAACACGCGGCGTTGAGTTCCGTCACTTAGCTCAAAACGACAAAACTCAAAAATATAGAGAGAAAGCGGCGGACAGAGTGTCTTGACACTGGGTTCACTCTGACTACTGTTATGCGGGATAAAGCATGAGCTACTTTATTACACATATTTAAGTATAGCGAGCGGCTGTAAACGCGACAGGTTGTGGGTTCGATTCCCACTCCAGGAAATTGAATTTTTCATTTCCTGGGTTTGGTAATAAGGCAAAGCTCGGCGTAGAATCCTGCCACTCAGCACGCAATGTCTCAATTCGGCGGAAACTGGGGAACGGAGTGTCTTAACACTAGGTTCCCTCTGCCTACCCTGCTATATGCAAGATACAGCGTGGAGCTATGTATGTGTATGTTAGTACAGTCATAATTATTTTAAAGCGCAAAGTTCAATGTACAATAGCATTCTGAGTCACTAGCGGTTATCTTGTAAACGTAATACCCTACATTATACGAACTAAGAGTGAGTCATTACAAAAACAAAAGATTCAAATAACATCTACCTTAAATTGTATGTTGCCTCGTATAGTAAAGATACCGGGAGTTATGTGGCATGCTTGTTAAGTAGCGTCCGTAATAGTTAGATTTTCTTTTTTTGTTGAAATTTTAATTGTTGTACTATCAAGAGCATGAGGCCTGTGGTGGTGCAGACGCACAAGCGTGCGGCTATAAATGCGACAGGTTGTGGGTTCGATTCCCACTCCAGGAAATAAAAATATTAATTAATTATATTTAGTATTTGCATTTCTTCGCTCTGGTACCGAGCCAAAGCGCGGCGTTGACTTCCACTACTTAGCACGCAATGCCTCAATTCGGCGAAAAGTAGGTAACGGAAATGTTAAAGAAAATGGAGTGTCTTAACACTAGGTTCTATGGTTCCCTCTGCCTACCCTGCTATATGCGGGTTACAGCGTGAAGCTATAAAAAAATCGAAAGAATGTATTTGATAATTAAGATTTTTACAAAGAAAGAAAACTGACCTCAAATAAAATGCACTGATAAGTAATATTATTATTTTAACGTCTGTCGTGGCGCAGAGGCACACGCGTGCGACTGTAAAAACGCGTCAGGTTGTGGGTTCGATTCCCACTCCAGGAAATGTAAAATTTAGTATATTCATTTCTTGGGTTTAGTAACAACGCAAGGCGCGGCGTTGAGTTCCGCCACTCAACACGCAATGCCTCTATGGCGGAAAGTGGGGTACAGAATTGTTGCAAGAGAACGGAGTGTCTTAACCAGGTTCTCTGGTTCCCTCTGCCTACCCTGCTGTGTGCGGGATACAGCGTGAAGCTAAAAAAAAATGTATTACTCAAAAACTACTCTTACTTCTTAATTTAAAATGGGACCACATCAGAAGCAATAGCTATCATAAAATAATAGAAACATTAAAATTGTTGCACTGTGTAAAAATTTACGCGGTCACACATAAAAATACATTCGAAATGATAACCTCTTCCTTTTTTAAAGAATGAATTTGATGTGTATATTGGAATCTAAACTTCATACTATATTTGGCTCTCTATACAAATATTTGAATACACCAAAAGAGTACTACGTATAGCCCTTATTAAATAAATATTAAACTAAATACATATGATGATTAAGAGCATTGTGGACAGGAAGAGCGCGTCAGTAACAATTGTTTAAGTGACTAAAGTTAAATTGGAACTACTTCGATTCATTGTTGAAGATATACTTTAGCAGTGGCGCAGGATAAAAATGTTTTTAGAACGAAGTTCCTTATCACGCGTTGCGAAAGGGGGCTAGACGGAAAAAATTAAGACCAAAAGTTGTAACGACACTTTTTGCTACAGTTGTAAGTGTCTGTCTTTCTCTCTCTGATAGAAAGCATGCTAGTTATTTTCGTTTCGTCTTTCTATTTCGCATTGCACAGTGTGGTGTCGCGACGATTATTTTTGTTGAGTGTATACAGATTTTTTATAACTGAAGAATGAAATTTTATTACAATTCCTTCCCTAAATTTAGTATTTTCATTTGTTGGGTTTGGTATCAAGGCAAAGCGCGGTGTTGAGTTCCTCCACTCAACACGCAATGCCTCAATTTGGCGGAAAGTGGCAACGGAATTGTTGTAAGAGAACGGAGTGACTTAACACTAGGTTCTCTGGTTCCCTCTGCCTACCCTGCTATGTGCGGGTTATAGCGTGAAGTTAAAAAAAAAACAGTAATAACAATAAGAGTAGCACAATTCCGCCATTCTACACGCAATGTTTAGAATTCTGGTGGAAAGTGGAAAAAGGAGTGTCTTAACACTATGTTCCCTCTGTCTATGTGAGGTAAAACTTGAAGCCGAAAATCTAATATTATATTATTATTTAGTTACTTGTTTCAGTCACATGTTTTAATTATTATACATATTACAATTTAGATCGAAATAACTGTTAACATAAGTATAGCTTAAAATAACTGTTTCTTATTTTTGCCAAGCCAAGCTTTTAGAGCACACATGATGTAAAGTAACCGGACAATGCTGCTTGTTTACATTATATGTCTAAAATGTTTTTGATTTACCCATCCACTCTTGGAAATTAATATTAATAACACCTGTCGTGGCGCAGAGGCACAAGCGTGCGACTGTAAACCGACAGGTTGTGAGTTCGATTTCCACTCCAGGAAATGAAATTATAAAAAATGTCTCTTTTTTATAATAATGCATTAGATATATATATACTACATGTATTACACACATTCTGTGTTTGTATTAATCTTTTATATCATTTTATACCTACATTTTACTACTACACTACTCTTTAGCTAAGTACGAATTTAAGCGTCAACAAGTCTACTTATTAAAACAAAGAGGTCAATTTCTTTTTCTAACCATCTTCCTGCGATGTTTATTCATTCATAATAAACATTACTAGGAAACCGATTACTCACTCAAGAACGTTGGACCCTAAACACTGTCATCCACTGATGCGGTCGCAATATATATTTTTTATATTTTCACATGTCTTTTGGTTTGAGCAGAGTTAATAAAAATAAGTGAATAAAAAAAACATAAACGTCTTATGCTTCGTTTCTTACAGAGTTCTACGCCGCAAACTTTTGGGTAATAACTAATCTTTTTTTTTAGCTTCACGCTGTATTCCATATATAGCAGGGTAGGCAGAAATAACCTGAGAACCTAGTGTCATGACACTCCGTTCTCTTTCAACAATTCTGTTCCCCACTTTCCGCCGAATTGAGGAGGAAATGAAAATACTAAACTTTACATTACCTGGAGTGAGAATCGAACCCACAACGGTTGTGGGTTCGATTCAAACAACTGACAACAATAGTGTTTACAGTCGCATGCTTGTATCTCTGCACCACGACAGGCGATATTATAACTAATCTTTATATATAAAGGTATACAAATATAATTTATGTTTTCAAATCGATATTTAACACCTAATAGCAATTGTAAATAAAATGTAATGACATAAAATTGTTACATTATCCCGTTAAACAAATATTTTCTTTACATTTATTTAACGAGAAAGATTATTTTTAATATTACTTCTTCGTAAATCTTTTTATGACTAATTTGTTATGGATTCTCATCTTAACGTACATATAAGTGTCTCACAGTTGTCTAACTGGTCAGTTGAGTCGAAGTTGATGCGTCGAACGCTTGTTACGGTATTTATTAAATTAAGTGGTCAAGGAAAATGTGGCGTTTGTCTATTTTAGCCGTTTTGGCTGTATGTGGACATGTGATGTCACACACTTATCATTTGGGAACATGTCCTGTGGTAGAACCTATGCCAGGGTTTGATATGAACCAGGTAAGGTTTCATTGTTATTATTATTTATTTAACTTCACGCTGTATCACGCACATAGCAGGGTAGACAGAGAGAACCAGAGAATCTAGTGTTAAGACACTATGGTTGTGCAATCACTTTGTTCTATACTTATGGGTTTTAAGTTCACGTGAATTATATCATTTAACGGTATTTAAATTCAAAGATTTTAGCTCATGCACATTACTATTTTGATTTAATAACTAATAAGTTTAGATATTTTATAATATATATTTTTTATTATTTTAAAAATTAATCTTAAAGTCATAGAAAAAAATATGTTGAAATCATAGCTACATAGATGTAGTAAAATAAAGCAAAAATCCAATGCTAATATAGTAAAAAAAAAAAAACAATAATTTATGTACATGCTTAGTGTTTGAAACGTGATTTATGTTATTGCTGATAAAGAGAATAATTGAATGCCACACAAATTACTGTAAACAAATGTCCGGACAACTTGACCCCTCTCGTATAAACGATAACTTTCAGTACATCTGTGAACTCGACAGACGACATACAAACATGTTATGAAAACATAATACGTAATTTAATCTGTACTTAAGTTTCGACGCTTTTTTACTTACCTATTTTAAAATTGACCAAAACTTGCACTAGGTTGAAACAAAGAATAACAATTATGCTACTGTGCATGTATTTTGGTTGTGTTATTAGATGGTTATCTTAATATTTTTTAGTTAAAATTAAATTTTATCATTTTTACAAAATTCTTTAATGTTGTTCTTTAAAGTGAATAACATGAAAATTTAAATTGAAAATAAAGGACAATTGAAGAAGTTTCTGCTCATTTTTGTAACTATTTAATATGATAAAAGATGTAGGCACTTTTTATTTGAGTTTGACGCTTTATCCCACATAGTTAGTCCAGGAGAACCTAGTGTTAAGTCACTCCGTTCTCCTTTTTCTGTCCACTGCGCTACGATGACTTCTAGCATTTTTATAAAGCAATAATATGCCACTCAGCACGCAATGCGGAATTTCTTAACACTAGGTTCTCAGGTGCCTTCTGCCTACCCTGCTAAGTGCAGGATACAGCGTGAAGCTAAAAACAACAATATGATATGGCTATAAAGTATATTTATATTTTCAGATGTTGGGAGTATGGTACGTAATTCAGAAAACGTCCACAGCCTCACATTGCATTACCTATAATTTTACTAGAACTGATGAACCAGGGAAATATCAACTGGAACAATTATCTCAACATTTTATCCTGGGGCTTACTCCATTGAAACATGACTATAGGTAAATTAGAATATTAAATACTATCATAATAATAATTATAGTATGTTTTACCGACATCAAAAAAGAAGAGGTTCTCAATTTGACTATAATGTATTTGTTTTTGTTACCGCATAATATTTTGATGGGTGACACAATTTTGATGAATTGTCTTTTGTATAATAGCTTAATGTATTTCCAAGAAATTATTGAGTTTTTTGTAATAATGTTACTTTTTAATGCATTTTATTTAAGTGTTCTTTTTTAATCTCAGTTATAAAATATTTATTTTTTATTATTTTTTTTAACTTCACGATGTATCCCGCATATAACAGGGTAGGCAGAGGGAACCTAAAAACCTAGTGTTAAGACACTCCGTTCTCTTACAACAATTCTGTTCCCCACTTTCCGCCGAATTGAGGCATTGCGTGCTAAGTGGTGGAACTCAACGCCGCACTTTGCCTTGATACCAAACCCAGGAAATGAAAAGATTAACATTTCCTGGAGTGGCTTGTGCCTCTGCACCACGACAGGCGTTAAAATATTTATAATAAATAAAATTACTATTTCTCATAGATATACTGGCATCTTAACAGTTCCTGACCCCGCTGTACCCGCTAGAATGAAAGTGCGATTCCCACTAAGTAAGTCACACGTTTTAAATATTAAAACTCGTTTTAAAATATATTGAATATGTCCTTTTAATATATTTTATTAAGCATCCAAAGACGTTTCTTATAAGCTTTTATTTTACTTGTCATAGTGTGAGTCATATCTTTTAAGCAAAATTTGACCCACGTCCCCTATTCCCATATTCTATTCCGATGAAATTTGTTTTTTCTTGATTATAATGCAAATATATACAGACACTATTGCTGTTATTCCAAAGAAACTATGCAATAAAATAGCAATAATAATAATAGTTACATATTTATGTACTATTAACCTAATATGGGTAACAATTAAGCAGGTGTATCTTGTAGAATACCTCGAGAAAAATCTTGTACTTTTTAGAATGATTTTAAAACGTTTTTTCTATGTATTTTAAAAGTTTTCTTCCAATATAACTCATCGATTTCATGTTATTGATATTAATTAAAAAAAAATCTTTATTCAAGGTGTCGCAGGCTCCGCTAGCTACACTGTGATGGCGACGGATTACAGTAATTACGCTGCCATATTCACTTGTCAAAAATTAGCTTTCGCAAATCGTCGCTCAGCCACTATTCTCTCGAGAAATAAGGAATTAGATAAGATGTACGTCGACAAGGTCAGTATCTATTTGTAATTACGTTTGTATTTGAAATAGGATATATTTAACTTCATTACTTAAATCAGGAAAAGATCTAGAAGACCAAGGTTATGTTTCGGTGATGTCTATCAGTTTCAAGTACATTTTTATTTTTTTTAATAATTACTTTTAATGTTCTTGTTTGTTACGATGCTAATTTCATAACGTACGCGATCAGCCTATTACATTTATCCGCCTGTCGTCTTTTATTAGATAAATGGTACTTTCCTGCTAATGATATGACTATGTAGTTTAAAAATAAAATATGGTTATGATTTATAACATGAGTGACTGTGATTGCAGACTTGTACAATTGCTTCAATTGAATTATTTGAATGATTTACTTAGTTGTTCTTTAAAACATATAATAATTTCCAAACAACTTGCCAAATAAAATATTTATATTCTTAATGTTTTTTCTTTGTTAATGTAAATATGTAAGGTATAAAACTTTACACATAAATCAAAATACATCTAAATTACAGAATCTTAAAGCTAAAAGTATTTTTTTAACTTCACGCTGTATCCCGCATATAGCAGGGTAGGCAGAGGGAACCAGAGAACCTAGTGTTAAGACCCTTCATTCTCTTTCAACAATTCCCTTCCCCACTTTCCGCCGAATTGCGGCATTGCGTGTTGAGTGGCGGAATTCAACGCCGCGCTTTGCCTTGTTACCAGACCCAAGAAATGAAAATACTAAATTTTACATTTCCTGGAGTGGGGATCGAACCCACAACCTGTCGCATTTACAGGCGCACGCTTGTGCCTCTGCGCCACGACAGGCGTTATATATAATCAATTTTGTTTCATTTACAGATGCGTACTAAACTATCAACTTACGGTGTAGACCCATATGATCTATCCATTATTTCACAAACTGAATGTCCCAAACATCCCAATGGAACAGCAAATGGTGTTAACATTAATATTGATCCTGAGACTTTCTCATCTCATAACATCGGTGAAGCTGTAAGGAAAACTGGAGTCGTTATAGGTGTGTTTCTAACGATAAAAATTTATATATATGAATCAGTGAGTGCATAAACACCGTAAGACCGGATTCAAATTTGCAGGAAGGAGAAAAAAGTGTATAACTTGCCTTTCTAAGCTTGTTTAAATTGATTACAAATTTTTGCATTTTTTGTGACTTACGTTGCTTCTGCACTCACCGATTCATATGTGGTAAATACGTCTCTTATTATAAAATTTAGAAGAATATAATAAATGATAAAATTCTTTTTTTTTTCCAATTTACAGCCGATGGCGTGGAATACGTTGTAGAAACCGGTAAAAAAGTATATCACAAAGTAGCAAACAGCAAGGAAGATTTAACTGAGCCACCCACACAACCGATTCGCAACTTAGAGGCTGACGCAGAATGGTTACCATGAAATTAATATTATATGTATATAGACGAACTCGAAAAAAATTATATATCTTTCACATTATTTACTATAGTTGGTAAATAAGACTATAATAATACTCATATAGTAATTATAAATGTGCCAAAAATATAAAGCATTTACAGCTTTTTTCGCTACGCTACGCTTTGAGTAGTTGACTAGCTTTATTGTAAAATGTAGTTCTCAAAATGTCACAGAGTAAACAGTAATATTTTTTAAATGAATTAAAAATATGTGATTTTTTAAATTTGTTTTTATTTTTAATTTATTGGCCTGACCTGGCCACACAAACTTTTTTTTTTTTTTAAGATTACCAACTGTTTTTACATTAATATAATATGTATGTTAAGAAAAATATTAATATTTTTACAAAAATTGACGATGTACATAAGATAAATACAAGAAATAGGTTTAAGCTTGCAGCGCCTGCAACTCGATTGCATCGAGTCCACAATTCTTTTATGGGACAGTGTGTATGCTTTTACAACAGGATCCCAGAAAACGTCCGAGAATGTTCCAATTCACAATTTAAAAAAGAATGTGAAGAGACGTTTGTGTGTTAAAGGTTTAAATTAAAAAAAAAATACCTAATTAATGATATTATAAATGATAACACGCCTTGGGAATGAAATGTTCGCTCCAGTCTATTTCAAAGGTACCATTGTCACTAATAAATATCTGTAAAGCATTGACCAATGAAAAAAAAAAACAAAAAAATGTCCCGCTGAAAAAAAATGTTCTTCTCAGACCTGGGGCATTCAATTTAGTGAACTGGTAATAAATTATTTGACGTTCAAAAAATGAAGATTGTAACTTCTTATTTTGAATAAAATTATTTGACTTTGGTATATTTAGTAAATTTATTTTACGATACAATTAATGTGATACCACTAAGAGGTATCCATCACATGCAGGAAATATGTGCATTGTGAATATAATCGATATTTTATAAATTGCTATACATAGGCCAGTTGTGGCGCAAAGACACAAACGTGCGTGACAGGTGGTTGGTTCGATTCCCACTCCAGTAAATGAAAATATTGAAATATAAAATAATATTTAGTATTTTCATTTCCTTGCTCTGGTACCTAACAAGGCAAAGCTCGGCGTTGAGTTTCGCCACTAAACACGCAAAAAAGAGAACGGAGTGTCATAACACTAGGTTCTCAGGTTCCCTCTGCCTACCCTGCTACGTGCGGGATACAGCGTGAAGTTACTAAGTATAATCTAAAATCAAATCCATAGCACTTACAAGAGACAAAGAATATGTTATTTAACTAAATATGTAAAATTAACTCCTTACAATGCAATATCAACAAGCACAGACGTAAACAACTTAATCAATATTAATAAAAAAATCATAATAGAGATAGAGTTAAAGGCAAAGCGCGGCGTTGAGTTCCGTCACTTAGCACGCAATGGCTTAATTCTTCTTCTTCTTCTTCTTCTAACCCTTATCCCATTATTTGGGGTCGGGACTCCTTACTTTTCTGCGCCAAGATGTGAGATCTTGGGTTGTCGGTTCAGGCAATTGGGCTTGATCCTCCGCTTCATCATATTCACATTCGCGTCGCATGAGGGGTACGCCCTAGTGTTTTTACCTGGTTTCATAGTCTTGTGCTGTTATGTAAGGAGAAAATGTTTTGGCTCTTAATTTTACGGCCGGTTGCCACCTGACGCCAATGCAATAATTCTTTTAAAGAGGCTGCAGCATTTACTATGGGAAATAAATGAAGCTTGGAACAAATTAATCCTGTTTATAAAATATCTATCCATATTCATCCAATGACATGAAGATCACCATCTTTTACAATTTTTTAATTATTCTTTATTATCAATTTTATTATCTAAATCTTCATGTATTTTATTTGTATGGTTCCTTTACCGTTTATTACGGAGTGTCTTAACATTATTCATAATTATTACTCGATATTTCTATTTTATTACATTAAAAAAATGGCAAAATAACCACTGCGCTGGTACATATAAAATTAGAATGAATTGCACTAATAATAAATGCACTTGCATTAGACAGTGTCGTGGATGTCTGCCAAGTAGTCCATTGGCAATGGCACACTCGGATCTACTTACTCTCTTAGTGGTAACACGTCGTTAATTCTGGAATTAACCATAAAATTACTGAGACTAGTGTCCCCTTTAACGCATTAATACCGTTGCCTAGCAACGTATATGTCACTTTATATAAACATGCATGTCAAACCATGGTAGTGTGTGTTACATTTTATTTATTAATTTAATATTTTAAAAAGATATTATCTGCACTCCTTCGCATTATAAACTATAAGTATGCCATGTTTCATGTTCCACCGTACGCGTAATTTTCGTAAAAAGGGATACAAAGTTCTTGCTTCCCGTATTAATATATAGATATAAGCTTCGCAAAATTATATAAATCATGCCTTAATAGCATAAAATTATTTAATTCGCTTTACTTATTACAATTTATATAAGATTGCAGAAAACGGAGTGTCTTGACACCAGGTTCTTTCTGACTACTTTGCTATGTGGGCAGCTGAAAAATCAATTGACTTACTATATTTTTTACATACATACGCACATACATACATAGCTTCACGCTGAATCCCGCATATAGCAGGGTAGGCAGAGAGAACCTAGTGTTAAGACACTCCGTTCCCCACTTTCCGCCGAATAGAGGCATTGTGCGCTGAGTTACCGCAGGAACTCAACGCCGTGCTTTGCCTTGTTACCAAACCCAGGGAATGAAAAATTACATTTCCTGGAGTGGGAATCGAACCCACAACCTGTCGCGTTTACAGTCGCACGCTTGTGCCTCTGCGCCACGACAGACGTTAATAATATTTTTTAAGTATTATTTATTACACACACTCAGATTACGGAAATTATTTTAAAAAATCGAAATATTGTGTATTAAGAAGCGGAACTTAACGTCGCATTTTTCTTACCATAGTGGAGAAATCAAATAATTTCCTCAAATGGAAAACGAATCCACAACCAATCGTGTTTACAGTATTGTACCACGAGGACCTTAGCAGCTTATTTTCAAAAAAATAAATATAAAAAAAAATCTGCCTATAGATTTTTGTAGATCATATAATATTAATAGGTGATAAATATACTTTGGCTAAGGTGATAATGTGTGTCAAACTTAAGAGCAGTGAACAGTTTGGCTACGCTTCTCTGGGCATTCGTTCTCATTGTATAATTATTTTCATAGAGAGATTTAAATATACGAAAACATATGTAAAAATGATGCTGAAACAGTGTATTAAATAATTTTAAACGAGTTTTTTTACATGACAATAATCTACACGTGAACGACAATGTATGGTACGTGTTATTTTTTTGGTTTTCTACAATATTTTGTTGTTATATAAGTAAGATGCTAAAAAATAATTTTATTAATCTATGTATGAATACGTGAAGGAAAAATTTTGGATCCCTTTTTACGAAAATTATCTGGACGGAGGAGAATGTAACTTGGTACACTTATCCTTGCTAATATTATAAATTCGAAAGTAACTCTGTCTCTCCGTCTGTTACGCTTTCACGCCTTATCCACTGAACCGATTTTGATGAAATTCGGTATAAAGATAGAACTGAACTTGGGAAAGGACATAGGATACTTTCTATCGCGAAAAGAATGTTAGAGGGGGTTGAAATAGGGGATGAAAGTTTGTATGGAAGTTCCTTATTCAAACATAAAATCATGTAAGATTGTTTAACTGTTTACAACTCTGACACATAAACCACTTAACCAATTTTGACAAATAGTCTAGACCTTGGGAAAGACTATAGGATACTCCTTATCATATCACGCGATATAACCGAATTTCACGCGGGCGAAGCCGCGGGCGGAAAGCTAGTAGTTCATATAAAGAAGGAGTGGTAATAAGGAATGTTAATATTTTTTTTAAATAATACATAAAAATACATTACAATGGATTGACATGCTTGTTTATATAAAGTGGCATATACATTGATAGACAACGCGTTGTTAGCGCGTAAACGGAAACTCTAGTAATATATAAATAGCTTTTGATAAACATTCGTGTTCTTTAACCGGACCTGATTGTTGATCAAAAAACTGAAAATTGAACTATTTCAAATTCTTCAAATGAAAATGATTGTATGTAACATAGTATAGACTGACATTGACCACGTGAGCGAATCCGCGGGAAACAACTAGTCTTAAATAAGATTATATATTCCAGGCTTTTGGGCAACGTTTTTAATAATAACTTTGACTAGAGATGCAAAGTGTGCTTTTCGAAATATTGAGTTTCTTAAGACGACGGTGAATATAGGTACGTTAGTATATATGTAAATATTTTTTATTTAGTACCTAACGTATCTTTTGATTTTCGCGATTATATTGGTACCTATGAAACAATAAATTGTTTCATGGGTAAACCCAGGAAATTAACATTTTCATTTCCTGGTTTTGGTAACAAGTAAAGCAGTGGTGTTAGTTTCAATACAACACGCAATGCTTGAGGCATTGCGTGTTGAGTGGCGGAACTTTGAGGAAAGTGGGGAACGGAATTGGTTGTAAGAGAACTTTGGAGTGTCTTTAACACTGGTTCTCAGGTTCCCTGTCTACCCTGCTATGTGCGGGATACAGCGTGAAGCTAAAATATAGTAATCATATATGAAACGGGCATTATAGTATGTCACCAAAGCTAACATATAATTCTAAATCATAAATTATAAATTTCCAGAGTTATTTTACCACCAAACAGATTTGGTAAATAACAGAAGGTTTCTCG
>JAKGSA010000580.1:149-43550 GCA_033558755.1 Philaethria dido
TGTAGATGCGTTGCCAACCTAGAGGATAGAGACGGAAGGGGAGGATAATGTAGTAGTCCGCTATCGGAACCACCACATTTTTGGGAAAGAATGGGTGGGAAAGGGGAAAACCTGGCTTACATGCCATCGAACCGGAACACATCACAAGATATTTGGCGGTTCGTCTTTGACATGATAGTGGTCGCGAGCCAGACGGAGGACGAACCTCCTACCACCAAACAAAAACCACCACCAAAAAAAATAATTAAGTATAATTAAAATATTTAATATTTATTTGTATTCAGAATGGCTCGCAAAGTTGTTTTCTTTTTGTTACTTTACTTGTACATATAATCTCATTACAATTTAACATTTTTTTTTATTTTGTAGACTGTTACATGGTTTAGTCAAAAATTTTGTGATAAAACTTATTGTTAAGGCACTCCGATGTCCAAGATCCCTCTGAAATCGAGATATTGTTTGTTAAATGGCGGATCTCAACATCGCGCTTACTTTACTCAAATCTCAAATTGCTAGAGTGGGAATTTTAATATACTAGTTTCCCCGTTGACGCGTTAATAACGCGTCCTAGCAACGTATGTATATGCCACTTTATATACACATGGATGTCAAATCACGGTAGTGTAACATTTATTTAATTAATTTTATATATTTTTTATGTATATTTTAAAAAAATACTATCATTCTGCACTCCTTCGCTATATAAACTTTAAGTGTACCAAGTTTCATGCTCCTTGGTCCGCGTAATTTTCGTAAAAAAAGGGGTCCAAAGTTTTTGCTTCACGTGTTAATCTATAGATATTTTAATTTAATAATTCCATGAGTGGGAATGGACCCATAACCAAACTCGTTTCGTCAGTCCCTGTCCCACTATGCTATGAATACCTATAGACTTTAAACAATAAATACATGGTTTATTTAAGTGAAAAAAAAAACATTTATGATAATTTTAATGAATACTTACATAAAACAAAGGTATATGTAATGTGTTTAGCTTATTAAAAACCTGCAATTTCTAGCAATACAATACATACTGTGCCACGGCCAACAATGTTTTTCATTAAATATTTTTCTTCCAATATAATAGCGGTGGATAATTGCAGCACGTGCGTGACTGAAATGAAGACACCGTTGACTATTCAATTTCAAATGATTATTTTAAATATTAGTATAGTATAAATTTATTTTTTTTGTATATTACTAGCAGTTACTGGCGGCTTTTCTCGTGTGGACATTGCACACTACATACTATAGTACATAGTGCGTTTATTTAAAAGCTTTGGAAGTAGCTAGATTTACAATTTTTTTGACCAATAATCATGTTTGCCATAAAATTAAAAAAAAATATATATTATCCTGTCCTTTTGTATACAAAGTTTCATGATAATGGCTAGTTTTGACGTGAAAGAGACTTAAATTTACATTGATAATATCAGAAGGAATTTATTTTAAGCTATTGTTTTTTTTTATATATTAAGTCATATAAGAATACAAAAAAGTACTAAATGCCTTCACATGGAAAAGTAGGAAAATTGTCTTTTGACCAAATTTTCATGAATATAGGCACATAAATGTGTAGGTAATTTAAGTTTCAATATAATTTTCATAATACTCAATTATTTGTTCATAAATATTAATAGAGCAGTTGCTCTCTATACAAAAGTGTATGTGAGACAAATGGTAGTGTGTCTAATATTGAAATATTTTAATATATTTTTAAGCATTATTTTTAAATTATTGACCTTCTGCACTATTCCACAGTTACTGCCAAATTTCATATTTCTGCGTCCGCATACATTTCTTTAAAAGGGGCTCCTATTTTTTTCTTTTGCTTATGCTTTTTATTTTATTCATACTATAATGAACTAATCTAACTAATAAAAGATCGCAATATATATTTAAATGCATAATTATTGGTTAAAGAAATTATAAAACATATTTATTACGATAGACAACTTTAAATATGAGTTCTAGTCAAGTATAAAGATCATGTAATACCTACACATTAAGTATATATATATTTACTCATTAGAAAAACGAATTAGGCCAAAAATTGTACATAAACTACGTATATCCGCAAATATTTTGGGTACTGCAGAGTAAACTGTGAAGGTAAACTTTAAAGATTCACGCCCATCTCTAAATGTCAAGGCGATCTGGAAGGTAGTGTTTTCGATGTCCTCATTTGTCATGTTTAATTTTTATACATATACTAGATAATATATATATATAATTATATTAAGGTCAAATTATATTAAGTTTAATGACTATGGACGAAGCGAAAGAAGTATGCAGGGACCGTAGCGTTTGGCGCTCCGTTCTCTCTGAATCCCCCGCTAAGGATAAAGCGTCAAGTTGGGTCGGTAGTTAGGTAAGGTCAAATTACTACAAAAATTTACTAAATAAAATATTTAAAAAAGTAACGGAAATCGATTCGTCTCACACACTTTTGCATTTATATAATAATCTTATTTCCACTGTTCATACCTTTAAACGTTGCGTATTGAGTGATGAATTATAACACTGTCTTTTAGCGTAACAAAAGATTTTGTTGACTTTTACAGTATTCTTATACCTACCTACCTAGCTTTGTCCCTAGCGGAGTAGTCAGAGAGAAAAGAGCGCCAAACGCTACGGTAAAATGTATTCCTATAATACTATTCATTTGCTTTTACAAGCACATTACGCAAATATAATAATTTCTAATTAAAAATCCAATTATTGCATAGAAAGTTTCAAATGTCAATTAGCATAGCTTTGGAATGCACTTTTTTATTTGCCAGTTTTTTTTAAATAATGTTTGTTAAAATAATTATCATATAAACTTGTGCAATTAAAAAATCTCTCAGATACTCTAACCTTATATAATCATTAATATCTAATTAATATTTATTTATTTGTAAATTTATTTCGTTCTTTTATAAAAAAAATATTAATTTTTTATACCTTGATTTTTTAGAGAAAGAAGAGGAGTGTCTAAGTTGGAACGGATGTGATTTTTTATGCAAAAAACCGTTCGTGCATTGATTATAATTTTAAATTGTAATTTATAGAAACTAAATATATTTATTCACAAACTGGTTTGAACCGACAATTCAAAATCAACATTTTTACTAATGAAATATTAGGAAAAACAATATTCCATAGAACATAATAAGTGTTGAGGTCATTGTGGCGCAGTGGGGCTGGGTCTTACTGTAAGGGCGAGTGATTATTGGCTCGATGATGGATATATTTAAATAATTTTCATTCTTCCGTTAGTAAGACGATTTGTCTTATTAGACATTAAGGCAATAAGTTTCGCTACTCAATATTTTCACTTTTTTTTTTGGTTTCACGCTGTATCCCGCATATAGCAGGGTAGGCAGAGGCACTGAGAACCTAGAGTTAAGACACTCCGTCCTCTTTTCGTTCCCCACTATAACTCAACATGCAATTCTCAAATTGGAGTGGAAAGAAGAGAACGGAGTGTCTCTCTCTGCTATGCGGTATAAATCGTGATTCGTAAAACATATGTATATATATATATATATATATATATATATATATATATATATATATATATATATATATATATATATATATATATATATATATATATATATATATATAACCCATAATTATAGGTGTAACGTAGCATTGACTTTAAATGAGAAAGTTCAAGGTGCGTCCAATAAAAAACAAAAACTCGCAAAATTGTTCCATCATGTTCATTTTAATAGGGCTTCGTGTGAAATGGAAACTATTTTGACAGTGTTCGTTATGATTTAGTAGAGAGACTAGTCCTCTCATTTATCTTTTAATAAGAATTTAATGCTTATTATTCGATTAATTTGGATATTGTACATGTGTTTAATCAAATTGACCTTTTGTTTTAACATAACAAGAAAAAGTAAAAATTATGCTTTCAACTAGCAATATATAATTTCGGTCCCGGTCCTTTGGAAGGTTTGCGTGGGGACACAGGTCCAACACGTAGAGGCCCCTTTGAGACAACAATATTTTTTAATCTGACGCATTGACCGGGATCCATCTCTGAGTAACCATAGGCAATTGCTCAGAGATGGTCACCGGTCAATACGTAGGAGCTATGGAACATATGGAAAACTAAAACAGGGCTATGGAATGGAGTTTCGATGGATTAAGTACTGGGCTATTGATTGAGACTATCGGACGTCCGCCTTTTCAACAGTCTCAAATTGAAAGGTTAGCGGACGGTGCTCGGGCGCAACATCGGTGTGGTCGGCTAAGGGTGTTGAGAGGTGTGCACCGGTTTCACCATCGCGAGAGTGCTCGTGAGCGGGTTTCCCCGTTATTACGCAGATTGAGCACTTCCACCCTTCCGAGCATATAGCTCTTGCGCTCCACTCTGCCGGCGAATGAAGGCAAGCCAGAGGCGGTAAATTACAATTCCCATCTGGAGGTCTCAGGTCCGTGGGGTCGCCACTCCCCAACAGCTCGCCACAAGCTGCCCTGCGGGCTAATTTATTATTAATAATAATGGATAATATTATAATTGGTATTTTATTTTTATTAATTGGGGTTTTAATTGGGGTTGCTTTTTAAACATTTTTAGAACTAAAAGTATTAGGTTATATTCAAATTCGGAAAGGTCCTAATAAAATAGGGATTTTTGGTATTTTACCTTTTTCGGATGCTATTAAATTATTTAGTTGGAAGCATAATTTTTCCTTTTATTATATAAAAGATTAAGAGACTTTTGAATTTCTAATTATTTAATAGGCTTCAATGTAAATTAACATACTTATTACAAAATACAATTAGGGGAATAACTTTATAATCCCTTATAAACGAATATTGGTTTATTATTGTATTGCATTTTTTAAAACGAAATATATTTTGTTTTTTTTTTGTTTCTTTCAATATTGGTATACAATAAGTTATTATTATTATTGCATACTTCGTTTGAATATTATGTTATATTAACTTTCATTTCATTAAAAAGGTATAGTAAATAATGACAAAACCGTGTTTCAATTTAAATTTCTAAACATTTCATGATATCTATCAGCAAATAGCGACAAAACACCGTCTAATCGAAATATATTACGAAATAGCTACCCTTTCGTGCCACAAACGATTTCGTGCTCGAGCAGTGAACGGCAGGTAGTTTACTAAAGTGTTATCCGCCTCAAACTTCGCTAATACCATCAGAGGTGGTGCCAAACAGGTAATCTTAAAATGGAAATTATAAGAAAATTTAACACCTGTCATGGCGCAGAGGCACAAGCGTGCGACTGTAAACGCAACTTGTTGTGGGTTCGATTCCCACTCCAGGAAATGGAATTTTTCATTTTCCGGGTTTGGTAATAAGGCAAAGCGCGGCGTTGAGTTCCGCCACCTTAGCACGCAATGCCTTGATTCGGCGAAAAGTGGGGAACGGAGTGTCTTAACACTAGGTTCCCTCTGTCTACCCTGCTATATCGGGAATACAGCGTGAAGCTATGTATGTATGTAAGAAAATTACTAGCTTTATTAGTGACCTTTAATTTAGATCTTATAAGCGAAAAATAGCTTCACGCTTTATCCCGCAGCAGGGTAGTCAAAGTGAACCTAGTGTAAAAACACTCCGTTCGCCGCTTTTAGCCTGAATTCGATATTAGTAGCGGAATTCTACTGCTAAAATAATTTTGTTTGCCTACTCTGTGCTATGCGACGATCTTAAAAATAAAAAAAAAATTGTAAATATAGTGACAGGCAGGAATTTACAATAAAATAGTTTCTTTTTAAATAAATATAAGTAACCTGTATATATGTTAATCACTTTAAATAAAATGCGCATATAGGTATTACGTACATACGATTATGGTCAACGCGTAAGCCCCAGCAATTTATCCAAAAATATATGTTCAGATATTTTTTTATATAACCACTTAGGCACATTACTGTGTTATTTTATTTGGGGTATTCTAACATATTCATGCTAAACTACATTTTTGACTATATATTGCTGCTCGCTATGTATGGAGTGCATAGGAAATAACATAAGAGCTTAGCTTACTAGAGTCTGTTTCCGTTTAAGTTTTTATAATTGAAATTCTATAAGTATTATAGTAATCAAAATACTTAATTTCCATATTTTTATATTGAGTTTATAGCCTTTAATCAGGTACTTGTTTAAGATAGAAGCTACCGTGGCGCAGTGGACTGTAAATATGATCGTAGTGGGTTCGAATCCCACTTGGAGGAATGATTGTATTTAAATTATATTTTCTTTTTTCCACTTTGCTAAGATAAAACGATCTGTTGAATTTCACCACTTAAAATGCAATGTCTCGATTGAATTCGGTTAGAAATGTAGAACGCAGTGTCTCGATACTAGGGTCTCCGGGCAGACTCGGCTGTTGCGGAAAGAGCATTAAGCTAAATATAATTAAATCGCCTCATTCTAGGTAATAATGCATTTATGTGTATGCATTAGATAAATGAACAAAACGTATCGAATATAAATCGATTCGTCATTTATATAGTTTCAACAGAGTTAATTACTATGTAGATAGACTATACGGAAAACTCTAAATTCTACTCGATTACTACACGTTCAATCGACACTCGTTGCCCGAATAAGTAAATAGTTTGAGCAACTAAGCGACGTTTTAAAATCGATGTTGGATTTGTCGAGCGGTTTCGAAATAAGGTCAAAGGTCATGAGTTCAACTTCAACTAGGTGCTTATTTAGGGATTTTGGCAACTATTTTATATATTTTAAGTGAGTTATCCAATGTGAATTGTAATTATGGCTTTAAAAAAAATATTAAAAATAATATTTTATAAATTGCTCGATTTACGTTCACGTAAATGTGTAAGTACATATAGCATTTATATAAATACATACATACATACATACATAGCTTCACGCTGTATCCCGCATATAGCAGGGTAGGCAGAGGGAACCTAGTGTTAAGACACTCCGTTCCCCACTTTCCGCCGAATTGAGACATATTGGTATCAAAACTGTATATTATACTTTTGATTCGAATACACGACCTCTTAATACTATAGTTATATAAATATATACATACTATTTTATATTAACCTTTTTTCAACGCTTAATATTTTATGTATGCAGGTTTAATGACGCTCTCGTTAATGTCTCATCTTACTTTTACTTGCTCACATGCATGCGAATATATTTGAATAATTTAATGATAAACGAACTTCTTTATTTTAAAATTATATCAATTCAAGTGCTGTTGGTGGATTTTTAATTATTATTTTTTAGCTTCATGCTGTTTCCCGCAAAGCAAGGTAGGCAGAGGGAACAAGACAACCTAGTGTTAAGACACTCCGTTCTCTTTTAACATATCCGTTCCCCACTTTTGATTGATTGAGACAATTTAATCCTATATACCATTTATATAATATGTACAATGGAAAATTATATAAATTACTACTAATTCAATTGCTTTTGTTGTTATATTGTTTAAGAAAAAAATCAGACAATAATACAATATATTTATCATAGTTATTAGATTTCTAAACTGGTCAACATCATACCTGTTACGGAAATGCGAAGGGAGAGTGGACCCGTCCTTCCGGACTGCAAGTTTTCACATGCGCTCCGTCTTCAATAAATGAAACACATAACACTTTAGTTATATATACACACCACAAATATATTAAAGTTCACTATTATAATTAAAAAAAACACATATATTAAAGAAAATAAAAATCCAAATTATGTATAATTATTCATTATTTCGTTATTAATTTTCAAATATAATTTTTTGATCGATTTAAGTATTTTTTCCTTTTTTTTTATATATAATAAATATAAGCGCGGAAACAGCGTGTTGACGCTTTAAAAGTTGGTTATCAACTACTGCCCGTACAGGTGGAAGGCGCGGCGACCGGCGAGAGGCTGCATCTACGTATGTGAGTGTGCATTGCAAGATATGTAACTAATATATTATTTTTACTTATAAAATATTGGTAAAATTGTTTTATTTATATTATATAGATAACTGTCTTTTATTATTCACAAGTTATTGAATTTTCTAATTAGTGCTAATTAGTTTTAAGTTATTTGACGATACATTTATAATTAAAATGTAAAGAAAATGATTATCAAAATATTTGGAATTGTTTGTTGTAGATTTTTTTATTATTCATTATTAACAAATATTTCGATTAATTGAATTTCTTATTAAAAACCCTTAAATCATACTTCTATATTAACGTCATATATGTATAAAAATTTTAAGTGTAAATTTTAAAAACATTTATTATTTCATATAGTACTATCAATTATTTCTCTATATTTATATGCTAACTATACATGACATATATCGCACAAACAAGTGTTACATTTCTATTAAATGTATTGTTAAGTGCAAAATCACTAACAACCTTATGATGACTAGCCTTAAGGTCTATTATACAGGGGAGTCGCGAATGTCAAAGCAGCCGGTTTCCCAGCTGACCCGGAATAAGAGACAGGCAGATGCATTGCAATTTAAAAATGCAAAAACAATGAAGATAGTTTCGGAGTTGAAATTTAATGATAAAAAATGTATATATATATAATACGCTTGTGTTACTGAGTGACTTACAGACAACGTAGAGGCTGAACTACTGATCATAGAAAGCTGAAATTTGGCATGTAAACTCCTTAGACAGTGAAATTCCCACGAAAACAGGTTAAACGGGAATTTAGGTTTTATAATGCGTGCATACCAAGTCGCGATATACAGCTAGTATTATTATCTATCTGTGTTGGTTAATGGCTAGTAATAGTAAGTCCATATTACGTAGATGTGTACGAGTATTTTTTTTACTCGGATATTACAAACATGTGTTTTCATGAGAGGAATTTTAATTTTGTTTGGTGGTAGGAGGTTCGTCCTCCGTCTGGCTCTCGACCACTATCATGTCAAAGACGAACCGCCAAATATCTTATGATGTGTTCCGGTTCGATGTCATGTAAGCCTGGTTTTCCCCTTTCCCACCTATCCTTTCCCCAAAATGTGGTGGTTCCGATAGCGGACTACTACATTATCCTCCCTTTCCATCTGTATCCTCTAGGTTGGCAACGCAAAAAAAAAAAAAAAAAAAAGTGTTAAACTATATTTATATTATTATTTATCTATTAAAACTTAATCGAATCCCTACAATAGTCATATACAATACGCGTATCCTTAAAAAACTATTAAAATGTAACATTCAGTACACGAAAGATACAAATTGTGACGAATACAAAGTTAGCAAATAGATATCTATTTGTATTTAAAATAGTAAAATAAACAAGGGAAAGTGGTGATAAACTTAATTCAAAAATATTGTGTGTTTGTTGTCTGGACTAGAAATGGAAAAATATTACAACCCTTCATGCTTTATCCCGCATAACAGTCATGGAAAGCCTAGTGAGAAGACAATTTGTTGGCCGATTTGATGTTAAGTAAGTATGAGCATTATTTACCTAAACTTTTTATTTTAATTTTCTTTTTTTTTTAACTTCACGCTGTATCCCGCATATAGCAGGGTAAGCAGAGGGAACATGAGAACCTAGTGTTAAGACACTCCGTTCTCTTACAACAATTCCGTTCCCCACTTTCCGCCGAATCGAGGCATTGCATGCTGAGTGGCGAAACTCAACGCCGCGCTTTTGCCTTGTTGCCAAACCCAAGAAATGAAAATACTAAATTTTACATTTCCTGGAGTGGGAATCGAACCCACAACCTGTCGCGTTTACAGTCGCACGTTTGTGCTTCCACGCACCACGACAGGCGTATTTAATTTCACTATGTAATATTTGAACCCATAACTGCCGTGTTCAATGTTAAACACTAAACGATTTTGTTTTACAACATCATAATATAATAAGACATGGATGAAAGTGATGTCGTAAAATTCGAATGTCGAGAAAAGTGAGTTTCAAATTTCAAGTCACTGTTTAATATTTTTGAAATATTTTTAGTTTTTACTTTATTAAAAAGACTACAAAACTGAATTATTATTTTTCTACTTTCCCGCATACTATGGAGACAAAGAGAGTTGACAAAGAGAGTTGACAAGAATGTTAGGACTTTCCGTAGAGAATAATGATCGTTGCGGGTTGAGTAGTGGATTCAACCTCATACTTTGTCAAAGCGGTGAAACGATAATAAATGTTCAGTACGCCGAATGGGGATCGAATCCATAACCAGTCGAGCTCACAATCAGACATTGTCTCACGCCACGTACGTAACGTATTCCAAACTATTAGCTTATAATCTAAATTAATAGGATTATCATTAGGTTGAATTCCAACAATTAACACGCAATACCTCGAATTCGAACGGCAAGCAGCTACCGAAGTGTCTTATTTTTATTTATTTTTTTTATGGATAACGGATGACAAACGAGCTGAACGACCACCTGATGGTAAGTGGTTACCTTTGCCCATGAACATCTACAACACAGAACTAGAGGATACAGATGGAAGGGGAGGACAGTGTAGTCCGCTATCGGAACCACCACATTTTGGGGAAAGGATGGGTGGGAAAGAGGAAAACCTGGCTTACATGCCATGGAACCGGAACACATCATAAGATATTTGGCGATTCGTCTTTGACATGATAGTGGTCGCGAGCCAGACGGAGGACAAACCTCCTACCACCAAACTACTGGGATACCCGCCTCTTACGGGACGCTACCCAGCGGCGGAGGGGAATTGTATTGTAACCCCGTCCCCTCACAGGGAAAAATCACTAGATTGTCTCAACTAGCTATGAGATAAAGCGCGAAGCAATTTGTAAAATAAACAAATCTAACATTTAACGATCACCTATCATATTTCAAGAGATTTTATAGTAACATAATCTGTTATTCAACAAGTAGCACCAGGTCAAGAATAAAAGGATTCGTCCTTAAGTTTCAAATTTCTGTTCTACATTACAGTGTTTGCCTCTTGAGTGTCAGTTGTCTTGTATTTGATATAAAGTGTATATTATTTACAGATGTAATTAACCGACTGCCAAGAAAGAGGTTTTTAATTCGACTGTCGTGGCGCAGAGGCGCAAGCGTGCGACTGTAAACGCGACAGGTTGTGGGTTCGATTCCCACTCCAGGAAATGGAATTTTTGATTTCCTGGGTTTGGTAACAGGGCAAAGCGCGGCGTTGAGTGCCGCCACTCAGCACGCAATGCCTCAATTCGGTGGAAAATGGAGAGCGGAATTGTTGTAAGAGAACGGAGTGTCCTAACACTAGGTTCTCAGGTTCCCTCTGCTTACCCTGCTATATGCGGGATACAGCGTGAAGTTAAAAAAAAACCCCATATGTTTTTACTGGATGAACAAATTTTGATATTTTTTTATATGTTAGTGCTTTTGATGCTCCATTTAAGTTATGGTGAAATCCGAAGAGTAATTTTTGAGTTTTTCGTATTTTTACTTAATATTTGAAGTTCCTACTTTTGTTAAAATCTTGAATATTTAAATTAAAACATTTAATACTAAGTTATCACTAAGTGTTGTCCACATTTTTACTAAAGAAATGTACCTATATGAAACACTGAATATATTACCTACAAATAAATTTTCGTTCTTAAATGTATTAATTTTAGTTAGATATTAGAGAAATAAGTTTCTTTAAAGTAATTTTCAAATAACAGCTTTTTTAAATGTTTTTTAAATAGAATTATATAAAACACAATATTTGTCAGTTTCTAAGAAATTTTTCTATGTTTCCTAAGTTACTGCTTCTTTAGTATTATTAAAGAAAGTTAAACCATGTCCTTAAATAAAAAAAGTATATGTTTTAAAAAAATGTTTAATTGGTTCAGTTTACATAAAATATATATTAAAAAGTCATAATTTAAATAATTATATACTAACAATTTGATAAAAACAAACTAACAAACCAGTACAGAGAAGCCTTAACTCTAAAAATATTACTATTTTAAGAAAGTTAGCTATATACTTCTATATTGTTCTATATTGTTTTTGGGTTTTATTTCAGTTACATTTATTATTGTTTATTTATTTATATTTTACATCATTCGTCCATTTATTTCACTGCTTCAGTTCAAAGTACCAAATATCAAAAAAGTATAAAAATATTTTTATTGCAAAAATGTATTATTACTTAGTTACATAACTTATATTGGTATATTTAAAAAAGATAACCATTGATTTCAAATTTAAGTAATGTAATCATTTCTTTAAATTGAATTCTAGCCATACCTTTTTATTATTTATATTAGCTCAGCTTTAAAAGTGGAAAATGGAAATCTTAAGAGAATGGAGTGTCTTAACATTATGTTCTCAAGTTCCCTCTGCCTACCCCTCTATTTGCGGGATACAGTGTGAAGCTAGTTGTAAAAGTGTTAATTTGGTTTATGGTACTTTTGAATTGAAGCAATGTTTTGTTATCAATTCATTATATCACACTATATTAATAAGAATTTATATTTTCTCGGCTATATATACTAAATAGGTACTAAGTGAAGTATAAGAATAAATACAAAGTGCTTATCTGTGTCTTTTCTACCCTACAATAGAAATATATAATACTTAGATATGTTTTGCTATACAATAAAAGTAATTTTTTTTTTTTTTTATGGATAACGGATGGCAAACAAGCAGAAGGACCACCTGATGGTAAGTGGTTACCTTCGCCCATGAACATCTACACCACCAGAGGTGTTGTAGATGCGTTGCCAACCTAGAGGATAGAGACGGAAGGGGAGGATAATGTAGTAGTCCGCTATCGGAACCACCACATTTTTGGGAAAGAAAGGGTGGGAAAGGGGAAAACCTGGCTTACATGCCATCGAACCGGAACACATCACAAGATATTTGGCGGTTCGTCTTTGACATGATAGTGGTCGCGAGCCAGACGGAGGACGTTGCAAGTTATATTCTCTATAGCACTATATTAACTATGAAGTGTTTATTATTATTAAGATTTAGTATAACAAAATGAGCACACAATACATATTATTTGAAACATTGTCTTAACACATTTGTGACCGCTGATGTGAATTCACATCATTTAAAATTCTATTCCTGGTTGGTGCTGATGTGAATTCACTTCATTACAAATTATTATATAACATTTTCAACATTGATATTTAGAAACAAATTTTATAATTTTTACCCTCCCTTTGACGATACAAGTTTGCGGCAATTAGCTTCAGAATTTCATTGCATTTGCTGTACTCACAATTAGAAACGTAGAAAAATAGCCAGTTGCAAATGTATTAATGAAAGCAATTTCTGTATTTAATATTTAACACTATAACACTAAACTAACAATTATTTTGCTATACCAATAGAAATTCTAATACGTGAAATTTAAATATCATCTACGATAGGCACCAGGCCTCCTTAAATCCTATAATTGTGGTTTAACATCTTTGTTAAGGATTAACAATGGGTTTTGCATATCCAGCTGACTTTGAGCTATATCACTTAAAGCTCCTTGCACCTTCTCCAAAAGACTTTCCCCTTGACGGACAACCTAAAACAACAAAATATATATAAAATATCATAGAAAATAAATTATCAAATATTAATATATTGTTAAAAGGTACATATTTTCTCTCATAAAAGTAAAATGAATTTAAGTGGGTAACTAATACAATAATTACTGTGATTTTTTACATAAGATATGTTATAGAAAAATATGCCCAATTCAAATTAATTGCAAAGTTGGTAATTAAAAAAAATGTAATTTGTGAAAAATCTATGTGAGGAGAATGGAGTGTCTTAACACTAGGTTTTCTGATTCTATAAGATAAAGCCTAAAAAATAAATAAATAACCCTTAACTCACTTCTTCCAACTGTTCAGCAGCTTCTTTATTTTCCGCTTCCAATCGCCTCAAGCTCTGCACTTGAAGTTCAGTTGAACTTTCTTCACTTGGCAATGACTCTATTAATGTATCTATATCTTTGGCACATCGTGATATTAATGTTGCAAAAAGCATAGCATAATCTTCTTGATTTTGTTGTTGCTGAGGAGTTTGTGAACCACTGCGGTCGAAACCATGAAATTTACTTGGAGTTGAAAACTGTTGTAGTACACCAATGCTGTTACAGAAATGCTCCGCTTGCTGAAAATAATAACAATGTGTTAAACGAAAAACATAAGGTAGCGAGCCTGTATATGTTTATGTGCATTACAATAAACTTACTTGGTTTATTGTATCTTGCAGTTGTGTCAATCTGTCGGCCATGGTTATATATATGATACGGTTTATAACGATATTTTTTTCGTTTTAGAGTTCAATTTATATATTGACTTAACGCCAAGAACGGATAAGATAAACACATAAAATTACTAGAGAATCACATCGAATACATTTAATTATGGCATTATACATATGATACTGAATGCTGTCAATTGCTAACGAATTGACATGTAATGAGGAAAGCTGTCAATGTCATTTTCAACAGATATACTATAAAAAAATCACCATACAACGTGACACTGGAGAAGTGATTTATACTCTACTGGCACGTTCGAAGCTCCATAATTAAAGAACTGAACTGAAATATAAAAAATAATATCACGGTCGAAATCTTAAAAATAAAAAGCTTTTTTTCAACTCGAAATTTTTTTTTTATTATTGGCAAAACATATAATTATATATTTTATCAACATACTTATAAAAAACAAACTAATTAAAAAAGATCCAATTGTAGCATGTAAATATAGATTATTTTTTCATAAAGAATTTAAATTATCTCATTTCTAAGGTTCATGACACCCTGCATATACAGGAAATGAATCTTTATATTAAGACACTTTCAAACTCCACTTCCGCCCTATTTTAAAAATATATTTTAGATAGAGAAATCAAATAACGCTTTTTGTCTTAACAGACTGAAAAACTAAAAATACTAAAAATATTAATTAATCAATGAAATATTCATGAGCTTATTTCCCAAAGAGGGTTTCAATCCCATAAATGTTGCATTTTGATGTGAGGCTATTTATCATAACAGCACTATATAAGCCATTTTGATAATTATTTTTTAAGTTGTATAAAATGAAACAATAAAAGACAATTTAAGTATTACATTTTATTTTCAGCAGGTAGCGAGCTAGGTGTGTTATATATTGCTAAAGCAAAAATATAATTTGGGATAAAATAGTTTATCATTCATTGGATACAATGTAAATTATACATATCATTAAACTTAAATGATATGAAATTTTTTAATAACTTTTAATAAATTTAAATACAAATAAATGTTATCACAGGTATAGTAGGCAATAAAACAACACAACAATTGTACCATGAGAATGTGAATCACTTGCAAAGGATACTTTGTAATTATTTTAATATCATTAGCACTTAAAGTGTATAAAAATTAATGGCTATTATTGTAACTCTAAGGCTAATGTAACATCTATGCTATGTAATTAAAAAAAAAAACAATTTAATCTTTGTACTTATGCTATGTAACTGAAAAAAAAACAAAATCATAGACTAGATATAATATAGTGTAAACAAAAAATACATTTTCTTTCAAAAAGCTTATAATTACTTAATATTTATTAATACTTTGTTGACTAGAATAAGTTCAATAGGATAAATACTGAGTTAAGAATATAAATACCAACATTTAGACTTATATATTATAATAATGTTAACACATTGAATTCAATAGGGAACACAACTCAAGAGAGAGGCAAATCTGCACAACACAATTGTTTCTGGACATAATATATAACAGTCTTCAAATATGAGATTATTTTAACAGCTTTATTACATATATAGTATTTAAATACCATCTATATGTATGATATTTAAAAATCAAATATCATTAAAATAAATTAAGATCAAAATTTGAAAATATCATCAAAAACAATATTGTTAGAATCAAATTAAATACTTACAGTAGTTATTTGAGTTATTGTGCTAGCATACCCAATTTACTCCTCAACTGTGAATCCTGAGGCAGTGCTAATGCCCATTTACGTAAACCTACTAGAAGTACAGAACTCATAACTAATATTGCACCGCATACTGAAAATTTACTAGGAATCTCATCAAAGAACATAACTTGCCATAGGAAAGCAAAAACGATGTCTGCTGAGCGGGCTATGGCAACAGGTCCTGCCTGTTCCATTTGTAAAGACATTGTAAGTAAAATCTGACCTAAGTAACTAAATAAGGCGAGGCACACAACTAAAAATCTTTCTGTGCCACAATTTGGCATACACAAAACACCAAATATAAAAGAGTAGAAAAGTGTTTGCACAATTGCAATGGCTCCAAAATTGGTCATGATTACAGAAAAATGTAATCCTTTTAGAACTCTAAGCAAAACATAGGCATTTGCTCCAAAGATTGTAGATACAAAGGCAGCAATTGCGCCTCTTAAGCTATTATAATTTTGATTAGTCTCAGTTGGTGTATCACCAAATATAAATGGAGGGTGAGTGATTAATATAACACCAATTAAAGTAAGAATAATTGAAATAGTGTTCCAAATTCCACATGGTTCTTTTAAAAACACTCTTGCAAAAAGTGCTACAAATACAGGTACAGAGAAAACAATAACAGATGCATCAGCAAGAGGCATATTTCTAAATGCGTAGAAACTCAACATTAAGCCGACCGTTCCAACAAAAGAACGTAAAATTAGTAAAACACGTTTACCTTGCGGGAATATTGGCTGCTCTGTGTATATCACAATAGGTATTGTCGGCAGTAGCACACCTATGAACCTGAACATTGCAAGTTGCATAGGATCAATGTTTACTAAACTTTTGACGATAACTGAGCATAGTGAGAAAAATAACGACGATAATGTCGCTAGTATCAATCCAAGGTAGGGACATCGCTTGATAAGTGGTCTCTTGTTTTCCAGCAAATTTGGTATAGACTCGTCGCCGCTACCTACCGAGAGATCAACAAGGTGTTGTAGTTCCAAGTGTTCAGGCATTGTTTATTAGCTGAAACCACACCCAGTATGAAAACACGAAAATTTAATTTATTATCTAATTTTACAATTTTGTTGGAGAAGTATACATACATTAATATACTAACAAAATAATTTGTAAATTTTTTTATCACAAGTTACATAGACAATTTCATTGTTGTTATTTCATTATTCCAATCCATTGGAATATTTAACGTTACTTATCAAAACCGAAATTAGGTATCCATGGCTTATTTTGTTTGACATTACAAATCTTTTGTTCGGTTGACAGTTTCTTGACAAATGCAAAAGACAAATGTTCTACAGTATAGAATAAAAATATATTTTTTTCTTTAACTTTCCTCTATGAATTTATAATATTATTTTTTTTTCTATTAAGTCGTATGAAGTATTTTACTTTAGATTTATGCGTTATTAAAACGTAGCTTAATTTAATAAAAAAATGTTATTCTCGATTAATATGTAAATTTTAACATAAAATGTTGGTGTCCAAGCTGCCTAAAACGTTAGGTCATCTCTTTCTTTTACAAAATAGTCACATGTTAAAAGAAAGAGACAGATAAAAAGAAATCGTAGCACAGCATATACCAATCTATCAAAAATTCAAGTTATCAAAATATTTTTTTATCCCACGTAGATATATTACTTTTCAAAATAATATTATAACAGGATAGCAATTTATTTTTTAATGTTACTTATAAAATTTTACAGAAGAATTGTGCTTATTTATAATATGTCACAGATATTTGTCTCTTTCATACACATGTTACATGTGTGTGCAACGTTAAAGTATTTAATATATTTTACATACTAACAAAATTCCTAAAAGAGTGTCTTAATAACATTATAATTTTATTTATTTTATAACATATTATTTTATAAATAAAAGGAATAAACGTGAAATAGGCATACCCAATGGTACCCAAAAGCAATGTTGCGCAATTATATCTATCTCACTCGCTCTCACAGATTTACCACGAAGAATGACACTTTCCCCCTCCAATACGATCGTTGGCAGGAGTGACTTCATAACTATAAAGCTATGTCTGTCTTTCTTGTGTAAGTGCGTTTCATTTATGATAAAATTTAAGATGTCACTTATGTTTGTTTATATGTATACTAATTAAAATACGATAATATTTAAAATATATGGTGAAAGTGGTTTTTTCGTGCTTGTAATAATATACGAGCATATAAGTGAAAGCTGTACAACAAGGACAAAAACAGCTCGATCGGTGCCCTTCAATATGGCTGCCGTTAATAAAACGCAGAAATATAATTTCGAGAAGATATGCCGCGCTTGCTTGCAGATAAAAAAGGACATGCGTCCTTTATTCGAGCAGCTCACTGCGACTATGTTAATGGGGATATCAAAAGTGCAGGTGAGATGACAAAATGATAAAATTATTTTTGGAAAAGCTGTTGTCTCTTTCTTACTTGATACAATCGCCGTAAGCGAGATGCGACGAGAACAGCGCAAGTCATCTTTGTTTAGAAGTCATCGTCATCCAAGACTTCGATACTTGCTATTCTAGGAATTTGTTGAGAAATATCTGTCTGTCCCTCTCTAATTTCAGGCATTTCGGAACATGTGAGAAGGAGATATTTCAAAATTATATACTTGTTCATTTTAGAAAGTTTTAAAGTTTACAATGATAACTTTTTTAAACAGGACATATTTTTAATTTGTTTTATTTATATTTAATGTAGAAATTATAATTGAAACTATAAAAAGCATTAATTTTTAAAAAAGTATCAATTTTTTACACGTTTATAGCAAACCTAATATATGATTATTTAATTTGTTATATACTTAGTTCATTTTATTATTGTTCATTTATATACTTTTAGCTTAAGTAATAATAATTGTACCTAACACATTAGGCATTAGGTCATCGTGTCGCAGTGGAACATTGACTAAACAATTTATTGTGGATTCCATTCCCACTTCTGAGAAGGATTGTATTTAATTTATTTTCATTTCCCTCCTCTGTTAAGACAAAGCGCTGCATTGAGTTTCACCACTCAATACGCTATCTTGAAATCGGTGGAAAAAGAACAACGGCGGCCCTTTTGGTTTTCGGCGGCTTTTCCACTTTTTTCATACTAGTGGTAGTATAAAAAACGTGAAAAAGCATATAAAACAAAATGTAGGACATAATCATTAGTAAGACATATATGTAGTCAGAATATTAAAAAATTGTAAATTGTAATAGACATAAAAGGCACCTAACCCGCACTCACTTCTGACTGAAAATTGGAAAATTAACAGATAAATAAGATAAAATAGGTATATAGACATATACATAAAAAGACAGTTAAGCAAAAAAGATATTATTATTGGAATAAATCATTAAACAAAAAAATAGTACCTACTAACTTAACCTTCCTCCAACAAGGCCTCTTTTCATGGCATGTATCACAAGGCAGTGTCATATACGACACTGTGCCTTAATCGCTTCCTAAATATAACTTTTGGGAGGTTTTGATGGAAAAATAAGTAGGGACACTTTCTCTGAACGACTTGAAGTTATATTTGTTCAAAAATTCATCAAAATGAGTGCATCAAAAGTCACAAATCACAAATTATGATGAAAAAATTATCATAGATAACGAATTCCTGCTCTATGTTTACATCAAATTTTTTCCTTGGTATCATTTATCACTAGAACGTTGACGATACATAGAATCACAAAAATATCGAGGAATGTATCAAGCCAACATATAAAATAAATGCCTCTAAAAATATTTATAGTATTGTCTTTAACCATTTACTTGGAGATAAACAAGAAATCAGGCAAAAAGGTTCATGGAGGCTAATATCAGGCTACTCTTGGGTAACTAGAATAAATTCTTGAAAAATATGAAAAAAAAAAAAGTTTCCTACACATCTACATAACATGTTATCTTATATTATATTATAACCATCTACTTGGAAAATCAGCCACATAGGTTCCTCTCAGACTAGAACTGCTATATAAAATGCAATTCGTAATATAACAATGAAATAAATTCTTGAAAATATATAAAATTATTTTTCAAATCACATCATTATCATCAATCACATCACATTATTATTCATTATTGAAATGAACAAAATTAACGAAAAATCACATTATTCATCACTGGAAGGTCCCTCTTCCAGACATATTTGGCATATAACACGCTTGTGCTCTCCACAAACACTTCTCTTGCATTTCTCACAGTAGTGATTACCCCTTCTATTCTTCTTCCAGTCACAAAAATGGCATTTACCAGGCCTTCCAGAAAATTCCGGGTTTGAGGGTGGTGGAGGTCTTACGAGGGAAGCTGGATCTTCCCCCAGAACAAAGCAAATAGCGTTTCGAAGGTGTTTTGGGATATTTGTATTATACATCCTTTGACGCATGTGAGGTTCGGTCAAGTCATATGCAAGAGATTTCAAGAAGTTAGAGCGGTAAAATGGAGTGGGCATATCAGAATTCAATTTATGAATTATGTATGCATTGAGAGCACTGGCGTCTAGCACACCATAAAAGTACCTCATGGGCCAGCGGTTGCTGGTTCTTTTTGTGGAGCTAGCGTGACATAATTTGTCGAATACGTCGACACCTCCTTTAGTAACATTATAAAATTCTATAATCTCTGGCTTGGAGGATTCGGCGTTGACTATCCCTGCAGAATGCATCGAAGATAGGAGGAGGACATATTTGTTTTTCTTTGGTTTGTACGAAACAATCATCTTGTCTGGATCGTATAGGAATGTCGATGAATTAGCAGGCAGCCCATTTGTGACCATACGAGGAGGAATTTCTTTCTTATTTTTCCTAATTGTTCCAACCAACGTCAGTTTTCTATTTACCAACTCGTCCGCCAATTCACAGGATGTAAACCAATTGTCTGTAGTGACGTTTCTGTTCGATCCTTTTAGGGGTTCAGTCAAAGTCAGGACATACTGGGTTGGTAGTAAGAAGCTGTTCCTTGCTCTCACCTCCTTGCCAATATATGGTATCCCCCCACAAAAATAAAATGTGCGGGAATCACAAATAGAAATTATTTTCAGACCATATCTATCAGGCTTTTGGGGGATGTACATCCTAAAAGGACATCGTCCCCTGAAACTGAGTAGGGTTTCATCCACTGTTACATACTCTGAAGGACTGTAGTAGCGTCTACAGTTCTGTTCAAATATGGTCCAGATGTCTCTGAACGCAGCAAATTTGTCACTCCTTCTTCTCTCATCTCGAGTCGTTTTGGAATCGAAACGAAGTGCGCTCAGAAGAAATTCGAATCTGTTCTTGGTCATGGCACTTCGGAAGATTGGAGGACCAAAAATAGGTGAAAACATGTCATTGGTGTTGAGGCCCGAATTTTTCAAAACTCCCGACATTATCAGAAGGCCAAAAAGGGCTTTGATTTCCGTGACATTTGTTTCATGAATATACCACTGTCGAGATTCAAACTTTGCTGCTTTTTTTACAATTTCTTCATTGGTGTATCGTACGATCATTTCAATCATTTCATTGCTCATGAATAACAAAAATATGTCCAGTTCCCTAGTCAATCCTCGAGCAGCTCCTTTCGGTCCTGGTAGGTGTGAAATTATATTCTTTTTTTGTGTTCTTGAAAAATTGCTGGTAAACGGCTGGTCACTCCAAATCGTCTCACCATCTTTACCCAACAAAAAATTCCTGTCATCAAATTCACGAGATTGGTCTGAAAAATCTTCCATTGAACATTCCAAATCCATCCCACCATCTTGATTGCCCTGAAAATCATCCTCATCAGAATAATCATATGAGGCGTCGTCAGCATCATGCTCATGATCGGATAAAATTTCATCATCAGGTTCACTACATGAATCATGAGCATCATGCAGGTCTTGATCATCACACTCCCTATTCTGGCGCTCCAATTCGAACAAAATTTCCTCCTCTGTGATGAATTTACATGGGTGGGTCATCTTGCAGCAAATAATGTCAGTACACTAGAAAAAAAAAGAAGTATCTATGTGTGAAGTCATCCAAAAAATAAAACACGCACCACAAGGCAGTGTCGGTAACGACACAGGCACTCTTTGAATAAACTCAGGTAGAGAAAGGAAAAAGGGAGCATGAACTTACCTCGCCAACAGGTGCAGCACAACTGGCTAGTAGGGTAATTCGACCCTTTCCCCTTCCCCACATCGATGCGCACATGGCGCCCTTGGTTGTAGGTACAAAGTGTCGTATCCGACACAAGCCTTGTTGGAGGAAGGTTAAAATGTTGAGACAGAGAATGTCTTAACACTAGGTTCTCGGGTTCCCTCTGCCTACCTTGCTATATGCGGGATACAGCGTGAAGCTAAAAAAATCTTACTTAAAACAGAGAACAAAGTCTCCAATTACGTTGGAGGTGTACGAAAAAAAAAACAATAGATACTCTCTTTCTTCTCTGTTACGCGGGATAATGCGTGAAACGGAAAAAAAATAGTCTTCCGCTCTCATAAGACAAAGCGATTCATAGAGTTTCACCACTCAACACACAATATTCGGTCGGAAAGTCGACAATAGTAGGGAAAATTTGCGACAAAGTGTTCGTGTCGTTATAGAAATAATTAGTATGGGAATTGAATAGCGCTCCTACTGTGCGTAAAAGGAGCTAAAGTTTTCCCATAGAAAATGCGATTCGATAACAATACAAATACTTTGTCGCAAGTTTTCGTGCTTGCCCTACTGAGTGTCTTTACACGTTAGTTGCTCTCTGACTACCCTTTTATGGGGAAAAAGAATAAAAGCTGAAAAATGAAATAAAAAAATTCTAAATATATTTAATTAATATTTTTTATTATTTATAAGGTTGCGATGGGAGACGGTCTACCAGCACAGTTGTGTCTCCAATGTGTGCATCAAATATCTCGATGTCACGCGTTTAAAGAGCTCGTCGAAAGAAATGATATCACGCTTAGAGAACAAGCGAAAGTAATGGCTGAAGAGGCATTGAAAGAAAATTTGGAGGTATGTTATAATTTTAAAATGTTGATCCGGTTGAAAAAAACGTTAAGCAAAGTGCGGTGTTAAGTTACGCAGTTTAAGACGCTATTTGTCTAAATATCAAGAAAGTGAGGATCGGATTGATGTATTATTAGACATTCTTAAATGTAAAACCATTATACTTTTAAAAAATACTTAAAAAGACCATGGGTAATGAGAGAGGGGATGTTGTTTAATATAAATATTGGGTTCTATCGGTTAAATTTTAGATGAATGCAGCGAGGTTTAAACCAACACCCGCTAAAAAGGCTTATATCAATTTTCAAAACTGCTTTGATAATATCTTCTGAGTAAGTTATGCTTTATTAAGATTTATTACATACATACATACATAGCTTCACGCTGTATCCCGCATATAGCAGGGTAGGCAGAGGCAACCTAGTGTTAAGATACTCCGTTCCCCACTTTCCGCTGAATTGAGACATTGCGTGCTGAGTGGCGGAACTCAACGTCGCGCTTTGCTTTGTTACCAAACCCAGGAAATGAAAAATTCCATTTCCTGGAGTGGGAATCAAACCCACAACACAGATTTGTGCCTCTGCGCCACGACAGGCGTTAATAATAAATGTATTTATTTCATTAAACTAAATTATTCACCGTGGTGTAATGGGAGAGCGTCGATTACTGACGACTGAAACTTAACAAATATAGCAAGTATAGCTTATACATACATACAGAATAGTATAAATTATTTTTTATTTTTATTTATAAATTCTTTATTGCACACAAAATAAAAAAATGTGTGTGTGTGTATATAATATAAATATAACATAAATAAATAATCATATTATAGATATAATACATATACATTATCTACTACAATTTGAAAAGATTTTAGTTTATTAATATAAATCAGAATGCCACCCCAGGCGGGAGAAGCCGCGAGCAGAAGCTAGTAACTAAACAATATTCAAAACGTATTCTTTCATATAATATAACAGAAAGAAAAAGACCTGAACTCAGTGTACAGGGGGATACAATTTATAGAAGTGCCAAGTTTGAGCAGCACTCAGATCCTAGAAGGATTTTTCGCAGAAAACTCCGATCAGACGAACATCACACAAGAAATATTGCAGAAGGAAGAGTTTGATATAGACAAGGTATTTATTTATAAGTTATATTAGAAATTATTTACAAATATATTAGTTACAAATATGTCGAATATAGCCTGTTTTTTAAACATTACCTAACTGTATCCCGCGACATCGTTTGTCAGGTTATCCCCTTTTTTCCCGTTTTCGTAGAAATTTCGAGAAATCCTTCCACACTCGTGTCACTCTTTAAGTATCCTATATCCCTAACTTCAATCTTCTATGGCTAGTAGTTTCGCCTGTACGTTGTCTTACAGTAACTCATTAATACAAATGTTCTATATAGGCATACTTATGGTTTAATAGCAGAAGTAGCTAACGCCTGTCGATGCGAAGAGGCACAAGCGTGCGACTGTAATCGCGGCAGGTTGTGGGTTCGATTCCCACTCCAGAAAAACTTTAGTATTTTCATTTCCTGGGGCATTGCGCGGCGTTGAGTTCCACCACTCAGTACGCAAAGGCTCAACTCGACGGAAAGTGGCGAACGGAGTGTCTTAACACTAGGTTCTCTGGTTCCCTCTGCCTATATCTATATGCGGGATACAGCGTGAAGCTAAATAAAAAGCAGCTATTCATAATTTAGTTAAGTAAATTACTCGTAACCGTATTATATATAACTTGTTCATACAAGTAAATATTGTAACTTTACATTCAGTTGCAAAAATATGCTTTCATAACAATTTTTTTAGCTTCACATTACGAAATCTGATTTATTTCATGTTATTTATGTTATTTCTATGTATTTCTTATTTCCTAGCTGGATCCAATACCAGTTCAGCAAAAAACAGAGGAAAGTCTTAATTCTGATGAAGAAAATTACTTACAAATGGTCGTTTTTCAAGCGACCTCGTCAGTGGCCCCAGGCCGCCATGTTTGCAATCTTTGCCATAAAGAGTTTAAACATGCTAGATGGTTAAAGTTACACATGCGATCTCATTCCAACTGGATAAAAGCCAATTGTAAGAAACCACCAAAATGTCCGATATGTGATAGAACTTTTAAGGTAAATATTATTTTTTTTTTAGAATATTATAATGACGCCATTGTGGCCATATAGGGAACAATTTAACTGTAAAAAATGACGGTTGTTTCAGATTTTCGTTGGACAGAATGGTTTTTTTTCAGTTTTACTCTTTTTACCGCTTAATAGAGTAAGCTAAAGATAATTACGACACTTCGACTTAGAAGTTGTCGAAAGTAGACTTTACGCCTAGAGAAATTTATTTAATGTCTCACAAGAGCGGGGAAATTGAAATAATTTAAATATAATCTATCCCCCTAGTGAGATCGAACTCGTAACCACTCGCGTTTATAGTAAGGCGTTCCGCTCCGACGTTTCCACTGTGTTTCAATGGTCTCAGGATATTTTTAAGAATGTTTTTTTGTATCTCATTTGCTTACATAAAAGTGCGAGATTGAATTCCGCCAACGTCACAATGAAATGAACGGAATACGTGGTAAAAATTTACAACCATATAAATAGTAACGCTCAATACGCTATTTTAATAGTTTTATAATGGTATTCACACACTTAGGATAATAAAAAACATAAAAAAAAGATTTTACTTACTTAAGAAACCAATTTTAAAGTTTCTGGTTGGCTTTTTATAACTATACAGTACCCATAGAACAAACTGTCAACTACAGTTCAATGGAAAAGCATTTAAGAATCGTAATTAAATTAAAAATATTTCAATTTCAATATTACTAAATTCGCTGTTTTATTTATCTACCTATAATAACAGTGAAATAAAGGTATTAGCTTTACTAAAAAGCTAAGACAAACGAAAGTAATACGAATTCGTGCTAATCTCTTCATATTTTTTTTATACAAACTTTAATTTTAGGGTCCAGGGATGTTAAAAATGCATATGCGTACTCACGAAGAGCGTCCTCCCAAACAGCCGACCTGTTCTGTATGCCAACGTACTTTTTCCACGAAAACCTTACTGTACCGCCATAGACAAACACATTTTGAACAGAAAACCCATCAATGCACAGTATGTGAAAAGAGATTTTTCAGTGGTTACGCCCTAAGGTCGCACATGGCGAGACATAGAGGGGAACGGCCCTATATGTGTGCTATTTGTTCTAAGAGCTTCTATAATCCTACTGATTTAAAGGTAAGTTTGATTAAAATATAAAATTTACTTGTTACTTAAGTGGTGAAAAATTTTTCGTGACGAATTTCGTTATAGAATCGACATTTTTTGAGTCTTAAATAATTGTTTTTTTTTCTGGAATTTCGTTCATTTATATTAGAAAAAGCTTTTACTCTTAAAATATGTAAACAAATAATATATAATAACATTTAATAAAATAGATAATGAAAGAAAAACTGTTTATTTGTAAATAGAAGGTACCGACATTGTACCACACGGCAACTTTTCGAACTTTTCGTCCTCTTCTTCTTTAGTTTTAAAGGCATCATTAAAAGCTTTTTTACTTCGTTTTGATAGATATACGGGGAATATTATATTGAATCGTATTTTCAAATTCCCTTTTGCTTTTTTAGGACAGGCTGGTATTGGTAGGCCTTCGTCTTCAACAACTTTTTCATATGTGGGGGTTATGACGTCTGTTACTTTTATTCGTAAAGTTCTCTCATCTAAAGATGAGAAGACAATAGTGGTACCACATAAAGCTTCCTGTAGAGATATCGTTCTGGTCATCAAAAGATCGCTAAATCCAGTTCGGATGAAATTTTCATGTGGACGGTCCTCGGTTATAAAGATTACGTCTGCTGGTATGCGTGTGGGGCCTTGGTCACCTTCCTCCTTAAATTTTATCTCCGTATTTGGATATATTCCTGGTTTAATAGGTATAGATAAAACTTTTTCACGAAGTTTTAACTCAGAGCAAGTTTCGTCAGTAAATACGAGGCGCTGTATTTTCATTTTCTTGAGGCACCCCTTATAGACTTCTTCCAGTGTAAGGGCAAGTGGTCGCACTAGCGTTGGGTCCTTCTCTTTATAGCCTTTGCCTATTGGAGATTCAAACATAGGCGGTGGGTTTTCATAATAATCCAAAAGGTCAGCATAAGGGTTATTTGTTCCAAAAAATTCGTGGTATGTTCTCGAAGGGTCCCCATGGTATATATAAGGTTGGATGTATTCTTTAGGTCCAGGAACTCCTCGCTTAAGTCCTTCCTCACCATACTGATCGAATATTGCTCTAGTTTTATGATCCACCAATACCTCATAAGCTTCCCCGATTAGAGCAAAAATGCGTCTTATATTCTCGTCATTGTCATATCTTTCAGGATTATATTTAAGAGCTAGGCGTCGATACGCTCTCTTAATCTCAATCTGATCGCAGGATCGTTTTACTCCCAAAATATTATAATAATCAAAGCCCATTGTATATTTATTCTATTACAAATAACTACAAAATGACAGTTACACTTTTATATGTCAATATGTTACATTTGAGAATAGAGTAGATAAAAAAATATGTGAAACCTCTAAAAAGTTTATATTGTGCACTTCCGGAAAAACTTGGTAAACAAGAAATTTATATCCGGATGGTCAAATTCTCCTATTTTTTAATATAGAATTTTTTTAACGTATGTTTTACAGTCATTACGAATATTATCTAAAGCTATTGTGATATGATTTTTTCTAATTCAATTCGAGCACTGACTGGGCTTATATTAAAGACCTTCATAGGGGGCACGGTTTTGATCTTCATACCTCTCCTGCAAACTTAATAAACTAATAAATTATTATGATTACTCAATTCGGTCTTCTAAAAGTAACCTTGTTGGACAATTTTTAGTCTCCTTCCTCCCTATTTAATATTTACTTCACAATATTTTCCTCGAAGCCTTCGAAACCACTATTGTTACGCATAATTTTTATTATATATTCATATTTTTAGGTGCACTTTCGACTACATACAGGGGAAAAACCGTTGAAATGCACGGAATGTAATAAAACGTTCCGGCGGCATTCTACTTTGTGTCAACATATGAAAAAACACCGAGGAATAAGAAATCATGTGTGCAACGTGTGTAACAAGGCGTTCTATGAAGTGTCCAAGTTAAATGCGCATATGCGAGTACATACAGGTGAGAGAATTATTTTGTTATTGTCATTTCTTAAAGCGCGGCGTTGAGTTCCGCCACTCAACACGCAATGCCTCAATTTGGCGGAAAGTGGGCAACGGAATTGTTGTAAGAGAATGGAGTATCTTAACACTAGGTTCTCAGGTTCCCTCTGCTTACCCTGCTATATGTGGAATACAGCGTGAAGTTAAAAAAGTGAAGTTACTCCTTAAGTATGTGCAAAGCCTCAATTCGGCGGAAAGTGGGGAATGCAAATGTTAAAAGAGACCGGAGTGTTTTAACACTAGGTTCTCTGCCTAACCTGCTATGTGCGGGATACAGCATGAAGATAAAAAATATATATATAAAATATGTGTCGAGAATTTTTTATTTAAATATAAAATTAGGAAATTAAGATCCTCGAAATTAAGGAAATAATTGTCAGTTTTTATGTAAAAATGGACGCTAGTAGTACGTAACGTTTAAAGACGGGGCTCCTCTCTCTATATCTTATGTGATCATGTTAGTAATAGAAAAACGTTACAACTTTCAACGCATTGCTTGTGAGGGAAGAAGGATTCCAAAATCTATAATAATTGCGTTAATAGTTGAATAAAATATATATAAATATATGAAATATATATCAATTAAAATGGTATTTAGTTTTTTGTTTCCGATGAAAATTACGAGCTCCAATCCCGCAAATTCAAAAAAGTTGCACGAATGTGCCAAAAATCGACTGTATGTGATTTCTTTTAATTAATTTATTTTTGGTAGAGTTTAAATATTTAATTAAATAATCTGAAAAGTTCACGTGTCTCACTTGTTTATTTGTACCCTAAAAAATCCCGTAAAAACGGTTTTTTCGATCCTCCTAAAGCAGAATCTCCCCTTAACTGGATATAACGTAAGGCTTAACGGTAAAGCTTAAAAAGTACTTCGATGGCGCAGGACTCGAAGTCCTGCTACGTTTACTTTATTTATACGCTGACTGAAATTGTTTCACGATCCATATTTTTACTGTATTATAAAGTATTGATACCTTGTTTTTCCCCACAAGGCGAGCGGCCATTCGAATGTCAGTTTTGTTCGCGCAAGTTCGCGCAACAGTCCGCTCTCATATACCACAGACGGACGCACACCGGGGAAAAACCTTTTGCGTGCAAACTGTGTCCTGCAAGATTCACTACTTCCTCTGCACGCAATAATCATACCCTTACACATACTGGAAATAAGAAGTGAGTATCTGTTATATATTTTTTACTTTTTTGAAGTAACGCAGTGCACAAGCAATGCGACTGTAAACTTGATAGATTGTTTCGATTCCCATTTCAGGATATTTTTTTTGAACTTCACGCTGTATCCCGCATATAGCAGGGTAGACAGAGGGACCTGAGAACTTAGTGTTAAGACACTCCGTTCTCTTTCAACAAATCCGTTCCCCGTTTCAGGAAATGAAAATATTAAATATTTATAATATATTTTTTTTGTTTTTTTTTTTTATTAATTTCATCGCTCTGGTAATAAGGTGAAGTGTAGCGTTGAGTTCCGCCATTCTGCGCACAATGCCAGAATGCCGAAACCGATTTTGATTATCTTTTTTTATTTGATAGCTAAATATTGACTGTCGCGGCGCAAAGGCGCTGGCGTGCGGCTGTAAATTCGACAGGTTGTGGGTTCTATTCCCACTTCAGGAAATATAAAAAGTTTAGTATTTTCATTTTCTGTGTTTCGTAACAAGGCAAAGCATGGCGTTGAGTTCCGCCACTCAACACGCAATGCCTCAATTCGGCGGAAAGTGGGGAACGGAGTGTCTTTACACTAGGTTCCCTCTGCCTACCCCGCTATATGCGGGGGATACAGCGTGAAGTTATGTATGTATGTATAATATTGTTTTTCTTATTATATTAAAATTTGACTTATTTCCACCAGATTCGTCTGTCCAGTATGTTTCAAAGGTTGCACATCTCGTACAGAGTTGCGCGTACATTCAAGCAAGCATACAGGGGAGAAGCTGTTTGGGTGTGCATTATGTTCCCAGCGGTTTAGCTCCGCTTCGTATTTAGCTGTGCATCGTAGAATGCACACTGGTGAGAAAAGATACCAGTGCAACGTTTGTGGCAAAGGTGGGTATTGGGTTTATATCCTAATAATTATAAAAATATGGTATTTGATTCTATTTTTTTTTATCTTCACGCTGTATCCCGCTATATGCAGGGTAGGCAGAGGGAACCAGAGGACCTAGTGTTAAGACACTCCATTCTCTTTCAAAAAATCCGTTCCCCACTTTCCGCCGAATTGAGCCATTGCGTGTGATTGTTTTTAGAATGTGAATAATTTTATGTAATGGCTGCTAAGTGGAAATTAGCAGTGATTTTTTTTTTTTGAATAAAAAATAACTATTTTCTTAAATTTATATCATATATATTTCAATTTTTTATTAATATGAAAGTCTGTAAGTAGAAATTAGATAATTAATATATTATGAGTGTTGCAAAACACCAAAATACTTTTGTTTCCCCGATTTGGTTACGTGGTATTGGGTTCGGCCGTATATCACATACACAATGTTACTAAAAATAAAAGTTTTGATAATTTTTTTTGTATATATCTATCTTGAAAATGATTTGATTGACGCCTCTCGTGGCGCAGAGGCACAAGCGTGCGACTGGAAACGCGACAGGTTGTGGGTTCGATTCCCACTCCAGGAAATGTAAAATTTAGTATTTTCATTTCTTGGGTTTGGTAACAAGGCAAAGCGCGGCGTTGAGTTCCGCCACTCAACACGCAATGCCTCAATCCGGCGGAAAGTGGGGAACGGAATTGCTGAAAGAGAATGGAGTGCCTTAGCACTAGATTAAAAATTAAATTTTCATATTTTATAATCTATAATGAAATAAATAGAACAAAAAAGAAATAACTATAAACTTATTACTTTATTTATAAAAATACATTCACAGGTTTCATAGAATGCAGTTCGTACAAGAAACATATAAAAACACACAACTTAGACAAAAAGGAAAACGAAACAAATGAAAACGAGGAAACGTTTCCCGAACAAATAAAAGAAATAGTTGCTGAAGACAAATGTATAGAAAAAACGGACAATATCGTGGAAGAAGTTGCACAGGACAATTCTAATACTGTGCAAAACACACAGGATAATGCACAGAAACGTTTTAAATGTGGTCTATGTGTTAAAAGTTATATGTATTTGCACAGTTTGAAAAAACATATGTACAGTCATGTGCAAATGTGTGTGCTCGGTCCGGACGGCTCGGAGAGACTGTATGCTCTTAAGGTATGTCATTTTTTATTTAATAATAATAATAATTATAAGAAATACTGACTACTTCAAACAATGTAGGACATTTTTTGTATTCCGCTTACTTAAATTATTTTTGTGTACGTTATTGGATGATCTAATTTATCAAATGAAAGTATTTTAACCAGATTAATCGCGTATATTTTAGTCCAGTCTATCTCTGACCACGGACTACTGGAAAGTGTTCGAAACGTCTGGTTTCCAAAAATGTGTTTCCGAATACTAAACTGTTTCATTTAATATGTATAATAATCGTGGAAATCAAAGAGCTCATTATGATCTAATTTGCTTAATTTTTTTGGGTGCTGACGCCCAGAACATCAAATCAATCTTTTGACAATTTTTATACATTTCTTTTAGTATAAAAAATGTAGAACTAATAACTGTGAATTCGAATCCTTTAACATACTACTTATAATAAACCGTCTTTTATGCCTCACATTTTCATCTTTTATTGTAATTCTATGTTTTCTGATGTACAATAACGTATACATAAATAAAGAAGTACACTAATAACATTGCAGCAACAACAAGAACTACAACAACAACAGCAGCAACAGCAGCAGCAGCAGCAACAACAGCAGCAGCAGCAACACCACCACCAGCAGCAGCAACTCCACCCGCAAGTACAGCAAGTGCAGCAACTGCAGCAGCAAGTGCTGCAAGTGGGCAGCGTGCAGCAACTCGCAGTGCCCATACATACACCTCAAGGGATTACTGTATCCGGTGTACAGGTATTATATTTTGTTGTAAAACAGTAAAATTGAAAAGATTTGCCGTCACGACAAATGGCATGACATTCTGATGCCATTATGCTCCCGTGCTCTCAAGAAATATTACGAACAATCAATAAAATATAAATAAATAACTTTATTCTCACTATATAGCAGGTAGGCAGAGAGAACCTAGTGTTAAGACACTCCGTTCTTCACTTTCCGCCGAATTGAGGCATTGCGTGCTAAGTGGCGGAACTCAACGCCGCGCTTTGCCTTGTTACCAAACCCAGGAAATAAAAATTAACAATTCCTGGAGTAGGAATCGAACCCACAACCTGTCGCGTTTACAGTCGCACGCTTGTGCCTCTGCGTTAAATTCCCATAAATTTAGTATTTAAATAGATTAATAATTATTTTATATTAAAAGTTAAATATTTTTATAACAGGGCCAACAGTACCCAGTGATATCCACGGTGCAGTCTCTACAGTTGCAACAAACACACCAACACATTAATACGGTATGTTTTGTATATATTTATTACATACTGTTTATGTATGTGTATGTACATTTATGTGTGTGTGTGTTTTTTGTGTGTGATTGTGTGCGTGTAGGTATTTTAACTTATTTTGATTATGAATGCAGATTATAAGATTTTTCTTTTTCCTTAATTTTTTTTTTAATGACGAATTTGAAATGAAAAAATATTTTGAAAATATAGTTTTCGGTATATTTTTTTAATATAGTGTTTTGCCTATTTTTGAAACAATGCATATCGGTACCGCGATTTGTGTCATCTTTTAAGGCATATTTAAACAAATAAATATTTTTCATATAGAATCGAACCCTCTACTATCGTATAGTAGAGGTATAACTAACAATTTTTTAACTTATTTTTTATCTATCTTCACGCTGTGTACCGCATATAAGAGGATAGAACCAGAGAACCTAGTGTTAAGACACTCCGTTCTCTTTTAACATTTCCGTTTTCCACTTTCTGTCGAAATTGAGGCACTGCATGCTGAGTGGCGGAACTCAACGCCGCGTTTTGCCTTACAATTATTAATATTGATAATAAATTAATTTAAACATTTCTTTTCTAGCAACCGCAACTACAAGTGCAAACGATACAAATACATCCGCAACATCAACCCATACAAATACATGTAAGTTACTTATAATAGATTTTTATGGATAACGGACGGCAAACGAGCAGAAGGACCACCTGATGGTAAGTGGTTACCTTCGCCCATGAACCTCTACAACACCAGAGATGTTGTAAACGCGTGCCGACCTAAGGGATACAGGTGGAAGGGGAGGACTATGTAGTAGTTCGCAACCGGAACCACTACATTCTGGGGAAAGGGTTGGTGGGTTCTAGAACCCACCCAGAACAACCACAGATTTTCCCTAGGGAGAAGCTGGCGAAGTAGATAATACTATCAAAATAGATAATACTTGCTAATATTATAAATGTGAATGACGACTGTTATGCAGCAATTAACACATACAAAATCTGGTAAGCGATCACCCGTCACACTCCACCTATCATCTAATCTACACACACCAAATAACCATATATCAAGTACACAAACTACAAAAATCACACGCAGAAGGAGAGGGAGGAGACAGAGATAGGGGGAATCTATATATCCTTTTTCCTGAAGGCTTTAGGACGGGATATATAGATACGAGTATACCGACGTAAAGTCGAGTTTCGGCAAACCGAAAACGAAAACAATGTGAATGTAAGTTTGTTTGTTACGCTTTCATGCCCAAACTACTTAACCAGTTATCATGAAGCTTTGTACGCATAGCCCTAGAGTACACATAATATTTATTATAAAAAAAAATATTACATGTCGTTTGTCGAAAAAAAAAATTAGCTACTTTATATAAAGCCTTTAAATTAACGCATACACACTACACACCATATTATGTAGTATGGATTGCTATTGATCACGTGAGCAATGCCACGGGTAACAGCTAGTATATATATGAAAATCAAAAATATAATAAAAATAAAAAAAGTGTAAATTCATTATTTTAAAGTTTATCATATGATTAATTAGCATTCTTTCTCAATTGATCTGTGACCTTTTTCTCAATTGATGTGTGATCCATACAAATATGCTAATAACAGAAGTTACAGCAAACACCGTTTCAGCTTCCATTAGGACTGACACGACTGACACCTTTGTAAATTGACGATTAGGAAGTGCTCGTAATAGTCTACTTGAGTAAAGAATATTTTGATTTGATTTGATTTGACATAATATAAATGTCGACGAATTACTGCACTAAGTTAGAAGCCTTGGACTGATTTCAAGGAACACAGGTTCGAAGCCGTTACGTTTAATTTTTTTTTTAATTATTATGGTATTTTTAAAGTATTTTCATGCATAATTCTTCCGTAGGCGGTAGGCGTTCAACAAGTGCAGCAAGTGCAGCAGGAACAACTGCACGTCGCCACGTCGTCTTGCCAGACCATGTTACCTAATATATTACAAGTGAGTTGACTATTTAAATAGTTATATTAAACAACTTCACGCTGTATCCCGCATATAGCAGGGTAGGCAGAGGGAAGCTGAGAACTTGGTGTTAAGACACTCCGTTCTCTTACAACAATTCCGTTCCCCACTTTCCGCCAAATTGAGGCATTGCGTGTTGAGTGGCGGAACTCAACGCCGCGCTTTGCCTTGTTAACCAACCAAAACCCAGGAAATGAAAATACTAAACTTACATTTCCTGGAGTGGGAATCGAACCCACAACCTGTCGCGTTTACAGCCGCACGCTTGTGCCTCTGCGCCACGACAGGCGTAATAAAACATATTCTTACGAAAACTAAAACCCTGTTATTTTAAAGAAATGAAATTTAAAAAAAAAAGATTCGACTTTAAAGTAAAGTTATCACGAATAACTTAAAAAGTATTTTTGAAGTTTTAAAATGTTAATCACTCACTTGGGAAACGAAAAACATAATTAGAAAACGTATAAAAATATTGAACGCAGCGGGATTCGAACCCGCGCCTCTTGAAAACCGTCCAAGCGTTCTGACCACTAAGCAATGCGTGTGTGCGAATCCCGTTGGGTTCAAAATTTTTATATTATACGTTTTAACTTAAAAAGTATTGGTTAGATCTTAAATTTAAATGGGCCCTTATATGAAGCACCAGGTATCATATAAAAAATGAATCCTTTAAATGAATTTTCCCATTTATCTATTGGCACAATTTCACCAAAAAATTCAGACTGGGGGACAATTAGTTTAATTATTTTCAAAAAATTCCGCCATTCAACGCGTTGTTTCGAATTTGGGCGGAAATAGGAGAACGAGAGTGTCTTAACACTAGATTCGCTCTAACTGCCCTTAGACTAACAATAACATCTTTATAAAGCGAATAAAAATTTGATGGTAACGGAAAAGTAATCTTTACAGACATGCTATGTTAGATGCTCTAACAACAATAAAAAAATAACAAATGTGTAAAAATATCTACGTATTTGAATAAGAAGGTATTCTCACGCGTATTGCTCAGTGTTTAAACGTTTTCCAAGAGGCGCTGGTTCGATTCCCGCTACGTTCAAATAGTCATATTTCCAATTTCTTTTTTAATAATAATAATAATATCCTGTTTCTAGTTGCAGCCAGGTGCTGTGGTCTCAGGTCTGGGTCAAGGTCTAGGCCAGGGTCTAGGTCAAGGTCTGGGTCAGGGTCTGGCGCAGGACCTGGGCGGCGTGCACCGCATCATACTGCAACCCAATCAGCATCCTGCATTATACACTATACATCATTGAATTCATTGATTGAAGAAGTGCGGCGTTTAGTTACGGTACTTACCTTCAGGGCTCTAATAACAATGGCGACAAAGACCTTTTAATAACAAACGCGGCAGTCTAACACATTTTTTAAAATAAACTATATCGAAGTCATACTTAACGAAATACATTACAACTAAAGAAATATATTATGTTTACATAGTTGTCCGTTTCTTGTAAATTGTATTAACTGGACTTTGCCACCTTTGTTATTACCTCTAACTTAATGTTTCAAATCCGGAGAGAGAGAGAGCATGGAAAACGGAGTGTCGTAACATTATCTCTCTGACTAACCCCGCAGTGCGGGATAATGCGTGGAGCTTCAAATGGTTAAATACACACACACAAACACATATTTTTAATATAATATTGGTACTTGTTATAACAAGGCCGTTGAGGCGCAGTGGACAGTGGACAGTCTTTACAACGCAATTGGTTGTGGGTTCGATTCTCAACGGGCAAACTATTATGTTTATATTATTTTCATTTTTTTGTTCAGGTAAGAAAGGAAATAAAGAATAGTTGAGAACTAAAAATAGAAATTAAACACACACACACACATATCTGCACACGCACACTTACACGATACAGATAACCAAGGACTGAAATAAACTTACGAAATATATTTTCTATAAAGTAACAATGAATTAAAATATTTTTACAAAGTTTAGATTATAAGTGATTTTTAAGTTATTTAAAATTTGTTTTTTTTTTGTTTTCATAAAAAAAGTTTTTAATGTATAAAAGTAAAAGAAGGTTTTAATATAACTTAATGTATGTATAATTTTATTATAAATGTTAAAAATATAAAATGATCACCCATCCATTTATATGTGTATCTTGTGTTACTTTTCAAGCCTTATATGTACTCAGCCACATTGTTTTCATTAAAATATAAGTATACAGTAGAACCTCCATTATCCGGGGTATTGATGGGTATTGTGGTTCACGGATAATCAAAAATCCCGGTTAATCGAATCTTATTGGACTAGCAGTTACCGGAAACTTATGACCGCGTGTCCTGTTTTTCTATCCAATATTTTATTTCATTATTTTTAAGAACAATTACATACATGATTAACAATTACATTGTAATTGTTAAATAAATTATATCATAAAATAATTTTATTATGAACTAAATATTATTGATTATAAAATATATAACGCCACACGTAAGCGCGACAGGTTGTGGGTTCGATTTCTACTCCAAGAAATGGATTTTTTTATTTCCTGGATTTGGTAACAAGGCAAAGCGCGGCGTTGAGTTTCACCACTCAGCACGCAATGCCTCAATTCGGAGGAAAGTGGGTAACGGAGTGTCTTAACATTAGGTTATCTCTGTCTACCCTGCTATATGCGGGATACAGCGTGAAGCTATGTATGTATATATATATAAAATAAATCGGGTAAAAAAGTTTTAAAAAATCTTATTTAAAAATAACGATTGGCCTCTTGAAATAATAATCAAACCGTTGCATAATCGGGGCTCTACTGTACTTCTATGTATCTATTTTAAAATATATAACATAGATTAAGTTTTACTAAAATAATAAGTTAGTAAGTACAAGAGAGGTATGAAGATATTTATCATTACATTTTTTTGTAAAACGGAGTGTCTTAACACTATTCTATTCTGCTATGAAGGAATAAACGTAAAGTTGATTTTTTTTTTTTTTTTTTTTTTAACGAGGTGCATAAAAAGTACATGATTGTATAAATATGTTGTATGCATATATTGCTTAATTAAAAAAAGTTTAGTGATTTTTTTATTAAATTAGTTATTTATTTGTAGGCACTATCACATCACTTTTGGTATTTGTTTATGTATTTAAAATTATAAATAGTCTTTCATATACTTAAAACAAATAGGTTTTTAAATTTAACGCCTGTCGTGGCGCAGAGACACAAGCGTGCGACTGTAATCGCGACAGGTTGTGGGTTCCATTCCCACTCCAAGGAATGGATTTTTTTATTTTTCTGGATTTGGTAACAAGCATAGCGTGGCGTTGAGTTCCGCCACTCAGCACGCACTCACTTCTCAGGTTCCGTCTGTCTACCCTGCTATATGCGGGATACAGCGTGAAACTAAAAAAAATATATTAATAACCGACTTCCAAAAAGAAGGAAGTTATCGTTTCGATTGTTTTTTTTGTCTTAACTTTCTAGTAGTGAACCAATTTTAATGATCCTTTTTTTTATATAATAGCTACTATTTCTGGTGTGATCCATTTAAATTGAGTTAGTTTGGACTAGTAGTTTTTGAGTTATTCGTAGAAATTGTACTTTTTAGTGCATTGAATTTGGAATCTGTATTTTTTTCTATTAAATAAACTTATTTATTTTATATAACAAATTAAAACATGATTATAACATTTAGTTTTGAATTTAGAAACCTAAAAATACATATATCGACGGTGAAGTGCCAATACCTCGCTAATTCACTATTTTATTTTTATCGTTATGAATGCACTGCTTCGTTTAGTGAAAAATCTTGATGTATTCTTACGCAACAGTATTAAAATAAAATTATGGAAATATCTCGCAAATAACCAACGTGTCTAAACTAAAAAAAAAGCGAATTTATTTAAAAAAAAAAAATGTCAGTTAGGAGGTATTGACACATCACCGTCGATATATATTTATGCTTAAAGTACATTAAACAACCACCAAAAACATATTTAGGCACTTATTTTATAAAAAATCTAGCATTAACTCAATTTTAGATATTTTATACCAAATTTCAGTAGAAACTCTAGATTATAAAGAGGTTTTGGAAGAAATATTGTTGTTATTATGTTTGTTACAACTCTAGAGCAATAAACAACTTTTTAATAATTTATTTTTTTTATTTTAAATATTATAACAATATCCTTCCTCACAACGGATCGTAAGAGAACGGAGTGTCTTAACACTAGGTTCTCAAGTTCCCTCTGCCTAACCTGCTATGTCTGGGAAACAGTGTGAAGCTAAAAGTCCTTCCTCGAGGCAGCCTAAAGGCCATCGTGGATTATTGAGACGTCTGGCAGTGACCGCGATAGGTTGTGGGTTAGATTCTAGAATTTATCATTTCTACGCTCTGGTAAGAAAGTGTTAACTCCATCACATAACACAATGTTTTACAATCGGGCGGAAGGAGGGAAACGGAGTGTCTTGAAATTTGGTCCTCTCGGATTACGCAGCTATGCGAGAAAAGCGTCAAGTTCAAAAATTATTTATACATATCCATCCATTCAAAGAGACCATTTGGTGGAGTCAAAATTATGAGTCAAAAGTATGAGTTGTTGTAATTTTCTTCAGGCAACTAATTTTTTAAGGATTATTTTACTATAAAAATGCTGAAAGTTGTAAAAATTTTTATAACTAAACAAATAAATATTTTCGATTAAATATTAAATATTTAAATTTCTCCCAAAAAATAAAACAACCATTATAAAAGTATCAATTTAATTTACTCTAAATAACTATACATATTATGATAAAATAAGAAATTAAAAGCATTTCCATATTATAAATGATAAATCTACTGCTACTAAAAGTGATAAATAATCAAATTAAGAATTAAAATATTACCATTTGCTATTGTGGTGTATGGGGACATCTGGCTGTAAAGTAGATAGGTCGAGGATTCGATTCCTCTAAGGGAATGATGGGGAAAAGGGGAAAAAGGAGTGTCTTGACACTATTCTCTATCTTACTGTGGTCGATTGTTTTTTTGTTTATATATAAATACATAATAATAGTTATATTACAGCCAGATTACACAAATATCTTAATAAAATAACCTATTTAAAATGTAAAACTTCACCTAGATCCGATATTCAACAAACACCCTCACAAACTTAGGGATTTTTAATAGCAGGAATAAAACATTTTATTTCTATGTCATTCTTTATATTTCACAAATTCAAAAAAAGGTCAATAATTGTAATAAAAGTCAGACAGTCAAATATATTTAAAAATGCACCAGGCACAGTTCAGTTTTACTGACTTTTACATTGTTAAATTAAATTATGATAAGTAAAAAAAAAAGAATATTCTAGTAACTTTCTGCCATTGAGTGTCAAAGGATATAGTTTAAAGTAGTTGTTATAAACAACTATTAATATATTGTAATATGTACTAATAAATTCAATGAAAAATATTTGTCATGTTAAATAACAGGAACTATTATGGTTTAGATTTTTTTTTTAACTTTACGCTTTATCCCGCATATAGCAGGGTAGGCAGATGGAGCCTGAGAACCTAGTGTTAAGACACTCCGCTCTCTTACAACAATTCCGTTCCCCACTTTCCGCCGAATTGAGGCATTGCGTGCTGAGTGGCGGAACTCAACGCCATACTATGGAAAAAAAAGAGGATATGCCTGAGAAATATTTTAGAATAACATTATTTTTATAATATAAGAACGTAAAGAAGAAATCCCAAGACTACTCATTTGGCACGAGACATCATCATATGGCTGAATGATTTTAGTCAATATATGTACTAAATCTATCTACACCAGGGGTGAGCAACCTGCGGCTAGTATAATAATTTTATGTGGGCCGCAAATTTATATTATATATATAGATCCTCATACTAAAATAATACTTCAAGAACAATATAATAAAAATATATATATAAAATAATTTGTTAGAAATTACATCGCGTTCACAATACAACATTTTATAGTACGTTTATTTTATAATATGAATACAATTTGAAATACTAAAGTGTAATTTAGATTCATTAAAAAAAATTCAAAAGACCCCTTAAAAAAATGTTGCTCACCACTGCCGTATACTAAAATTTAATATAAATCTAGTCTTATATCTAGTTTTAGGCTCTTTTCACGGCGTTTTCCGAATCAGTAGAGACATCAGAATTGTATCTAATGTATGGTGCATGTGTGGTGAGGCCGGGGGGCAGTTTTACATCCCTGAAGTATCTGTGTCTCCGAGCCTCCTTAGCACTGATGCGGCAAACTGGGTCATATATGAGCATCTTTTGTAGAAGGTTCATGCCCTTTTCATCTAGGTTTTGCACCTGGAATTGGAATTTTCGTTTTGTTTTAAAACTGCTGTTTTCTTTTTGAAAGAAAGAAAATTTATAATTTATAACTATAAATATATAAAAAAAATAATGTGACCTGAAAAGTGTTTTCTTGTCTTGTCTTCTCAAATTTGAAGCATTAGCTTTAGTGAACCGGTGTTAAATTATTTGACAAATAAAAAATGTTATTTAGTGAGTTCTAACAGAGCTGTTTTCTATAAAAAGTTATTCATTTCTAAATATATATTTCCACATACACTTCGAGTTAAGCAGGGTAGTCATCTCAAACGCTTTGGTCTCATAGATCAGAGAAATAGAAATGGGTTAAAACTAATCATATTTACAGGAAGACCATTCTAAAGGGTGTCCCAAAATTAACGCAAGATTTGACTTTGCCGCCATTTGCTATTATATTCATTATTCATTCGCTATTAAAAGACTAAAATGGCATTTTCTATTTAATTCAAATCTTGCGTTAATTTTGGGACACCCTATATTACTAGGATCTCTATAGTTTTTGTTTAATAAAGGCTATTTTCTCTGTTAAAATTTACAGCATAATAAAATATTGCCAATTTTTTTGAAATTAATAAATTTAACAACAACATACGTGATTGTGAAGATTAAAATTAGTCCAATTCGGGAAAGTTGGCTTGTAGTCAGGCAAGGAAGATACTCCAGGCCAGATTTCTTCTGTGGGTGTTTGTAACATTCTGAAAACAATGAATTTATTTAACTATGTTAACCAGATTAATAGTGTAAGTACAATTAAAAAGTATTGAAGTCAAAATTATTAGTAAGTCAAATTACTATAACAAAATGCTATTTGAACTTTTAATGAATTAACAATAATGCTTTATGTCCCAACCAAAGTCATCAGTACTTCAAAAACAAAATATTTTTTTACATTATTATGAGTATTACTGTAATAAAAATTATATAATGTTAGCAGAAAAATCATGATTAAAATATGTTTACCTGAATATACGGAAAAGTTGATCTATTTCAGAATCACCTTGGAACAGTGGTTTCTTTGATGACATCTCAGAGAAAATGCATCCCATTGACCAAATGTCAAGTGGACAAGAGTATCTGAAACATTACAGCTTTATATTCCAATACCATAAATTATGATTTTTTTAAAAATGTACACAACAAAAATATAATTTAAGTATATAGAAAAAAAAATTGCATACTGCTTTCCGATGAAGTTGGTAGATAAGTATTAGCATCTTAAAAAATAGCTTTCTGTTTTTTACTTGAATTTGAACTATTATGTGTTCTGCGGGAGTACTTAATGTTGCCCTACTTTATGTTAACAAAGCGGTAAAACAAAACACATAAGCCTAACTTTCCTGTGAGGGGACGGGGTTAGAATACACTTCCCCTCTGGCGCTGGGTAGCGTCCCGTAAGAGGCGGGTATCCCAGTAGTTTGGTGATAGGCGGTTCGTCCTCCGTCTGGCTCGCGACCACTATCATGTCAAAGTCAAACCGCCAAATTTCTTATGATGTGTTCCGGTTCGATAGCACGTTAGCCAGGTTTTAATCTTTCCCACCCATTTTTTCCCCAAAATGTGGTGGTTCCGATAGCGGACTACTACATTCAGCCCTTCCATCTGTATCCTCTAGGTTAGCAACGCGTCTACAACATCTCTGGTGGTGTCGATGTTCATGGGCGAAGGTAAACACTTACCATCAGGTGGTCCTTCTGCTCGTTTGCCATCCGTTATCCATAAAAAAAAAAGGAAAAAAAGGCGAATTTATTTAAAAAAAAAAATATATATGTCAGTTAGGAGGTATTGACACATCACCGTCGATATATATTTATGCTTAAAGTACATTAAACAACCACCAAAAACATATTTAGGCACTTATTTTATAAAAAATCTAGCATAACCTCAATTTTAGATATTTTATACCAAATTCCAGTAGAAACTCTAGATTATAAAGAGGTTTTGGAAGAAATATTGTTGTTATTATGTTTGTTATAACTCTAGAGCAATAAACAACTTTTTAATAATTTATTTTTTTATTTTCAATAACAATATCCTTCCTCACAACGGATCGTAAGAGAACGGAGTGTCTTAACACTAGTGTTAAATCAGGGTAGGCAGAGGGAACCTGAGAACCTAGGTTCTCAGGTTCCCTCTGCCTACCCTGCTATGTGCGGGATAGTGTGAAGTAAAAAAAAAATTTCTCGAGGCAGCCTAAAGGCCATCGTGGATTATTGGGACGTCTGGCAGTGACCGCGATAGGTTGTGGGTTAGATTCTAAAATTTATCATTTCTACGCTCTGGTAAGAAAGTGTTAACTCCATCACATAACACAATGTTTTACAATCGGACGGAAGGAGGGAAACGGAGTGTCTTGAAATTTGGTTCTCTCGGATTACGCAGCTATGCGAGAAAAGCGTCAAGTTAAAAAATTATTTACTACATATCCATCCATTCAAAGAGACCATTTGGT